>QUSF01000035.1:6045346-6372157 GCA_003676055.1 Chloebia gouldiae | reverse complement strand
CCTCTCCTCTCCTCTCCTCTCCTCTCCTCTCCTCTCCTCTCCTCCACCTCCTGCCTGTGCAGAGAACAAAACCAAATCTGGGGGGTAACAGCAGACTTTACTTCAGATCCAGAGAAGTCTATGTCCTGAAGGCTGTAGTCTGGGGACTAAAGTCTTTGTCACTTTCCCATCCAGTGTCTCAACAGCAAAGTCTAGGATAAACCAATGCACCTTTTGTATGAGAGTTCATGAAAGAAAATTTAATGTCGGTGATATAGTTCCTATTCTTATCTTCCCTGTCTTCCAGCATGCAGCATAGAACAATACCTATAGATGGGTATAAAAGGGCAGAAGCAATGACTTGGGGTCCATTCAGAGGTTCACACTTGCCCAAAAATTCTTATTGCCATCACTTGAATCTTGTTTTATTTTCTCATCTAAAAATTAAATAATCTACTTCTTCTGGGATGGATGAGACCCAAAAGGTCTGTGAAACTAAATTCCTACCTGTCTGGATTTTTCCACAAAAGAGTTCAGAGCTTAATAATATGTTTAAGACTTGTGCCCCTCTGTCAAACTGAGTTGAAACTGGCCTACTGATTCAATGGCTATTAGAACAGACTTACAGACAGACAGTATGATAACATAATGCAAAGAAATCAGGATAAATTAAACAGAAGTAGGTCATGTTTGCAGGTGAACAGGATCATTTTTCATCAGTCACCTCGTCTGGTATGGAATCCCTTGGGATCTTTGGAATGGCAGTGGGGACAGAAGTTGTGCTGGTAGGGCACACAAGAGTCTAGAGTGTACACTGAGGGTTTATCTTAAAGTCCTCATTGCTCAGGAGAGCATGGCCTCACAATGGTAAGTGTTCACCGCTGGTGAGTGTTCACTGTTCATCATCAGATGCAGATCTGGAAGGTAGGATTTATTTCATTAATTCATGTAATTAATTAGTTAGGGAGCAGTAGTTTTAGGGCTAAGCTGTTTCATCCTGTTGCTCCCTACCAGGCTACATACATTTGGTGTTTGGAGCCTGTTTACCTCTGTGTTGTCCAGCTGATTTTACACGTCTCTACTGGTGGCTAGGATTTTAAACCGTTTCCTTTGGCCAACTTAATGAGGCTGCTGAAAAGGGTTGGTTAAGCTTCTGATAAGCCTCTTGATTTTTATTTTTGTTTTCCAAGCTTTATGTGAATCAGCCCTTTTGAATTCAGACATTAGCACCTGGAAAGAGGCCACCAGCACTTGGGGGCTGACAACATTATTAATGCAAGTCATTATTTGTGTGAAAATGCTCCTGGCTCATATGAAGCGTGTGGGTTCCCACTGATTCAAAGGAGATGGAAATACCTGCTATGTGCAGATAACGCAGCTCCCTCTGCTTCTGAACCATCAACACCCAGCACTCCAACCTGGCCCTCTCCAGCAGCCCTCTTGATGAGCAATTTGTATTTGCTCAAGGGTCCCTTTGTGAAACTCCTGAGGTTTTACAGCAGTGTCAAGCTAACAATGTGTAGTCTAATTTAGAAACTAATGGGAAGTTATTCATCTGAGTTGAATGACTGTAAGAATTTCTCTGATTTGAGAGGATGGGGAGGAGACGTGAAACAATAGCCAAAAAAAGGAAAAGATAAAAAAAATATAATAATACCCTGATCCATCTTGAAACTGTTTTTTTGGTTTGTTTTCTGTTATTTGGTGGTGTTTTTTTAATTGTTCTCCCTCTTAACAATGTTCGTATATCTTTTATCTGTGTAGATATCCCCAAAACCAACAAAATAAAATTTTGAAAGTAAAACTAATTACAGGTAGGGAGGTAAAGAGGCTGAACACAGCCCAGGTTTGTCAAAGTGAAACCATTACAAACTAAACAGATACTTTCCTTCATGAGGAGAACCAGCTTTCTAGAGATAAAAATACCTGTGTCAAATATAATTTATTTTGGACTTTAGGAAGGTGATACCTAAATGGAAAGGTGATACCTTACATGGAAAATTACTGCGTAAATCTGGAGAAGACAGGGATTAGGGATAAACTTGCAAGAAATGAGTGTGTTGATGTAATTAGCTGATGGAACAAAACTGTGTCATTTTCAAGACAAAAGTAAGATCATGAAGGAAGCATTGGGTGAGCTTGAAAGTTATAGAAACAGAATGAAATCATATAGTGCAGAGTAAAAAGTTACATTCTTGGGATTAACATGAGAATTTCTTCTATGTGCCAGAATAAATAAATTTATAAATTCCATAAATTGCAAATGACAGCAGGGAGAAAAGACCAAGATGTTTTTCATCTTGTGATCAGCTAGTACAACTGTGAGCCACCTCTGGGATTCAGGTGAGAAACAAGCAAATGCAATCTCAGGATGAGCATTTCTAAGACAGACAGGGAATTTTTAATATCATTGTTTGAGGCTTTGCTGAGGCAGTATCTGGAACATCATCTTGATCACCAGTCAGTCACGTGTCTGGCTGAGCTGCAGCAGGAGCAGAACAAGAAGGCTGCTGAAGAAGGCTGGAGAACCTGTCATATGTGAGGAGACTACAAAGTGTTCTACTTGTCTAATGAAACAAAGGCTGAGAAGTGATATGATTATTCTCTAGAAACACCTTAAGGGGATAAACGTCAAGGAGGAAGAAGAGCTGTTTAAGCTAAAAGACAATGTTGGCACAAGGGCAAATGGGTATAAACTGGCCATTAATAAAAATAAGCAGAAGATTGGAGGAGAATGACTAACCACCTGGAGAAACAGGGTCTAGAGCAGCCTAGACAACTGGTATGGGTGAGGCATACAATTCCAGAGGTAGAGGGAGGCATGAACAATGTCTCTGCCCCCCATTAGTGATGGGTGAACACAGCTTAAGACTGTACTTGAGACTTCTTCTCTCTCAAGAGAGAGTATAAGACTTCTTCCTTTTCTCTCTGCCCCTACCCCACGGTGACTGATTCCTCTTGCTGCTGTGCAGGCAAATGCTGTATCTGTGTTTAGGGTGTCATTTGACCTGGAGAAAAAGGTAGTTATCTATCATGGTGTGTGCAGTGAGAGAGGATTAGCTTCTGTACCTCTGTACTATGATGTTCCAAAATATTTTACTTCTCTAGGATAGGAACAAATATTTCTCTCTTTACATACATTGCCACTTTATTACAAGGTGATGTTGCATGATAAAGTAGCTAGTTTTGGAGGGATGTATTTACTTCTATGATTACTCCTTTACCCCCTGTGTAACCTCTGAGCTGGATTTAAATTTTTTTATTTCTTTTTTTTTTTTTTTTTGACAATGGAAAGAACAACTCTGCTGTTTAATAGATTTCTTGAGAGAGTTATAGCTTCTTCACAGGCAAAGAAGGATTAGGGGACAGGGATGGTAAGTGAATTGTTCCTTCTTATTTCCTGCTGACTCACTTGTCTCTGCATTATGCTTACAACATGGCTGAATCACCAGGGGAATCTAGGCAAGGCTCCTCTAATCCCATTTAGGATAATTTGCATTAGGAAGAGAAGGAAAAAGATGAAAAGAAGACAAAGAGGAATTTAACTGTCATAGCAGATTCCAGGTGCATTTCTTGTGGTAGATAGTCCCAGGTAAGGTGAATCAAGTGGATCAGAGAGGCACAGAACATACATCTTCATTTCAGTTTGAGAGACAGAGATCAAGATATTGCATGCTCATAAGCAGAGTATTGCTGAACTTTTGAGAATTGCTTTGACTAGTTCAAGGTCTATCTATCACATTTCACATTCACTAATACAAGATTTTTTCATCTTTCATGTCTCTCAGTCACCAGTCCCAACATTGCCTCCACTACTGGCAGTGAGGTAGGATCCTGTTTGTGAACATCTGTTCTCTTTGTGGTAGCAAAGGAACAGTAGAAGAAGGGAAAGAGCAGGAAAACTGCTCAAGCTTCAAGCTTTGAGTATAAGGATTGTCTGATCAGGACAGAGTGGTGAAATCAGCCCCTAATGTTTTTACTCAGCCTAAGCTGTAATTGCTTATATGATTGTGGATGTATTCCAGTGCCCACAGAAGATTTGGAAAACAGACTAATATCATTATTCTTAAGTGCAAATACAGAAAAGAGAGCAGATAAAAAGTCCTAGTGTGCTGCTATTCTGTATTATACTGTGACCATGGTACATTCAGAATACAGCTCCAAGTATCAGATTCCCTATGTATGAGCCTATCCAGGCCTTAGAAAGTTTTTTGATTTCCTCTAAAGACTTGAAGTAATCACTCGCGAGACCAGGCTGCGTCCTTCTTTGGACACTGTGGATACAGTCATTAACAATGTAGAAATATCTTTGAAAAATGCTGACAAACCTGATAATGGTGGTGCTGCTGGCTTGCTGAGGGACTGGGGAAATAGCTTTCTGAAGCATATGTGAGTTGGCTGAAGCCTACCTAATGTAGGGTAGGCTAATCTAATTTTAATCGAGATATTGCTGTAGCTCCTACAGCTGTCCCTGAATTAGACATGCATTTGCCAGCTCACATACTGCTGTGCTGTGGCTGCTGCAACACAGAGGTTGGGCCAGGCCGCAAAACCTCCCTGAGAAACTGCACAAGCTCAGCTCTGCCCTGCCACTCTCTGCTGCAGGAACTGGACAGAATTCAGTCCACTGGGCAGGTTGTATCTGTCGTGGGTTGATGCTGGCCAGATGCCAGGCACCCACAGACACGGGAAAGAAAATTTAACAAAGGGTTCATGGGTTGACATAAGGACCAGGAGAGATCCCTCATTAAGTACCATCACTGGCAAAACAGGCTCAACTTGGAGATATGAAGTGAGTTTATTACTTACAAATCTGAACAGGATGATGAGAAGTAAAACAGAACCTTCAAAACACCTTCTGCCCACCCCTTCCTCCCTCCCTCCCTGCTCTACCTCCTCCCCCAGTGGCACAAGGAGACAGGGAATGGGGGTTATGGTCAGTTCATCACCTGTGGCTTTTCCTGCTGCTCAGGGAGAGGAATCCTTCCCCTGCTGCACTGTGGGGTCAGAGATGCTCTCTGATGTGGCTTCATTCCATGAGCAGCAGCTCTCTGTGAACTGCTGCAACATCCATCTCACAGGCAAACATCCTCCCAAAATTACTGCGACATGGGTCACTCTTCCACAGGGTGCAGTCCTGCAAGGACAGGCTCCTCCAGCTTGGGAGCAGGGCTTTTCTTCCCATGGGGTTACAGCCTCCTCCAGGCATCCACCCACTCCAGTTTGGGCTTTCTCCATGGGCGGCAGGTGGATTTCTGCATCCCTGTGGGCTGCAGGGGCACAGCTGCCTCACCACAGTCTGCACCTGGGACTGCAGGGGAATCCCAGCCCCGGTGCCTGGAGTGCCTCCTCCCCCTTCCTTCTCCACTGACCTTGGTGCCTACAGAGTCATTCTTCTCACATGTTCTCACTCTTCTCTGACTGCAATTACAACTTTTTGGTTTTCTTTCTTCCTAAATCTGTAATCACAAGGCATTATCACCATTTCTGATTTGCCCAGCCTTGGCCAGTGGCATGCCCATTATTGGAGCCACCAGGAATTGGTTTTGCTGGACATGGAAGAAGCTTCTAGCAGCTTCTCACAGAAGCCACCCCTGCAGCTCCTCCAACTACCAAAACCAGGACATGCAAAACCAATGCAGTATCAAATACCCAAGCAAATTGTGAATAACAAGAGTTTTTTGTATTTCTGCCATCTAGTCATGCTGGAGAAGTTTGTTGGTTGTTTTTTCCTGAAAAACCAACTGTTTATGTCTTGCCCACACCCTCCTAACCACAGCATCACTGAATCAGGGCCAGAATGGGCAATTGTGGTCCACCTCAACTAGCCATAAGCCATGTTCAGTAGTAGACAGCCTTAAGTCCTGTCACCTCTCCCCTCTAACATTTAAAATTATTTGAGAGGCAGCTCTTGGAAAATGCCCAGTCTCAAGACATGATAGCCAGAGATAGAGAGTCTGCTATTCCTTAAATAATATATTAGCATAGTACATGCAAGTGTTTGGATTGGGCTTTCCTAGATTCGCTTAGGATGTCCTTTTTTTAATCATGCACTCCTTCAAGGCTTTCCTACAGTTCTGCATTAACCTGCAAATAGAATATATTATGCAGAAGCAGAGTAATCAGGAATGAGAGTAAAGGAAGAGCTTAATAAAACTAGGAAGCCTGGAACAATTAAATTCAACCAATTGACAGAGCAGGGGAGATGAGTTGACAGTAGAAAGATAACCTGTTTGTAAATGCAGTCCTATTTTATCTTCCCACCAATTAAATTAAGTTCTCTTTGGCCTTCAGATTAAAAAAAAAAAACAAAACAAAACCAAACCAAACTAAATAAACAGTGTTATGCTGCATACATCTTAATATTTCTAATCTTCTGACTAGCAGAGCAAAAAATTAATATCTTCCTGTCTTGGTAAGAGGGAAAACAGATGCCATGGGGAGGAGGAAATGGGAGAGAATGAACAGCTCTAAGTTTAAGTTTGTGTGCCTACACACGCATACACACACACACAGAGTCAAAAATAGCTTTGCAAGAGGAGTTTTTAAATCCCATTGTAATAATGCCCTAGAGTATGCCAAACAGGAAAGCAATGAAAATACAGCACTTTCACTGTGCCTCAGTGACCCCAGGCAAAAGCACCAGTCTAGCTCGAATATCTTTAGTCCATGGCAAAACAAGAGGCCTCTGCCTTTGCTGTGCTCAGGATAAAGAGCACATGTTGGCAATTCTGAGGAAAAGCTCTATCTGCCTTTCTCCCCAGGAATGTGGAACCAATGAGTTGAGAGCTATGCCCTTTCCTACCACTGCTGCCTACAGCCTCAGGCATCTGAAGGAAAACTCTGAACAATTCCAGCAGTTCTGGCAGAGATCACCAGTGCAGCTTTGCATGCCCATGGTCTGCATCCAGCCAGAGTGACACATCAGGGAAGAAGCCCTTGTCATGACCCTGACACAAGGCCAGGGAGGAAAGATGCTCCAGGAGTCCCAAAGCAGAAGATGATGCTTTGTCCTTCAATAAAGGATGCTCTCCAAGTCTGGGCTTTTCCCAGTCACCCCAGTTTTTGTCTCAATTCCATGTGAGATAGCCTGCAGTGGTGGTTGTGCTGCTGCCAGCATAGCCCAACATCCTCAGAGAGAGAAGGGGAAAGGAATCTGACTGAATATTGCATGATCAGAGGGAGGGAGAGGCAAAGGCAGTGGCCTCACAGCACACTCATGCCCATCAGCAAATGTCTCTTTTGCCCTTTCCCCCTGTCTTTTATCCCTCCACCACCTAACAGCACATCCCAATACTCTGCACTGCTGACCACAGCTCACCGGACACCAAGGCGCTTGGGTTTTCCTTTTGGGAATTCAGAAAATGCTCCCTGCTTTTCCCCACTCTCATTCTTGGGCTTAGATCTCCAGTGAGTGAGATGAGATGTGCGTGCAGCTCATGCCCTTTGCCTCGGAGGTGCCCTATTCCATTGCAGAGCTGGTACCACAAGGACACATTGTCAAACAAGCACCGGGGCTGCGGCTTGACTTGGTCACTGCTGCAGACAGAGCCACTGCTAACACAGAACAGCCTCTCAGGATGGCAGGGCTGGGTCTGTGCTGCCTCAGACTCCTGTGGACACAACATCAGGGGCTTTTCCTTGTCCTGCATCCGTGTTGATGACAAGTGCAACCCTCCGTGACACCACAGCCCCCAGTGCTCAGGCAGCTTAATGAGAGCTTACAGTGGGAAGAAACCATCTCCTCAGGAATGCTTTCTGTACAAGCAGAGCCATGGGGGATTGGAGCAGGAATGCACTGCAACCAAACCGTGCTCCTTCTTCTCAGACACAAGCATGCAAACTGCTTTATCCTATCCCTTACTTCTACTCCACCATGCCAGGCACACAAACACAGCAATTAAAAATCTCAGTACTCTAGTACCAGACCATCCACTCAAGTCTGACAGGACCAAATGTCCTGCTCATTACTAGAAGCAAAAAACCTGTGGACCTGGGATGTAATTTAGACTGTTGGACACATCATTTCCCTTTTCCATACCAGCTTGCTCAGCCATAAAATAAGGAATTTGCCATCATCCATAATATTCCTTTATTTTGTGCCGCTGATCATTATATCTCCTCTGCAAGCAGTCGGCACAGTTTAAAGCAACTCTGAGGCTCCTGCACACTACAATGGCTTGTTTTGTGATTCAGAATTGTAACTACATATAATAAATGTTGTGTCACTCCTTTAGATGCAACTGTCAAACTGGAGAGAACTGTATTTGTTTCATTCCCTCATGTGAAAAAAAGCTAGCTTAG
Source organism: Chloebia gouldiae (assembly GCA_003676055.1). Taxonomy (NCBI): domain Eukaryota; kingdom Metazoa; phylum Chordata; class Aves; order Passeriformes; family Passeridae; genus Chloebia; species Chloebia gouldiae. The sequence goes on along the minus strand of QUSF01000035.1, from coordinate 6,363,874 downwards.
AAATTTATGTGAGGGCAAGTCTGCCTTGATTCAGGCTAAATGTCATCTGATTTCATTTTATCCCATTATCCTCAACTAGTCTGTTTTGGATCAGGCTACTGTTACTTTAGCTTCTTATATGGAGATGCTTTCTGTAGTTCTGAAAAAAAAATCTTAATTTCTTTTTGTTTTATGTAAAATTCTTATACTTCTTTCTTCTGTATGGACCTGAACCACCAATGTTGGTTTTATGTCCCAGATTCCTAAGCACCTCAGTGTGTTTGGTACATGCATGCACACAGGTACAAGTCATCAGAAGAGGAAAAATATGTGTGGAAAGTTGAAACACTCTAGATCAGCTTTATTTTCTTTTCATTGCCATTGATAATAAAATGCCACTTCTTGACTTCAGGGGGAAACAGAACTGAGTTAATGTTAAGGTGTTTTGAAATACCACTCACACTACAAAAAAATCTATAGTAGTAGATCCCCAAGGTGAACATTTTATTCACACAAGACAAGCAGTTCAGACAAAATATACTATTGAAATAAACAAAAGGTATCTCAGATAACTAAATCTAGAAAGTTGTGAGGTTTTTAAACCCAATTCCCACTGTTCCCTATCTGTCATTTGTTTATTTGCAGCATTTCCCTCCTTCAAACAATATAACTAAACTAGTGATTTTTTGACTTTTCCATGCCCTTTCAATCTAAAATGCCTCTGTTTTACATTGAAATAGAGGGAAAAAAAAACCCCAACAAACTAAAAAGATCTTGGTTGAAGAGATCAAAACTTGTGTCCTCTGTGACATCAACATGGCTCTGCCTCACAAAATGACTGTGGTTCTGTGGGCAGAGAGGTGCCTTGCAAACACAAACCATACCATGAACAAGAAAATTCCCAAAGCTGGCCATCTAAGCAAGTACCCTCTTATATTTTTAATTCTTGCATCTAGTTGAGCTGGCCATGAAGTCGATTAACAGAAATGAATAACACTGTGGTAAGGTGCACCATGCATTTAAATGCTAAATGCTCTGTGGCAGCTCTTTTTTTGTACTTCCACTTAACATGTTGGAGGTCCTGAAACAGAGGTGAGAGTGTGCATTTGTGTGGCCACCATAGATTACCTACTGCAGAATTAACCCACTCCAGGTAGATAGACCAGCTGCCCATTGGATGGGGAGGGGTGGAGAAGCAAAACAAAATTATTAGGCATGTAGGGAGTATTTACAGGCTGAGGTCTTATTCTGCTTCTACTTTCTTTGCCTTCCTCAAGCTTTTGTGTTATCTCAGGCTTTTTCTGTTTCAGTTGGGTCTTTTTTTTTGTTTGTTTGTTTGTTTGTTTTTGCATGAAACTTTTCTTCTGTTTAAAGCATTTAAAAAGTTTTAATCCTCCACTCCACTGCTGTTTTGGTAAGCCTGAGTCTCAAAGTGAAAGCATCCAAAGTCCCAGTGCAGGAACTTCCTCCCTTTCTGTGCACACCTTTGACCCTGGAGCTGCAGAGGCTCACTGGGACTACAGACATTTGCCTGTGTAGCTGTGATAATGGAGTTACTTCCCAAATTCTTACGATGAATGTGTCTTGTGAATTATTTCTTTATGCATTTTGCTCTGTGCATGTGTCTATGTATTCACACACTGCAGTAAGTTCTTCTTGAAATGTGATCACAACTTGTTCTGTTTGCACAGAAACCTAAAAATGCTGCACATACATGCATATAAGATTATAGGAAGCATTTGCATTGTTTGACAAGTAGTATGTTTTATCATTCAGCATTGTGTGAGCAGGCAATAAAAAAGTTTGCCTTTTGTGTGATTCAGGCCTTTCACTTCCCTCTATACACATTCATCTATTTATTTTTTTTAGAAGAGGGCACAACATTTAACATTATTCTTACCCAGTAATAGTAGTGGAGAGTATTTTTCAGATGCTGCTTGCTCTATTTACATTCTGAAAGACATTTATTTTTATTTAGGAAATAATGATGGATTTAGGGAACTAATTTTAGAACAAATAAAAATGGATAAATGTGGAGCAGGTGCTGACAATTTAATCGAGGAAGAGTGTCTGCAAGATGAGAACAGATTTTTTCTTTGCTTACCCCATGGAGACGGTATTAGCCTTAGCTGAAGGCTGGTGTCCTTAGTTCTGTCCAACTGCAGTTCAAGTAAGTGTACAAAAACATTCTCCTGCAAGCAGGTGGGATTTTTTTATGAACTGTTAGACAGTAAGATCAGGATGTAGCTGGTAAAGTGGAAAGGGACTCCTTAGGGAATAATGTTTTGGATGCTCTGGTGCTTTTTTCTTTGCTCCTTGGGGTTCTTAATGGCTTTAGAGATGCTGGGACACCATGGTGTCCTTTGCTGCTGATAGAAAAGCAGGCCTCTCACCCTTCTCACAAACAGCATTGCAGTGATTTCCCTTCTGAGTGCTGTGGGTAAGTGAATTACATGGAACGAGATTTCCCCTTGTCTCTAGATAACGCTGGGTGACCGAGTGTAAAATTGAGAGAATTTTGCTTTCCCACTCTATCACTGCCCTCTCTTAGTCCTCTCTGTTGCTTACCTGTGGGGCCTGACTCACTGGAGTTTACAATGGTGTTAAGTCAGTGTAACAGAGAGGTTGCTGGCTCCTGGGTGTGAATTGTCTGTCCCAGCGAGACAGCTGTAGCTCGCTAAAGCTGTGGCCCAAGGGGCTGCAGGTTTTTCCTCCCCTTGTTGTTCTTACTGTTTCACTGGTGCAACAACTCTCAAAATGCTTTCTGTAAGAGGAAGGCTAAGGCTGTGATGCACATGGGGAAAGCTGTGAAGTGTCTGGCTCCTTCTGCAAGGTCCATGAGCTCTTTGTACCCACAGCACAGCTGTGTTCAGGTTTCATGTCAGTAAACAGCCCCTCTCTGGTTAAAGCAGCTAATCTTCTGATTGTTGTAAGGTTCTCTAAGACCTGATCCTACCTGCTCCTAAGGCCTGATCCTTCTCCTAAGAGAAGGACAATTGTTGGGTTGTACATCACATTAGCAGCTAAGAATAAAAGCTGGTTATCTCTCACCCAGTTACTCTAGAGGTCATTGAACCAGCATTAGAAATGGATGAGCTAAAGCTTATAAGGAAAAGTGCCTGTGACTGCTGTGTGGCTGGAGGGAGGAGTAAATACAAGGAGCTTTGGGCTCTGGTGCAGTGTGCTAGCTCACTAAACTAAACCTCTGCTTCCTTTGTAGGCAAGTGAAGGTTTGTAACAAGTTTCTGTGTTATAGAGGCTTCAGCAGTAAAACCAACCTAACCATGGGGGTCAGAAAAATGACCTCTTTCCAATCCAGGACTGATCTTTAGTTTATTTGTGAAAGCTCTCCTGAAAACTCTCACCCTCACCCCAGAATTTGGTTTTCAAGCACGTTGTGAGAGCCGTTAAAACTGTCATGACAGAGGGCAGCAGCTTGTGACCTTTCCAGGTGAAAAGAAGAAAGGTTTGGGACAAGCACAAACTTCCAAAACCATCCCTCCTGTGTGTCTGCACAGCATTTGTATGTGCAGGCTTTGGGATTCTCATGCAGCTGTCTCTTCAGAGCAGAGAATGTGGCAGAAATGCTACAACTGAAACCTGAAGTCTACGGCAAAGAACCTGCTCTCTGCCTAGAGTCAGCTGATTGTAAAAACCTGAGTGAAAACCAGCAATTTCTTTCTGGTTCTAATTCTAAAAAAGATTATTAGAAGTGGCTTTGTATGTGCTCTTTTGGAAAGGGCTGAGAGGGTGGATGATTTGGCTGTTGGCCTTCAGTCATCACCTGGGAGCCTGAGACACTTTAACTGCAACTTCCCTGCCCCGAGGTTCTAGGGAAGCCCCATCCTTTGCCTAATGCTGCTGGTGGTCTGATCTCAGCAGCCACAGGATGGCAGTAGCTGCTGCTCCCCTTCCTATGTGTTAATTGACATAGAAGGTAGACGTTTCCTTGAGCTAAAAGACCTCCTGCCACTGCCTGGTGTGACACGACACATGACTTGCTAGGTATTAAACTGTGAGATTGAAAGGAGAGGTGGCAGCTTCTGGAACTGAAGCAAAGCTTCAAGCCTCTATCAAAGTGTTTTTCATCTTTCCTGCCTTTTAAACTAGAGAAAATTATAATCTCTTCCTCGCTCGTTAACCATCTCAAATGCTATGAATCCATTGTGGAAGGCTGGCTGGATGGCAACGTTTGGCGGTGCTCACTGGAAGGAATGGTTTGTGTTGCTTTGCCATCCGCTGAGCCTCGAGATGGAGAGGGCAGGTGATCAAGGTAGGCAGCACAGGAGCTGCTTGGACTAGTTTTGTAGGTGCCCATTGCACCTTCCCCCAGCACTTGGATTGAAAAGAGACACAAATCAGATCCGACCCCTTAGGTTATGGAGAAAACAGGTGGTAAGGGTCTCTTTGATGGGTCTGGCTCTTAACCTTTTGGCTGACTGTGTTGTTTGGTCACAGTTTAGCTCCAGGCTCATTTGCATTAAAAATGAATGCCTATAAAACATGGAATGATGGCTTTGGCTGTGTCTTTTTTTCCCCCTTAAAAACATGATGAATGTAATTATATAATGTTTCCTGGACATTGGGACTCCTGAGAATCCAAAAAATAAAATAAAATTAAAGGTTTTCTCAGCTGCTGTTAAGTACCTCACTGTTTCTCTGAAGATAAGAACTCAATAGCCCAGAATGAGGGCACAGAATCCAGCTGTGACCACTGGGAGTCAAAAGATCTATGTGTACCCCTGTCCTGGAGGAATGGAATTGATGGCAGCAATAAAAAGTGTTTGGCAGCTCCCTGATCAGCACAAATACTTGTAGTGAGTAATTCTAGCTTTTCCTGTGCTCCCTGTTCTGGAAGAGCAGATTTGCTGCTTCCTCCTCTGAGAAGTAGAGATCAGTATGGTAGCAGCGTGATTGACTATCTTCAATGTGATTCTTGGTGTGTGAAGACAAGGTACTGCCTCAGAGAAAAGCTGCCAACTCCTAAATTGAAGAGATGGCTTTGATGGCTCCTGCAAGGGGAAAGTTCTGATGGAGGAAGGTACCTTCTTAGCGTTTAAAAGGAGGTGGGTGGGGACGCCTAGGTTTTCTGAGCTTACCCTGTGTCATGTCAACTAGAACAATCTGTAACAGAGAACAAATTGCAAATGCTGTGAAGGACTAATTTAAATAAACAAACAAACAAAGCCTTCAGAATTAATTCCTAAAAGGCATGTCTTCTATTGAAAAAAAAAATTTTCAGTTATTCATATGTTCTTTCCCCTTCTGCCCTAAGCAGGCTTGCAGCTAGGATTTGAAATGCAGAGCCCTCCTTTCCTGTGAATTTCATGTTGATTCAGGAAGTACCTGCTTCAATATCCTCCTGGGACAGAGGCAGTATTAAACATAATATCTAGTGATTCAAACTGTGCAAGGAAGCACTCTGCTATTCACACTCCATTGAGTGGAGTAACTTCAAGTCTCTAAATTGGGAAAGTAATAGAATAAACTGTTGGTTTTCAGAAAATCTCAAACAAACAAACAAAACCTGTGCTTAAGTCACCTGCAGGCTGTGGCCATTTCAGGAAAGATCAGATAAGCAGCTGAGGTATCCCCTTCATGCTGACTCTGTAAAGGAGCAGTCCAGGCAGGAGACCTCTGGGCTTGCCTTTGCCATAAGGCAATGCTGGATGTCACTAATTGAGACAACTTCCTGATGTCACCTCAACATTTACTATTTGGCATTGGCAGCACCTGCAGACTTCAGGGATGATGAGCAAGAGGTTGCTTTATCAGACTTGGCAGACCCGGTGTGTTGTTGGCTACAGCTGCTGGTTTAACTCCTAGTTCTGTGTTGTGTAACTTATCCTGACAGAACACAATGTCTGCCCCGAAGAGCTGCAGTCATTAACCCTCCTTCTCTTGGAGCCCACTGTGGAAATGTAGTCGGATTACCTGTTGATCAGTAGTAGTAGGAAACACTTAGCTGTCCGCAGGGAAGGGGCATTTGTGTAAAGCAGGTCCATGAGAAAGAGGGAAGCCAGATCTGGCTCTACTCTCTTTTTTCCTTACCAAAAGGAAGTATGAGGAGAGGACAGATGACAACTCTCAGATTATAACTTAAAGGGACTGCCTGCTGTCCTTCTGTAACAACCCAGAGTACCCCTGATATTCACTTCTTTATGGCCTATACAGGGATGAACGTACCACCACTAATCTGGACTTGTTTCATTGGACCAGGAGGCATTGGGATAGCTGCTGACCAACAAACCAAAATAATGCCTTTGTTCAGTAACAATTCCCACTCTCTCCTGGTGGAACCATATTCCTAAATCCCTTCCTAGATAGGAAGGGATTGATGAAGGTTCTTCTATAAAATCTTATTTCTTATATGCAAGGTAATCTAGGCTTGGGGTAAATAGTATAAAATATGATCAGTTTCCCTTAAGAAAGGCACTAAGATGCCTCCATGCCCTTTTTGGATATTTAAGATAAAAGAAATCAAATGAGTGAAAGGAATGCAGTAGAATCAACTGCAGCTGTATCTTTTTTCAGCTCTGCTTCTTAACTTAAATGGGAATGAAATATTTTCCTTATGTGCCTTGGTCTCCCCTGTTGGGATTGTCATGAAAGTGCTCCCTTTCATCTTTCTTCCCACAGCCTCCCTGTGTCCCTACACATATAGGGATGGATGCTCATGAGGGGGTTTAAATTTCCTTCTGAAGTAATGCCTTTTTGACACTTCTGCAGTGCTTTTTTCTCTTTTCTCCAGTGTAGAAGGCTGTAGAACACAGGATATGAGGATCAGCTGGTGCAGATAGCAATGTGAGAAGCCAAAATATTGGGGCTATTGCACATTGTAGCATTTTGTAGTGTAGATAATTTATTGGAAAACTTGTACAGGAGAGGTGATAGATGATCCTGTTCTTCTGGGGATGTAAAGAATACAGGTGACTTAACAAATATTTTTCTCTGCAAGTTTCTTCTGAAAAGTATTTAATTGCTAGCACTTTTGCTTTGGTGGATTCCACCTTGCAGCTGGCTCTTAATGGATTGGTAAGCTTCACCTAGTTTGAAGCTCCGCTACCACCCACATCAGGCCAACTGCTCTGGTTATGAAACAAACTGATAATGTTTGGTAGAATCCATCTGATATTTCTGTAGTAACACTTGTGGGTTTTTTGAGGAGGGAGAGGTTATTGACAGTGCTGTATGCTTAAGCTCTGCTTTTGTGTCACTTTTATGATATCATTGAGGTACCACAAACTCCTCTGCAGAAATTCTGTGGAGCTCTGGGTTGAAAACAGCATCAGGTAGATCCTTATTTTAAAGTCTATAAATTAATTTCTCTCTATTGATCCAGACTTTGCTGTTTACATGTAATTTAGAGGACTAAAACCACCCCAGCTATCCCCACTATCCCCAGCTATCCCCAGCTATTTTAGTACCTCCTGAGCTATCTGCTAAAGGTTAGTGCTCATCTGAACTTTGGCAAATGATGAAATAATGCTCTATTTAAGTGTTAATATGGGGCTAATAACCCATGTGGATTCACTTCAGTTCCTTCTGGTTCTTTCCTGCTAGGTTTACATTCACTGTAGTGCATCAGCCTATGTCGCAGATGCTATGAAATCCTGCATACCTCACTGACCTTCTGAGAGGGAAAAGCTTGCCTTTCTTTCTTTCTTTTTTTTTTTTTTTTTTTGAATCATTACAAAAATAGGAGGCACCAAGGCTGTTTGCTGTAGTGAAGGTGTGATTTCAAATGCCTTCTACCTTGAAGTTTAGACTACCAGCTTAGACTGTGCAGGAATTTCTGAAGTCAAACTGTGTCAAAAGCTGAAGCTTACCTATGTATCTGTGTGTTTGTACTAGTCATCAAGGGTGTTTCTGAGTTTTCTGGAGCCTTTATGGTTGAATACAAGATGTGGGGTTGCACTGATTTCCAGACAACCTCTATATAGTTTAAGAATGAAATGGCATTAAAGACTATTCAGTATAAAATGAGAGATGGCATGGAAAACCATGAGCATTTGCAAATGTCCCTATCTAAATAGGAGAGCTTAACTAATCTGTGGATTTAGTTGGTTCTTTTTGAGGATAGTTTCTCCTAACCAGCTGACTGGTTAATAAGAAGGAAAGGCTGAGCCCATTTGTGTTTTACCTCCAATTTCTCATCAGGATCCAGGGCTATCTTGTAGATATTCTGGCCTATCCTAACACTCAACACAGGATCACATTATGCTGTCTTCAAATTCTTGTGTTCCTCCTGGAGCTGCAGCTAGCTATGGAGTTTGGAAAGCATTATAGCTAGGATTAAAGTCCAAGTTCCTCTGGGCAAGTCCACATGGGCAGTTGTTACATGGGTAACAAGTGTAGAGTCAAGTGTGTAAAGTAACCAGAGGTCTTCTGCTGTGGTTTAGGAGTCCTACTCCCCAGTTCAGTGCCTGCACTGAGGCTCTCCCAAACCACACACTGCTTGCTTGCTTCCCTCTTCCCCTCACCCTTCCTGTTCCAGGGGGATAGAGTTGAGAATTTGAGGCACAGAAGTTGAAGATTATGAGTTAAGAACAATTTGCTGGAAACATCAGTGAGATATGAAGATGATCAGTAATAGCAACAATATTAATAACAAAAGTATATGAAAGAGAGGGGGATTCATGTGCAAAAATGCTCACCAGGGACCCCAAGATAATGAACAATGAGGACAATGCCACCATGCCTTTCCAGTGGAAGCCATGCCCTTTTCCTTGGAAACCCAAGAATTCCTTACCTGCAACCCCAGCAATGATCTGAGGTGATACAAAATACCATCTGTGTCCCACCCAGAACTAGGACACCTCCCGTGGTAGAACACTTACCTTAATACTGCCTTCACAGTGAATATTTGCAAAGGGTTGACCTTAAGCAAGAATAACCAATGTATGTAACAGCAGTGCCATCCTGAGGAGCAGAAGAATGATACTCTGTCTCCTGTTGCAGTTCTAGATTTCACCAGAAGGCTTCTCCTACCAGCTCTTGTAGTGGTTTATGTTGCTCTAGAGACAAGAACTCTGCTTAAGCAGAGCTTTGCTTCTGGATTATCTGAAGCAATGGTTTTAGCTCTGATACTTGTGGCCCCTGGATCCCCATCTCTGACTTACCAAAGCTCTGACAATCTTTGAATTGCTCTTGCTACCTTGAATGTGAAGTGTCAAAGTGCTTAGAACATTTTTAGAGGTCATGATTATTCTGTAAACAAAGAATGTTTGTTTGATTTGTATGAATATAAAAAGAAAATAAGTTTTTTATCTCTTCCTGCCTCTCCTGTACCCAGATTTTTTTGGCCCTAATTCTGTAGCCTCCCTCCTCTCTTCCCCCGTGTTTCAAAACTCTTTTGCTCATACATATTTTAAGTGCATTTTCATTCTACAGAGACTCTAACCCTCATCTGCTCTGACAGCCTAAGATTCTTGCTGGTCTATTAATTTAATATTCATGAATATAAGCAGAAAGGGCTCCAGTCTCTTACCACCAACCTGTTCTTTGGTCAGGACAAGGAGAAAAGTCCTGCCTGCTGTGATCATTAAGTATTTCTTCTGAGGCCTGGTTAAGCCCACATCTGTCTTCAGGGCACAAGACCATTTACTTATGTCTGAAGAATTTAAGACTCAGCATGAAGCCTATTTGCACACTTTGAATACTGACCCTTGCTTATAAGGTAGGACACAACTTTATGAAGTGGAATTTTTTTTTTTCTGAGAGAATTAAACCTTTTCTTTCATTTCACCTTTCCTTACCTGTCCAAACCTAGTTCTTGGGAGATTAGCTCAAAATGTAGCTTTGAAACAAGCACTGAAAAGTGGAAAAGCTGCAGGTACTAACCTGGAAGTTGAAGTCAAAGCCAGGATTGCAGGACAGTGTTATGCTTGTAGCTAGTGTTATTTCCTAATGTGTAACTCAAGGTACTTACTAGAGGCAGTTGTGTTTTAACTGTTCCCTGAGTCATCATAAGAGTACAGAATATACTACAGACACTTAGAGAAATGTGATGGAGAAAAGTCTGGTCCCAGAACTGCTGAAGGGCAGTTGGAAAATATGAGATCTCACAGCTCCTGAGTAGGAAGCTGGTGGGAAAAAAAAAAGCGCTTTGTTTTGTTTGGTTTTTGCTATCTGTTGTTTGAAGGCAGCTGAGCAGCACTTTTCTATGAGCTGGTGACACGTGTCTGTGAGTAAGTGTGTACACAGCCTCTACAATTGTTTGCAGCCTCTGGGCCATGTGTTTGCTTCAACTGGGAAAGTCCAAGTCCTGTTTCTCACACAAGGCTAACCTCAATTTGGAAAACTAAGTAACACTATAATAGCAATAAAACATGTAACTATTTATTTGCTGAGCAGGATTCTTGTCACAAGACAAGCCACACGTATCTAGTTATGGTGACTGTGTGATCATCCTGCAGCCAAGTGACCCTCATTCCACTGGAGCACAACCCCCCTATATTCCTTCTGTGATGGTTTTGGGCTCTAGCACTGCTTTGGCTAGCTGAGACTGACTGCAATGGCTAGGAAAAATTGATTTGAAATTCAAAAGGATTTTGATCAAGGGGAGATACTGTCCAAAATGAACCAGATGGAATTCATGACAAGTGTAGAGATTTGCCCTTAGGAATGAGAAATCAAATGTGTGAATACAAATGGGGGATGGTAATCTCAGCAGCAGTTCTAAGGAAGATCTGTTGGATTAAATGATCTTGCAAAAGGCAAGAGTCTTACTCCATCTCCAAAGGAAAAGAAATGGAGGAGGGGAGAAACAGTCTTTTTATGTAGGGAGAGAGGGAAGTACTTCTAAGGAGACTTTAGTGGGAGCATCTTGTTCAACCTTGGTAATAGTTTCAGAGAAAAGGGATTTAGGAAAAAGGGGCATTATGCTTCCTCTGAGAAGCTATCCTCACTGAAAAACAGAAAAATGGAAATAGGAGAGGGCTGCTTTACTGAAGACTTGGTGCAGGGGGCAATGTAAAGTAACTTACCCTCCGTGTGGGTGAGGAGAGTGTGAAGGGCAGACCATTTACTCTAACAGATGCCTCAATAAGGCATTAGAATAATTCTTACTTTTTAAGTAATTGGATAAGGATCATCAGAAATAGCCAAGGTTGTGCTGTCTGAATTTCCTTAAGGAAGGGATAGGAGGGGCTTTCTGGCCCTACTTCTAAATGATCTATCAATAATTAATCAGATTATGACTACTTCATTTGACCTTAAGAGAAGACATGCTTGATTTCTAAATCAAAACTGCCATTCAAGAAAAATGAGTAGTGGCTTTGGGACCTTCCTGCACCAGCTCCTCATTTATTCCTTTCTGTGTGCAAGTTGTATTCACCTGGTAGGGACTGCAGAGTGACTGTGGTGCCAAGACTGTCCTCTGGGGTGCCACTGCTGGAGACATGACCAGAATTTACAGTCTCTGCCCATCCTTCTGCTTGTCTCCAGGATCAGTGTACATCAAACTTACTTGTAAGTCTCCCATTCAGGGTCATGGATCAAGAGCCATCTACTTTCGGAACTCTACCCTCTGTTTTTTTTTTAATTTTTTTTATTATTTTGGAAGAGTTGTTAGGAAGTGGCACTAGTAGTGCACTGCAGGTACCACTTTACAAACTCCAAGCTGTAAAACACTGACCTGAGAGACGTCTAGCAACTGAGGCTGGGATATGAAAGTAGAAAATCCTGTAATCTACAGTTGTAAATGCACTGCAGATGAAATGGCCTTCCTTGCATTCCTGACGCAAGTCTAGGGACTTTAGGAAAAGGTAGCTTACAGGATATGTCAATCTTGTGTACAGCTGCAGTTAAAGAAAAGACAGGTCTTAATAAATCTCAACACTGAAATATGCTTTCCTTCTTTCTAACCTCTGCTGTCAATGGCTTGCTTCCAGCTATCTTTCCAAGAGGAGTGGTTGTACGTTTCAAAGAATCTGAAGATTCTTTTCCAGCCTTTCCTCTCTCCTTTAACTTGGTCAGTCTTTCACTCTGAGATGGAACAAAGGTTGTTTTCCCAGAGAAACTGGGCACTAGCCAAAAGGCCACAGTAGTTCAATTGGAATATTGAGTGGCTGCATGGAGGTGTTTGAAGCAATGCTTCAGAAATGTTCTAGTTAGAAGGAAAGGCATGGCCCAGGCAGTAGAGGCTGCTAGAGCTGCTTTCCACTGTGGTTATGTGAGGTGTGGGAGCATGGTACATATCACAGATGCATTCTTGGTTCAGTAAATATGGAGGTAACTTGGGCAACCTTCTCCCTGTGAACAGAGGGAGAGGGAAATGCTGAGACAACAAAAAGGTCTGCAGGAAACAGAGGTGGCAGTCTTCTCTTTTGTAAAATTATCTCTGTGAGTATCCTTGCTAACTTTTATCTGCTGCATCAAATATTGACTCTGGCTTTTCTTGAGGTGATCTCCAACTCCTGCTGTGGCAAATGAAGTCTCATGGACCCATGCTTTGGCTGTCCTTCATACAGCAATCACCAGGAGCTAAATATGTTACAGAGATCTTCTTGCCATGCTGAGCAGGGAGCAGAGCTGCTTTACTGGATCACTAACTCAGAATCCTGGCTTGAAGTGCTCTTGCAGTACGTAATAAGTTTTTTTCCAAAAACTTCCATAATCTATTTTAATGTTGTCCTAACTGTAGCAGCCATGTACTGTGAAATTTGCTAACAGCAAAACATCTGCTGGCTCTTTCAAACTTGTGCTCTTAGGGAGTGGTTTAAATCTATTGCCCTACTACCCAGGTGATCATAAAATACGGATTGTAGCTGCCCCAGGGTGGGTGGGGCAAAGGAGGATGGTGGTAGGGTTACAGTTGCTGGTAATTCACAATCTGGTTTCTGACTGGCAGCTACAGCCAGTACTATGGCTGTTCCCTAAATGTATAGCAATAGTACATAGTTCCTAATATGACTGCCTGAGATCTTGGCACCTTCTAATGTAACATTAAGCCTTCTCCATGTACATCTTGCTGCATTCTAATGTCTCACAAATGCTCCAGTGGGCAGAGACTACAGTGGAAAAGGTATCACCTGCTGTTAATGTGAGTAGTTCCTGTATGAGATGTGTAGACAGGCTGCAGCTGCCATGATTTCTTTCCCATTGCACGTCTTAACTTCATGTGATGGGGATGCCACAGAGTCCTCCTGCCACCTGAGGAAATACAGCCAGGAGAATGTGCATGTGTATGTTAATAAAATGCTTCCTCTGTTTCCTGGTCTTCCCCCCATTTTTTCAACATGTGAAAGCTTTTTTATTAATGTGCACAGTGAATTTACCCCTTTCTGCTGCAATTGAGAAATAAAGATACAGATTTGAGATGGGACTGACTGAGCTCTGAGGTCTGCATTTGCATACTCTGATTTCATCTGTGTTAGCCACTGGTCAAGGTACTTTTTTCCTTGTACTCAGTGTTTTGCTTAGAATTAGATCATAAAATCCTTAGTGAAATTTCAGAATTAGTTTTGCCTGTGGTGGACTACCAAAAGGCAGTGAATGAGCTCTCTGACATAATGAAAAGTGTAGCATAGCAGAAATGGGGGAAACCAGCATTTGACTGATCAGTGAGGGGTTTGCATCAGTTGCCTTCTATCAACTATTGCTGATAGAATTTTGACCAGGTCCCTGTCTGTGACATGATATGCCTTGGAACTATTTAATTGTCACTGCTTGTGTAATTTGGGATAGTTACACTTCTAAATGAAATGTCTTCACAGATAGACATATAAGAACTTTAAACATGGGCTGTTTTCATTTGAAAAATACTTTGATCAGAAACCAGAAAGAAATATCTCTGTCCCTGTCTGATTGCTAAAATTCAAAACTGTATCTCTCCCAAACTCTTGGGGCTCAAGTGAGGCTTTTGATACTGGATTACTTTGAATGGAGAACTTCAAACTGGCTGCTAATCTTTTCCAAATCGAATGTATCAAATCGTACAGTACCACTTACCTTTTTAAGATGCAAGTACAATAAGGGGAGAGCCTTATAACTACAACTGATTTAATGAAAACCCTTTAATCTCATTAGTCAGTCAAGCACTATGAGAGCCCCTTCTGTCAAACCTGTGCTTCAGGCATGCTGTGGCCTCAGGCTATGTTTTGGAATTGAAATTTTAACTTTCTGAATCCCGACCTGATCAGCAATTTAAGTGTAGTCATTAGAGTTGCAATTTTGAGGTTCTTTCCCTTTGCAGATATGTTCATGCCAGAAGTGGTATAGACTCTGATGAGGTGAATTGGGTGCCACTAGTAATAAACCTCATTCTCAAAATCACCTATTTCAGATTTCCCCCTGAAACAGTTTATACCACAACTCCGAGGATTAAGCTGAGAACTACTGTTAGACCATAGGCAGAGGTAATATATGGTATTTTCACTCCTGTGTTTCCCATCAAGGTGTTAAAGCTCTGCAACAAAAAATCCATTCACAGTGGTGTGGATTGCCTTGATGTTTATACATCCCATAGTGCCAGGCTTATCTCTTTAAGGCAGAAACACAGCTTCCTGTTTATTTACCTGTCCCAAATCCAGCTTCACCTCCCAATTTTTTAGCTCATCTCTTCATAGAGAGCAGGCCTGTAAATCTAGCTATAGAGCCATGTGTGTTAATGGTCTGTGTCCATAGTGTCTACTTGGTCCAAGAGCAGATCTTCATGCCTCAATTCACTGCATCCATCCAGCCACTTCAGGGGCAATGGAATATCTCACAGTGTGATATTCACAGGCTTGCTTTAGCTGACCCACCTGAATTAAATGTGTAGCAGTGTAGCACTTCAGCTCTGGTGTTTGTTAGCAAATCAGAAGCAATGGTGTGAAATTGCCTTTGGCCCCTGATATGTTGCAGATTATTAATAGTAGGAGAGAGACCCTTAGATTTTTTTTTGCTTGTTTGTTTCTTTGCTACCCAAGGAACTGGTTCCTCACTGTTTTCTGGGAAATTCTCAGTCTATCCCTTAATATGACAATTGCCTGTTAATATCTTCACTGTATATTTCCCTGGCTGTTTTGAGGGAACTAGGGGAGATTAGAAAGAGGAAGGTTAATAGTCTGCATTTCTTACATTACAATGGGATAAATAAATAAAGGTGCATTAAAAGTAGCATAACTGAGAGGGATGAAAGAGAATTAATAGATGTGCCAAAACTGGTATAAGTAAAGAAGTAATGGGAGGGACCAGGAAAAGGTGTAATTATATCCTGGAGGTTCTTGCTTGGTTTACCACAGACATGCAGAACATTCAATAATTCAATTCTTTAAGGGAATTTTACATGATATCTTTCCCCATCACTTCTCTTTTGTTGAATGAGCCCTACCCTTGAACTTTATTAATTGTTAAATTTTCTAGCATTCCCATTATGCCTGTTCTCCAATGAAATATTTTTAATTGAGGGGTGTCTGTTTTAAAACAGGATGTCACCAAACTAGGTGTGGTACCTCAAATTACAATTTGAGAGCACTGAATATAGTGGAAAATGAGTATAAACTCACTAATGAGGAGGCAAATCATTAGAGAAAACAAAAACTAGTGAGATGACATTTAATGAGTAAATACAAGTAATTGTAATTGATTAAGGCTGAATACAGAAGCAGTTCTGCAAAAAGGTTCATGTCTTTCCCTTTTAAAAAAATTTTTAGTTTTTGAGAGAACTGGACAAAAATTTCAGTGGTTTTAGGGGGGATCACATTCTTTGGTCCTTTGTGAAATTATTTGTTTTGCATTTAAAGTTCTGAGAAAATTTGTTAGAATTCTAAGTAAAATGTTGTTTCAAAGTAAGTTATTCTGCATTTAATACATCAAAGTGGCATGTGGTGAAATTTGAAAGTGCTTTTTAACTAGTACACTTGGGTGAGCTGGACATAAGTTCAGGAGCAGTTCCCTGCTCCAAGTGACTGGCTTTCAAAGATAGGAGGAATATATGAACATACACATGCATAGGTGTATGGAACAGGTTTATATATATAAAGTTTACTTATCCCAGCCAAAATTATTTTGGCCAAGCAAAAGAAAAGCATCAGCTGGTGATGCTGTAAACATCTATGGCAGCTGCTAAACAAAGGATAAATCCAAGATGTATTCCTCCAGTTAGGAACTTCAAGTGTGAAAGTATCATGGCACGGAGGTGGGAGGGGCTTCCAAAATAATTAGCAGGTTGCATGGAGTGCAGAGAAAGAATGAAATCAAAGGCTGGAGTGACTTTATTTACAAGGACAGATTTTTACGAAGAAAGGATATGTGCACTAATAGTCTAGGTATTTGGAGAGGTGGAGAGCACAGGCCTGGATAAGTCATCTTAATAACCACCTAAGCTAAAATTTCACATAGATGGCAGAAAAATGCAGGATGATGAGATGTTTTCATTTGCCAACAGGTTTCCTTGATTAGGCAGAGGGCATCCCGTGGTGTGGGGTTTTTGCAGTGTACCTGAAAGAGAGAAGCAGCAAATGTAGGCATTCCTCCCTGTGGAAACTCTCCTGCACTGGCCAAGGGTTCCACATGAGCCAACATTTCTTCTTCCAGTTAGAGGTGCTGCATAATTGCAAAACATAAGCAGAACAAGATGAGTCATTTATCTGCTACAAGATGTCCAAAGGCAAACTGTGGTTAAAGGCCTGAGTTTTGATGATTTATTCTACTTGGAATCATCCTGATTTTGTTCAGACACCCTGTTTTTAGGTTAAATGAACATCTCTGGATTCCTGGTTCCTATCAGACTGTTCTGAAATCTATCTGAAGTGTGCTCAGTGACCGGAGACTCTCCAGTCACAGAATTATTAAGGCTGGAAGGAACTTGTCTAGTCTAACTCCTCTGCTGAATATAAGGTCAAATAGAGCACATTGCTATGACTGGGTCTGAATGGGGTAAGAATAGGTTCCAGGCTAGAGACTCCATAGCTTTCTGGGCAACTTGTTCTAGTGTTTGACCACCTTCACTGTAGGAAAAAACCAAACCAAAACAAAAACAACAACACCAACAAAACCCAAAACCTTTGTTTTCCTTATCCTTGAAAGGAATTTCCTGTATTTCATTTTGCACCCTGCACCTCTTGCTCTTTCACTGACACCATTAACTAGAGTCTGCCTGTGTCTTTGCTGCCTGCGATCACTTATTTATATTGGTGAGATTCACCCAAAGCCATTTTTAATTGAGGCTTGACAATCCCAACTCTTTCAGCCTCTCGTATGTCATATGCTCCAAGTCCTTGATAACCTTAGTTACTCACTGCTAGACCACCCTGCAGTGTGTCCATGTCACTGTTGTTTGGGGAGCTCAGATTAGGACACAGCACCCCAAACCCTGTACCTTCAGTGCTGAGGAGAGGGGGAGGATCACCTCCCTTGATCTGCTGTCAGTGTTTTTCTTCACAAGAGGCTGCTGACTGCCACACACACTGATGGTTCCTTGTCAATTATTTATGCAATAGAACTCCAAAAACCCTTTTTGTGGAGTGGCTTTCCAACCAGTTGAATCTCAACACATGAGGTTAATGAGGTTTTCTTTCCTGGGTGCAGGATTTTGTTCTTCCCTTCGAACATCTTGAGATTCCTGTAATCTCAATTCTTTAGTGCAGCACAGTCCCTCTGAGGGACAGCACAGCCTTCTGGTGCACCAGCCATTCCTCCAGTACTGTACCTTCTGCAGATTTGCTGAGTGCTCTCTTCACCACTGTCCAGGTCATTCCTGAACCACAGAGTCATCAACTCCCTCCCCTCCTTTTCTAAACTGACCATTTCATTGTGAAGGGTGACAGGTTGGCCAGGTGTGCTGTCTGTTTCATACATCTATGCTGACTAATCCCAATTACTCTCTTTTTTATCGTTAATATATTTGGAAATTGTTTCCAGAAGCATTTGTTCCATCACTTTCCCAGAAATCAAGATAAGGCTGATGGGCCTGTAATTGCCCAAATCTCCTTTTGGAACATGGGAATGAGTGGTTGCTAATTTAGAAATTATCAGTGGAAACCAAGTGCATTTACCCACTTTCCTTTTTTTAATTTGGTTTTGGAAAATTTGTGTTTTACCTGGAAAAAAATATTAGCAAGTTTTAAAGGTGTTTTTTGGGCTGGAAGAAACACTTAGAGAAGCTTGGGTAAATGTAAGGAAATCAGGGAATGGAGTCAGATCCTGCAAGTTGTAGCTGAGAGTGGATGAAACTTGCACTGGAGTTCAATGTCGCTGAACTAAGTGTGGCACTACTTCCTCCCTAGGAAGGATATTTCAGTCCTCTTTCTCTTCCCAAAGGCAATTCTCATTGAGTAGCTGGACACCACATCTGTCCTGGGCATCTGTCAGGGGGTGACACTGAGGGGGTCCCTCTTCCAAACTGCCAGGTGGGAGGGGACTGCAGAGGCAGCCTCTCCCCTCCTTGCTCTCCCTGCTGCTTTTGTTCCCTGCCTTAATTCCCTTTTGAAGGGCTGATATTTTATTCAGCAGCCCCTGCTGTGCCGGGGTCCGTGACAGAAGTTTCTCTAAAGCACTCTGTTGACAAAATGCTAACAGCTGGTCTTTGAAACTCAGGGAGTGCTAGTTGGAGAGGTGAGGGTGGCAGGGAGCAAGGCAGAGCAGGGAAAAGAGAGAGGGGAGTGCAGCAGAAAATGCACTGTTTGTTAGAAATAATGAGGCAAAAATATGACAGAGGTTTTTATTGCAAATAATAGACGGGGAACTTCAAACAACAGCAGAGAATCATTAAAAAAGCCACAGCAACAGAGTTAAATAAATGCATAATTAGCCAGCGCCATGAAGGTGGAATTTACTGCACTGAGATCCTTAAGGGAGAGTCAATAAATTCACAGCTGGGGTGGTTTTTTTTTTATTATTTTTATTATTCTTTTCCCTCAGGAACAGACGAAAGTGTGAAAGAGACCAGGGCTGTTCTCAAGGTTTTGGTGGGATTTCTCTCCCAAGGGAGACAGGATGATTTGTGAGTGGCAGGGCTGAATGCTATGTGTGTTTGTGATTAAACCAATGAGTAAGCATATCTGGTCCTAGGGAAATTCGAGAAAACATAGGGAAATGAGTTGCAAGTCCTGCATGCACCTTTGCATGGGTGTGTAAGATTATGTTTATGAATATAAGGTTAGGAGAGTGTGTTACTCTGGCTCTTGACTTCTACATCAGAATCCTGGAGGCTCCTGTGTGTGGGTTTGTGCTCTTTTTTTGTGTTCCTTTCATGGGTCGCAGTGTGAGCTCTGACTGCCATGTACATGCAGGATCAGGGGCTGCCTGTGGAGCCCTGCATGAGAGATGTCCTGTGAGTCTGCTCTGCCATGTGTGGGCACTGAGTGGGGCTGCGTTTAAAAGGTAACAAAGAACATGAGTCCCTGCAGCAACAGCAAATTGCGTATCTGCACGAGATACCCCTCCTGCCCCTCTTCTCTCCACAGTGCCATGCATGCTGGGCCTGTGTGAAAATGTTCCTCACAAATGCCTTTTTTCCCCCCAGGAAAAAATGCAGATTTGTTCTGAGCAGATTTCTGCAGGGCGCATCACTTTCACAGACTGCCTTTCCAGTACCCCCATTCTGGCTCTGCTCTAGGTACAAGTGAAGACCTGTAAACACAAAAGTCAATGGCAATGCAGTGAGTTTTGTTTGGTCAGCTTAAAGCAGGGCCTCTGTGAGTCCTGTGTCTCACTGTGTCCTGGAGCCATAATCAGGCGAGGAAGCAATTCCTGCCTGTGTTAAGGGGACATTTGGCTTGTTGAAACAATTTCAAATGCAGTATTTCATGCTACTTCTGTACAACTAAGTACTTTGATTTTGAGATTATCAAAAAGCTTTGTTTTGATCAAAAATGTCAATATTCTGAATTAGAATTTCCATTCCATGGGGAAATGGAAAAACAAGAACAAAAGTTTCAATGTTTCATCACCAGCTTACAATTAAAAAAATCTTGAGGTTTCACAACAGATAGAAAGAAACATTAATCTCACTGTTTTTCTCTGCATGGCAAGGTAATACGTGTAAAATTACCTATAGAACAGAGTTATTTTCCTTCCCCACTTCTCACCAACACACAGAAAAAGCTGCAGCATTTCATGGCACTTGATTTGAGCCAGTCAGCTTTGTGCTCTTAAAGCAGTGAAGGTTCAAAACCGAAATCTGAGTGAAAGCAGTGTTTTCTACGCAAAGCTCTGCCTGCTTCCTTAACCATGCTGCTGATGGAGCAGACACCCACTGTTGGGACTGAGGGCACCTGCAGCTGCCAACACCAAACCTTCCACATGAAGGCAGATTTAGTACAACAGACAGGTAGAGAGCCTGAACTAAGGAATTCAACCCCCTCTATTGATTCTTTTACACCCCAAATTCTTATGCCAAGTGTGATCAGGGTTTTTTTTGGCTACACATGGAAAGATACAGACTACAATTTAGAGCTGGATGGCCAGTGAAGTACAGTAGTATAAGAAAGAAGAATAACTGTCTTAAATGACAGGGGAGACTGAAACTATGAGACACTTCCTACTCCTATGGCTAAAAGACAAATGATTTCAAGAAGCTTTCTCTCAGATTATCTGCCACGATAAACACTTTTCAGCAAAAAGGTAATGAGAAAAAGCTGTTCCTAACCCCAGAGGAAAGGAGAGAGACAACAGAGATCACATCATGCTATCGCTGTGCCACCAAACCAGCAATTGATGCTAACGACAAACTGACACAGCAGATAAAATCGGAGGCACGGAGTCGTGCATTGAAGCCCTCCTCTGAAAAGCCTGTGCCTGCCTCTGATGGAGACCCGGAGCTCTGCTTTCTCTTTGCACCACAACAACAAATGTGCAGCTTATCTCTCCCAGCAAAACACTGAGCAGAACTGTGGGTGGTGAGTACAGTGTGCACAGGCCTGCGTGCTGGAGAACATTTGTGTGCTTGCCTGTGTGGGCATGAACGCCCCAGGAACATCTCTGTGCCTGTGGGAGGCACAGGACTGGAGGTATCAATCCCTTTGCACCTGCAGGTAGGAGTTAATAGGATTAGCCTGAGCTTTTAAAAGAGCTGCTGTTAAAGGCTTTTGTGTTAGCTGAACATGTGGGTTACTCATGGCACCTTGCTCTGTGTTCTGGGGGGTTTTGGTGGAAGGAATCAGAGTGACCACATGTACTGAGGAGCTGCTAGAGGGTATTATCTTGCCACAGATGGTATCTGTTATAAATTGTGACACGACATTTTGAGGTGTCTTAATCCAATAAAGTAATTTTATTGAAATAGCAAGCGAGTAAGGCGGGCAAAGCACAGCTCTGGGCAGCCGGGGAGTCTCCGCTCCACCAACGGCGCGTGCCGTCCCCTATTCCAGTCTCTCTTTATACAGTCCTTCTTCTTGTTGACGTGGCATTTTTCAGATCGCTCTGCACACCCTCCGGACTGTTGCTAGGGGGTCTTTTTCTGCCTCCTGGTGGTCGTGGGGATGATGGTCTTCCTCCTCTGTCCCTTCGCTGACCTTGTCTGTATCTGAGTTGCGCCTGGTTACACTCCCTGGAACTTCTGCAAAAGAGCCTAAGCAAGCATTTCAAGGACAGAACAGTACATTCTTAATCACTATCTTATGCAAAACCAGTTAGGCAAGCATACCACATCCTACTTCAGTGAACAAACTCCCACTTATCTCAGTATCATTCCTGAAAGTAAAGCAACCAAGGGGAACAGGAATTGGATGTTGAGGCCAAAGAAGGAAACAACATGAGGCACCATTTGCATGCTGGGAGCAAATATTAAGGGATACTAAGGTTAGACTTATGAGGATATAAAGTAATCATCTGACACCACCACACATCGCCTAGGCCTGGCAGGGACAGGGAGAGGGAGGGTTGTGGGAATGAGGGGACAATAACAGACACATTCTGCCTGTTGTCCCCTTAGTCAAAGTTTCTAGAAGAATGATGGGAATGACTGGAGCACCTATGTGGATGTTGCACAGGGGCTGAGATGGGCTGGGCAGTGTGAGTAAGGAAAACACGCTCACATTGCTGCCTCGTTGTGTACTCTGTGCAGGGTACCTCCTACTGCAATGCCTGGGTATCCTGAGGAAAGCTTCTTGTGGGAGAGGGTTCCTCGTGCTTAGCAGCATATGAGGGAGGGAGCTGTGTTGGAAGGGAAGGCAACACGGAGCACAGCAGCCTTTCTCCTCCAAGTGTGCAGCATGAGGTCTTGGAGAAGCGGAACAAAGAAGGCAGATGTAACAGGCGGAGGAGTGATAGGGGGAAAAAAAAGCAGCTGTGAAAATAACTCACAGTGTTTAATGTGTGAGGGAAAGGATATGGATGTTTTCAGGTGCCCTGGACACTTGGTCCAGCCTCTCACACAGCAGGAGAGCACAGTGATTGGCATGGGTGGGCAAACCAGCCTCCAAAAAGTGCTTATGCTCTGCCAGAGCTCCAGTCCTGCTTTGCCTGCCTTGGAGAGTCTCTGTAGAGGCCAGGTCTAGGTCCAGCCATGCAGTCTGCACAGCACAGCTCATCTCCCAGGGT
This sequence comes from Chloebia gouldiae, assembly GCA_003676055.1. Classification (NCBI taxonomy): domain Eukaryota; kingdom Metazoa; phylum Chordata; class Aves; order Passeriformes; family Passeridae; genus Chloebia; species Chloebia gouldiae. The sequence continues at coordinate 6,341,428 of QUSF01000035.1, read as the reverse complement.
ACACGTAGAGGGGACAGGCTATTGCAAAGGTGAGGCTGCTGCACCATTAAGCCATTGCATGCCTGACAAATTGCTTTTGCTGTGACAGGTCCACCCAGCCTGCCCTGACCTAGCCCCCCAAGCAGGTACATACTGCTGTTTGTATCCTGCACTGATGCAGAGAGACTGAATCTCTGCTTCTGCTGGCTAGCAAATGTCCCACTGGGGGATTGTCACAGAGTGCCCCAAATAAAAGAGAGAGAAAAAAATTAGAAAAATAAAATAAGACTTATGTTCAGAGCACCTTCTGGCTCAGAAAATTTCAGGAGGTTTCAAAACAACCTTTTCTTTGCAGAAATCCTGAATCTCCCAACTGAGCTAGCACTGGTGAGACACAAAGCCATAAATCAAGCTCTGGCTCCTTTTGAAAGAATTGGAGGTTTTTTGTTTTTTGGTTTTTTTTTTTTTTTTTTTTTTTTTTTTTATCCTTGTATTTCTATTTTATGATGGAATCCAGGAGGGTTTTGCACAGCAAGCCTGCATAATGCTGTAGAAAGTCAGGATACTCACAAGAGCAAGCTCCAGAAGAATGCCCCTGATGTTCCAGGTCAGCAGACCGGAACTAGCTCAAGGTTTGTTCACTGCTTAGGTGATGTGGAATGGGTTGGGGAACAGGCTGACCCTGGAGTAGCCATGGTCTGTTTTTCCCACCCTTTGCTTCCACCTCACTGGCTCTATTTGGCCTCTGCTCAAGTTGTGAACTGTCCCTTTTGTATTTCCTGTTGCACCCACCCCTTGTCCTCACAGTGAGGCACCTGTAGGCATAGGCAACGGAGAAAACAAAGTTGTGTCTTTCCAGAGCTGTTTGGCTGTCCTTGTGTAGGAATGAGGCATGAGGGTTTTTAGAATTTCTCACCCTTTGAGTTCCCCTCCTGCCACGCTGGAGTAGCAGTTAGTGGGATCACGTGGAGGGGAATAGGGTGGTAGGTTGAAAGTTAAACTATACAGTTCATCCTGTGTAGGCAGTGGGGTCAAACACAGACAGTCTGGGAATAGTTTATTCTTCAAGCTGGGTCTTCTAGAAAGGAACAGCTGAAACCCTAAGTTTAAGTGGCTGCTTACAGCCATCCCTGTGATGATGCTTTGTCAAAGTTCAGCTCTTCCTACAGCTCACCAGGATCCCCTTTACCTTATCCACCACATTTGTATGTGTTACCCATCAGTGCAATTTCACAGGCTTACTGAGGATTGCTTTGTGTGATCTCCCTGCACAGAGTTCACTGCTCCAAAATCCACCTGTGCCACGAAGTCAGCATTTACACAGCAAGCTTGTTTTCAGTCTGCTGCAAACGTCATATTTCTGCAAAGATCTAGAGTTTGGTGGCACAAACGGTTGTAAATTTGCAGAGCATGGTGGCTTTTGCTTGATGAAGAGAAGTAAAGAAACAGACATGCGTGAAAATAGAGATGTATGTATATGAACATGTGGTCCTAGGCACAAAAAACTTTTTGAAGAGGCTGCACTGAGCCAGCTGTTGTAGATTTGGATCTATAATTGCAGTGGTTCTCATGACAGTTCCTCTTTCCAAAAGCTTTTTGGCTGAGACAATGTAGCCGGCAGGAACGACAGTGTGAAATGAAGATAAATGAAGAATATGGGCACATGGATCCCTAGAAGGAGGCTGGGTTGATGTTGATGCAGATGCAAATTTTCAGGTACTGCTTTTCCTTCTCTGCAACTAGAATAGCAACAACACAAGGAGAAGCTGAAACAAGCAGTGGAGGAGAAAAAACAGCCCTGCATTTAGTACATAAGCTTAGGGTTTAAGAGAGGCTGGTTCATGCCCTGCTTTGCCTGTAGACTGGTGTTTAGATGCCTTGAAAAGGAAGAGGCACCCTGCCCTTTCTCTTCAGAGCCTCAGGTTAAGCATATTTTGACATGTAGTTAAGAGCATGTGTGCCATTCTGGCCAGTACTAAAACAGAGGCTACAACCTGTTGTTTCCTGTCTAAGAGTACAGGTGGTACTAGCACAGGGCATGGCTTTTTGTGGCCCTGCTGCTTCTGAAAGACAGGGATCAGTGCATGTCCAGAGCTGCTGTGAAGGGACTTCTGTCTAGGAGGATGGGTGGTATGAAGCCGAAAAGTAGATAATTCTATAAATAACTGAAAAGTAGATAATTCTATAAAAAATAGATGGGTGTTTGGGAGACAAATCTCTGTTAGCTGCCCATAGTAATTTGGCAGTCATTTTGTGATATGGTAAGTGAGAAGGAAGCTCACCATGTGAAATCTCCCATCCAATGCAATATGCAGACAGGTGAAGTCCCTATGCAGCTGAATTCCCTCGTCAGATTTTATGCCATCTAGCTGTACCTGTTTGAATCATTTCAGGAAACATCTGCACAGTGAGAAGGTTTCCTCAACTCTCCTCTGTCCTCCCCATGAATTGTATTCAGAAATGCAAAATCCCTTTTTGTAAGGACAATTTGGTTCTGCTGTAAGTATCTTAATATGATTATGGGTCACTCAGGTTCTAATTGACTTTAATTATCAACTTTCTTTAATTAGCAACTTATATATATGAGATGTATTTATCTTTTTCAAGTATTTTTTCCTCATTTTTTCTTTCTTTTTCAAAAGTATTAAAATAAATTACCTCAGATCTGATCCAGCTGCTGGTTGTTTCATCAACAGGACAAAGATGTCTGACCCCACACAGCATCGGTTTTTTGGTGGGGAAGCAGGTTTGATCTTTTGAGTCAAATGATCCCTTCAAGGAAGATCAGTAAAATAGAATTCCACAGTATTATCAAGCTGAAGTCACAGCAAGAGAAGAGACAAGTATAGGTGAGTTGCAGGTCACTGATTCCTTTGTCTCTTGAATGAAGTTCTCCGAATGTATTAGAAATTGCTGAGATTCTCCAGCTTTTCACAAGATCCATCTTGTTACTTAAATTTTCTTTAATTTTTCATTGTTTCCTTTGTGGTTTGTTTTTGTTGTTGTTGTTGTTGTTGTTGTTTTCTTGGTGGTAGTGTAGTGCTTTTGAGGTTTTTTGCAAGCTGGCAACATATCTCATGGGAGACTGAGGCTGACCTGCATCTACCATGACTTTGAACATCTGCAGTTCAGAGTCTAGGTCTGAACCCCTCACCCTACACCACTCTGTGAAATGTTGCTGTAGTTGTCCTTGTCAAAGGACAGTTCTCTTCTGTTAGATAGCAGGATCTAGAGTTGTCCTTCTCCTTGGGAGAGGTGTGAAATCCATCAGCCATGGATGGAAATGTCTTTCTGCAGAAGGACATGCTGTCTGTAGAGCCAGCAGTATGATAGGTGAAGGGAACAAATGATTACCCTTCCTTCTCTCTGAAAAATGTGATATACATTAGAATAGCTCTTAAATGTTTATGTGTGGGTGGGTTTTTTCCATATCAGACTATTTTTGTCACAATTGCTTAAGAGGAAAGACTTTAACTTCTTAAGAAACTTCAAGAAGAAATGTACTCTGAAACTGGATTTGAAGGAAGAGAGTCAATGGGCCCCAGGGGAGAAGTTCTACATTGCTAAAAGGAGTGTGAAGGTGGATGGACTGGTTCTATGGCCCCCCTATTTGTTGAAAACATGCTTTCTGATAAATTTTGGTACTGAAATAAAGGGCTCTGTCCATTTCTAGTCCTCCTGCTGGCAGGGGAAGGGAAAACTAAATGCATGGAAATCAGATCTGAGTGGTTTCCACCTGCATTTGGAGAGAGCCCGAAACACCTTTGAAGGGTGATATAGAGGCATTCTTCATGTTACTTGACTTATTTTTATTTTGCTCTGAAACCTACCTTTGAATACTTTTGGTAGAACCAGCTCCCTAGCAGGTTTATTTCTCCCCTCCTCTGCCCACTATAAATAATCCTTTTCCCTTGCCTTGAGACAGAGCAACCATATCATTACTTCCCCTAATGTCAGCTGTCTTTGGGAGGTTTCTGGTTTTGCCTTTGTTTTTCACCATGCAGATTTTCCTTTCTTTCAGCACATTGAATTTCAGGCTGGATTGATGGTCCTGCAGAGAAAGGTTTTCCATGTGATAAATAACAGAAGGAGTCTCTGTACTGATGAAATTAATTTGGGTTTTCCAAGGTGATAGAGTCCATAGAAATCTTGAAGAGGTTAGGATTAGCAAGCTCTGAAAAAGTTATTGGTATAGCAATTGTAGCACACCAAAAAGGCTTGTCTGTCTGTTTGCTTTCTCCACTGAGGCTGGGGTGGATATGGCTCAGTGGCAGTGTGCTGGAGTGAATGTTGTCTCCTTTTTTTGTCAACCAGGACATCTTTGCTTCCTCCAAACGAAGTTTGGACAACCTGATTAAGTGCAAGGTGTCTCTGTCCATGGTAGGGACGTTGGAAGTAAGAGATCTTTAAGGTCCTTTCCAGCCCAAGCCATTATGTGATCTGGAGAAAGAGCTGATTATCCAAACAGAGACTGTTTGGTTCACATTTGTCACTGTTCATATTTGCTTTGGTGGATGTTACCTCTTACCCTCCACAGCTCAAGCTCAGGTGACTGCAGGTATGCAAACTGGGAGGATGTTTAATGCTTCTCACCTCTGCCTTCTGACCTTGCTCCACATCTCAAAATCATTATGGTTTCGTGGCTGATTAGTTTCCCATCAGATGAGGAGATGAGATATAGCAGAACCCTTCATCGTCCCCCTGAAAAAAAAAATTTGGTATAAATAGCCTTCCTGTTGGGCTGTAAGCCAGAGAGGGCTGGGACAGAATGGGACACAGAGATTGCAGTTTTTCTTCCTTCTGTGAGTCCTTTCTCAGTTTAATTGCTGAGGTTATTTTAGGATAGGGAGTGTGGGAAAAGGAGATGGGATAATGGATAGAGTAGCTGGTGCTGATATTTCTTGCAGATCTAAACATGTAGGATTCTTTTAATCTTGCAGTTTGGCAGTCTGGTACCTTATGCTACCATAAAATTTACTTAAAGCCTCCACAAACCTTTGGGAGAGAAAACATAGTCAAAGTACAGTAGAGCAAACAACAGAAAAAAACTGTAAGGTATAACTAATCAGATTCCCTGAGATCCCAGTGTTGCTCAAGCCTCTTTATGAAAATTAAGCAGATGACTTTGACCTTTTTAAGGCCTTAATTTTACAGATGCAATGCCAGCACTTAATACTTTCCATGTGCAAAACTCAAAGCAGCTTTAAAAATGAGGGTAGCTGCAGCAATCCTTTATTACAGACAGACCTGCTGAGAGAAATGATTTAACAAAGCCATTAACAGTCACAAGGCTTGCCCATTCTGTGTATGCACAAAGTTAACATATCCTCCAGCTTACCTCATCCAAAGTTATCAAGTAGCTCAGAGAAAGTGCTTCGTTAATAATGTTCTCCCCTCCAGCTTGCTGATGCTGTACTCCCTGTCTGAAATTCCGTGATGTACTGGTTTTTCCCAGTCTCATAAAAGCACACCAGTTTATTATGTACTCTGTATTTATCTGATGGCCTTGTCTATAGTGTGTGAGTTACCCTTGGCAAAATGCTGGTCTCAAAAAAGGAAAGGCAACAAGTGGCATGTTGATACAGATATTTGGTTCATTGCTAGGACATTAGGGACAGAAGAAGTTGCAAAGTTCAGTTATGACAGTGCATCAAGTACCATAAGGGCTGACACTGGGGTTTTAAGGTCAGATTGGAGCCAGGAGTGTTTTTTCAGTAAAGATAGTTGTGCTCAGCATGACCTGAAGCCCCCTGAGGACCATTGTTACAGAATTTCTGAGAGAGAGGGCATGATTTATGTCTGGAGTGAGAATTGAGCTACCCCTCAGACTAGGCCCCTGATAAGCGGCCTTGGTGAGGCCTTTCAAGCTTTTGACGCAGTAAGAAATTTGTTGTGGCGCAGTTAGAAATTATGTTAAGGTAACTACAAAGTAATGAGCTATCTGAGTGTGAATTAGAGTACAGCTGCAGTGTGAAAAGCCTGACCGCCTTAAGGCAAAGGTAAACAATGTTAGCTTGCCAATCAGAGTGCCTTTGTAAACTGTAAACTATATAGAAGTGTATATAAACTGCCATCTTCTCTGGAATAAATGAAGAACGTAGCATTGATCATATTGATTGGATGTGCGTTCTGTCCTGTCCAGCTCTTCTGATTTATGAGGTCCCTGGCTTTGGACCATGGCTGTTAGATTCTGCAAGAAACCAATGCATACAGTCAGGCATTGCAGTTTCATTAATGTTTGTGTTCTGCAACCTGGTGACTCCTGACAGAGCAGAACAGTTAATTCTGAGCCACAAGAACACTTAAGAGATATGGGGACCTGAGTGCATTGGTCAGATGTTCATTATGGTGACTTTCTGTAGTGGTGCTTGGTAGGAGGAACCCTGATAAATTTTATTCCTTTAACAGAGCTCACTCCCTAGCTTTCCCTTCCTTGCATTCTGTATTTGGTAGTGTTAGACAAGGTATATGCCCAGAATTATTTAGGTTGGAAAAGACCTTCAAGATCATCCAGTCCAATCTTGTAACAACTACCACCTTGTCAGGTAGACTGTGGCTCTAAATGCCACATCCAGTCATTTCTTCAACACTTTCTCTCATCTTGTGTCACTGGTTGCCTGAGAGAAGAGGCCGGCTGATACCACAGCCTCCTTTCAGGGGAGCTGCAGAGAGCAATAATATCTCCCCTGAGCCTCCTTTTCTTCAGGCTCAACACCCCCAGCTCCCTTAGCTCCTCATCAGACTTGTGCTCCAGAATCTTCACCAGCTCTGTTGCCTTTCTCTGGGCACTCTGTAGCACCTCAATGTCCTTCTTGCAGTCAGAGGCCCAGAACTGGGCACAGCACTCACGGTGTAGCTTCACCAGTGCCAAGCACAGGGGGACAATCACTGCCCTGGTCCTGCTGGCCTCACTGTTTTTGATACAAACCAGGATGGCATTTTTATGCCACACAGAGGCACCCAAAAAAGTGGCTCATGTGAGGTTTGAACAAGCAAAGACCAGAACTGCATTTCAAAGTCTCTTCAGGTTTCTAGTTGCTGCTTCTTTCATCTCCTCTGGACCTTTTTCCTGCCTGAAATGCTGGAATAAAACATTCTCTGAAATGGAGTGCACGCTCTGTTTCCCCCAGTGATGCCTAGTAGAAGAAATCTTGTCTCATAGTTATCAAATTTGAAACCAAAAATGCGAGAGAAATAGCAGTTGCTTTAAATAATGAACAAAACTAGCAGGAGATTTATTCCTCCAACTTCTTCCCCCCCCCCCCCCCCCCCCCCCCCCCTCCGCCAGTGCAGATATTCTCTTTAAAAACAGTTTTCCAAAGTGAGTTTCATCCTGGATTGACAGCCCTACAAAGCAGGATCTTCTGTTCATGTACTAAATGGGAATAAGTAATTCGTGGGAGTTCAGACTTTCACTCAGCAGAAGCAGCATGCCTTGAACTTAATGTAACTAGAAAGTTGCATATATGTGAAAGTGTGTGGGGTTATCTGCCTAGTCCATTCTGTGACAAATTCCTGTGCTCTTCTGAACAGCAAGCGTGAGAACAGATGTGGGAATTTATTCATTTCTGGGGAGGTGATAAATGATCAATTAATGATTTCACTACGGCTACTAAAAAGGGTTTATGTGATAAACTCTATCCGTGGCTGGCCAGAACCACGTGTCTTCCAGGTGAAAACTGTGGATGTTGCTACAAATCTTCTTGAACCTGTTTTGCCTTTGAAATGGGCAGATGGGAATTGAATGCAACATTGTCATTGTTCAACTCATGTTTTGTGTTTAGAAAAGTGGAATGCTGCTGCTTTACTACTCTCCCCATCCCTTATTTTTTTTTTCCCTCCTAGTTCTTTCTGTCTTCACTCAATTTGTTATTGTGATTGGTCATCTAACACATAATATTGTTTCATACCTAACAGAAACTAGTAGGTAGCAGGTTCTGGTGTAAATACTTGCCTATACAAATCTTAAGTTAATTGCTGAAAATTTTTGTACCAGTAAAAAATAATAATAATAAATAAAATATATATTGAAACCACAAAAGTGGGTGTGAGGCCACTTGAACTGCAAACATTTTATGAACTCAAGCAATTGTTTCCTAGAATTTTCTTTCTGTCATTTTTTCAGACATCTTATAACTGTGAAAATATACTAAGGGATATTTTTAGGATGAACAAGGTTAATCAGTTACAATGCAAATCAAATTTGAACTTTCTCTAAATCTCAAGCTGATCAGTTTTTGAGCCTCTGAAACTTTCAATTAATTTTTTTTTCTTTTTCATTATCACTGCACTTCCAAATGTCCAGGCGTCTGCAGATACCAGATTCAGGGAGCAGTGATATTCTCTGATAGGGTCTGTTCTTGTGTCATTTCTAAGATAACCAGAAGCAGGATGAATTTGAAGTCATCTTTTGATAAAAGTTTGTACTGATGAGAATTATCTTCCTGTTTTCTATAAGTCTGGATATTTCAAATCAGGCCAGGAGTGGATCAAGCACCTTAACTGAAAACAGGTATGAGCAAAGTTCATAGCCATTCTCTTAGTAGCTGTATTTGTATCTATCTTTTTTTTGTTGTGTTTGTGGGGCTTTTTTATTTGGTTGGTTTTGGGGTTTTTTTTGCTGTCTATCAGCTAAGCTTCTAATATTATTGCCAAATAGATAAACAGACTTAGTTTTATCCTGAACTCATACATCCTTGAACTTTGGAATCTTGTCTAAAATTTTTTCCCTTTGAGGGAGGCAAAACCAAAAGTGGTATCCAGAAGATGTTAAGTGACAAGGAAATTCCAATATTGCCTGGAAAGTTTTGACAGCCTGGACTTGCTGTGTTGAAGGTTCAGCCAAGGATGTGACATAGAGACAGCCCTAACAGTATTGATGGATAGAGGACATAAGATTGAGCCAAAGATCAACTATTTTCCTAAGCTTACCTGTTTGTCAGAGCCTGTTTGCAGTAACTGAAAAGAAGAAATAATAAACCCAGATACAAACAAATCCACAGTTTTTTAGGAAACAAAGCTGTTGAAAAGCTGAGAGAAATGAGAAGGAGACCCAGCTGAAGCCTGTTGTGGAATCTTAATTACAGTATGGTGGACTGAGATGGATGGATCCTTTAATGGATGAGTGTGTGGACAGAAATAATGAAAGTTGTATGGTGGCCCTCACTGGGAAGGCATTCAAAAAGTCAGGAAAGTAAAATATTTTTTCCTATCCTTTACTGGGGGTGGGAAATGGCAGGACTGTTTATTTTAGCAGTCTGGGAAGTACTTCCTTGCTAATGTGTATGATTTGGAGTTCTATTTTCTTGGTGGGTTTTGCACTTTGAAAATGAAAAAAGAATAAGTGAAGTTGAAGTCAGGAGGCTACTGTACCAGAAATGGTCTCCTGCCTCCCTTAGGTTGATGTGAGTGCATCAGAATGAGTGGGAGTTGGATAGGATTTACAATTGGAATACCGAGGACAAGTTGATCATCTTTCCGGAACAGGCATGAAGGATGTGCTGGAAAAATTAAAATGTCCACCTTCCAGACGACACAGTCCCCTGTGTGGATTCCCTTCCCCTCACGTTGGCTCCAGCAGTCTGGACACTTGTCAAATCCCCAGCATGCAGCTGCCTGCATCTCGCACTCCATTATTATTGCTGATGCTAATCTCTGACCGCTGAACACGGGTCAGAACCAGGAGATAATTGCAGCTCCGATCTGCCAGGCACGGTCCTTTGTGAGTAGTTAATGAGTGTTCAGGAAAATAAAGCAGAAAGAAGAAAAGGGGGATTGTGGTTTGCATACAGTGAGATAGGGAATGAATAGGAGATGGAAAGAGGGGACAATTCACTGATAGGGAAAAAGAAAGAATTTGGGGAAAAAGAAATCATTTGCACTAAAGCTCCTACTGCCTTATTCTTGTTTAGCCCAAGTGGATGGGACTGGCAAGAAGGGGACTAAGGCAGGATGCAGTCACACCCCGGGCCTGTTAGCAAAGCTTTTGGTCTTAGTGCCATAAATGCAGACATGGGGGGAGGGTCACCCTTTTCCCTGCCAGTCAGGGGCTTACACCCGCAAGACCAATGTCCCCGTGTTCTTTGCTTTCAGCTATTTGCTTTCCTTTACTCTGCATCTCACTCTGCCTTGTGTGTTTGAAGGTGCCCTCTAGAGATTGGCTATCTACACCTAAAATTGGCTTTAGCTCTCTCTTAGCTTGAGTGGTAGTGACCTGTATCTCTATCTGAATTACCAAATTTTATTCCCAGCTCTATCTTTATATCACATACAGAGGATCGGTTTTGGTATCTGAAGGAAAAAGGTGACTTTTATCAAATCTTTGACAGACCCTTACTCCAAACAAAAAGTAGATGCATTCAGTGATCCACATGACACTGTTATCCCTAGCACAGGGTTCTTTAACTCTGTGTGCAAGAAGCCAGCCCACATACCGAATAGAGATATTTGATTTTATTTCATGTCTGTGCAGAAATGGGTGATAGGTGTTAAATCCACAAAGCTAGCACCCCTTCAGTATGCCAGGTGCTCATTTTTATACTATTTGATCAATAAAAACCTGCCATTTCCTGTATGCCTAACAACCTAAAGATATAGTAATTGGCTTTTCATTCTCTCCTTTTAGTTTAAAGATGCACAGTGCACATTTATTTTACTATGCATGCTCTAAGAAGAAGGGGCTTATATGAGTAAGGGCTCATCATAGGTTATGGATAGGCATTTTACTATGTTAATGATCACAAAGTTCAAGCTAAATTGTTCTTTGGCTTTGTAATTTGATTCATAGTGCCCTCTTGTTCTTACTTCTCAGGTCATGGCTTTTGGTTCCTACTGGTTGTTTTATTCTCTCATTCTTCACAAATTCTTTTGCTTGTCCTGTACTACATTCCAGTGATTCAGTGAATTTATAACTTTTAACCTTCTCGTTTGTATTTTATTTCAACAACATGACTCCTCATGAAGATTCCAGAGAGCATGAGTGTTTTTCCTTGCCGAGGAGATGTTCCTGCTTCCTGCTCCTGTGACATCTGTCATAGGGAAATAAATATAAATTATGTGCTATGGGGACACAACGATTTGGTAGTCTGGGCATGTCTGGGCTTCCGGAAACCAGAAACCACCTTGAAGGAGGGGAAGGAAAAGTGCTTCCTGCTAATGAATTAGAGTCACTCAGGATGGAGTCTGAGGGGGAAAGAAATGATTGTGGTGCCTGTTTGTGTCCATATGAGACCCCTTTTCCTAACGACCATGTTAATGTGCTCATAAAAAGACATGGTGCAGGGGACGTGACTGTTCAGGCTGATTAGCATTTTATGGGAGAACTAAGCTCCATGACAAACTGCTGGCTGGGTGGGCTGTTTTTACAACCCAGAAAACTCTAAGATGCTGAAAGTATACATTTCTTTTCCTTATTTTGAGTGCTATTATATTAATAATAATATTCATTACTATTGACCTTTGATGGGTCCTGCAACTCCCATGAAAACATAAGATGGTGAGGGAGTTTGGGTGACTCAGGTGAGTCCTAACCAGAAGTGTTCTTTACTGGCACAACATAACAGGGCACTAGGCTCACAGAAATATCTGCAATCAGCTGCAAAGCATAACTGAGATCCTGGGGCCTCTTGGACCTACTAACCAGAAAAATAGGTATCGAGTCCTGTCTTGGCCATACCCAATCTCTCTCTGCAGTTTGCTCTGCTTTCAGTGAAGTATTAACTCAGCTTTGCTTTCAGTCCAAACTCCTGTGTACCGTGGTTCTGTATTGCTTCGCATTCTGGAGGCATTTTTCAGTAGTGTTGAATGACCTACATCTCCATTGTTTGGAAAGAGACTAGGGTTTCCTCAGGGTCAGATACACCATGGATATATTTCCAGGTTTGGAACAGTCAGTGAGGTGCTGCTCCAGTCCCAAAGTTGATTGACAAGATTTATGTCAAGCATTAATGCTGAGATAAGATGTATGAACTGGTAAAATGGGGTAGCAGAGAAAAAAAGAGCGTTTTAATCTGATTGCAAATGTAACCTAGAGAGCACCATCCTTTCTGGCACTGGAACTACTGCAGATATTTGTGTAGAGGGACTGTTCCTCAGAGCTGCAGAGCAGGTTCAAACAGCAGTGCTCTGTGAGCAGGGAGCAGCTCCTTATGTGAGGCAGCAAGCAGAGGGACTCCGTGATGGTGAGCATTTACCCCACGTGCTCCGTGTTGCCTCTAGTGATGGAAGGGCTTAATCTGGTTAGAAGTCTCAGTATATAACCGCTTATCATATAATGTCACTTGGAAGTCAATTTTTTTTTGAAGGGGGGAAGTGACAGGTATTGAATAGCCTAATGTCAAGAAAATAACAGGTTTTACGCCAAGAGATTTAGAAATGTGAGAGAAGTGGTTTTGAGGGCAGATCAGTTCTGTGAGCGAATGTGGCACGTTGTGCTGGAGAAGGGACAGAAGCCCAGCTGCAGTGAAAATTCAGTGAAGGGCCGTGCAGTGGAGCCAGTAAGCTGAGCTGTGCATCCTGCTTATATGTCTGTGGCTACACACACATAATTACATAATTAGTAGTGAAGACCTCAATCAGCATCCTGCCTTTATTCAGTCATGTGTGTAAGCCTGGCCTTCTTTATGTATGTGCTGAAAACTGTTAGAATAGATCTTTCTGGAAAAGCTGGAATAGCCTTCTGGGCATTGGGAATAATTAATTCTAAGCACATACTCGAATGTATGCTGAATGGGTGACCAGAGCCATATGAGATACTTGCAAGGAAACCTGAAAGTATGTAAGACTCTGCACTTCTTATCTTGCTGCTGGCTCCATCCTGGAGCTTGGCAAACTATTAAAAAAAAAAAAAGTAATTTCACAACTGTGTAAATTTCTCATAATGCCTTTATTGAGTGTGTGGCAGCCTTCCCTTCCTCCACACCCTCTTCTTCCCAGTGTGATGTCTGGGAACACAAGGGCTCTTAGGTATTACTGGTATATAGAACTGAATTGCTAACTCACTTAACTTGAGAGCTTTGAGAAGGAGTTCAAAATCAAGAGAATTTAGTTGAAAACCCCACAAGTAGGTTTTCACACTGGAAATTCTTATCAGCAAGATAATGGATAAGCAGGAAGTTACCAAGTGTGGCCAACTGGGACTAAGCACTGCAGCTCACAAACTGAATATATGGAGTCACTCTGCCACCAAAATATGTGACAAAAATAGTATATTTCTCCTATAACAGTATATAAATTCTAATAGCTTATAGATGTAAGGAAATTGCCATTTGCACAGGGATCTTCCACAAGCTGGAAAAAAGGGAGAAAATGACTCACATTTCATGCAGCAAAATATTTGTTATTACAGTTTACTCTGCTTTTGTTTTTCAAAGAGACCCCCTTTTATTATTTCATGGGCCCTCATCTTGCTTATGGCCTCCTTTGAACCTCATGTGAATGTTGCAGGCAGGATGGAACCAAAAGTAATGAATTGGGAATGTTTTACCAAGCCTCATCAATAAGCTGCAAACACCACACTGAGATGCCAGGATGAGATCCTCGCTGAAGTTCTCAATAAGGTGTTTTCCTTTCTCCTTCTATGAGCCAGCAGTGAAGCAGTTAATGGTAGTGGCCTTTCCACTGCCAGAGAGACATGGGAGCCCTTGAGAGATGCAGGAGGGTTCACTTCTCTGAGCTGTAATTTTGAGGTTTACTTTTGCCACACGTTTCGGCTGAGAAGCTTAAAATCTCACTCATTCACATTGTGACAGCTCCACAGCCCTGTAGCTATGCTTCCCTGAACCTCTGAAACAATTGCCCAGAGAGTACCCAGGAATGTTCTTACACACTGTAATGGGCACCGAAGCCTTGGTAAAGCTGAATCCAGCCTTCAACCCCTGCCTTGCAAATGACTGGTGTTCCATCATCTTTGTTGATGGGCTGTCAGAGGGTGTTAGCAAACACAGGAGCCCAGACTGAAATGCAAAACACTGGGAGATGTCCTTGCATGGGCCTGTTTGCCATTAGCTACCAGACCTGCTCCTGATTGCAGATCCCAGCATTGCAGAGCAGCACGCACAAAATGAGCTGGCAACCTGCCCAGGCTGCATATGGTGGCTGGAGATGGGGTACATTTGGTGAGAAACTGGGAAGCTGTGATGATAGGAAATAATAGCAGCTATTTTTGCTATGGGATCATTATATCCTGAGGAAAGATGTGCTTTTGATGAGAGTGGGATGAGTGGTAGGATGTTTTGGCTTGTCATACCTACAGCTTTGTTCATCTTTTTTGAATGAGTGTATGTAGTGCTAAGAGTGCATCAATGGCTTTCTTCTGGGGTAAGGATGACTTTAATTCTATAGCAGAAGCAATGAAGGATGTGCCTGAAAAAGAAGTCCTATCAAGAAGCCACAGCAGTGACATCCTTCTTGGCAGAGATATGATGAAAGCTAGTAACTGAGATTTGGATCTTTCCTTCCAGGCAAAATGAAGCTGTCCCTTCTTGGAGATGAAGAAAGGCTACTGCTTAAGGCATGAGGCAGAAATTATGAGGGCCAAGAGGTTTCCAGGATAATAGCTGCAAAAGCATGGATGAAATGAAGTGAGGGAAGCAGTTGGGAATGTGTCACTGAAAACAAGCAAGTAGATAAGATGTGTGGGACACAGAACTGACTGGAGAAGTAGACCTGAAAATAATGAGCAAGAAAACTGCATTCATTATGGTTTCTGCTACATTCAGGGAAATAGGGCTTGACACTGGACTTCTTTGGAAATAATCAGGATTATGCCAGTGAACTAACCCAGTTCAATTCCAGGACTGGGGTTCTCCATCTGTGAATACTGCTTAATTGCTTGATGCAAAGGAAGAGCAGTGCCAAGGCCACCACTAAGGTCTCAGTCTCAGTTCCATCGTCTTGATCTCTGGTCTCCTGACAGAGACTTATGGTATTGAAACAGCTGTGCATTAATTTTCTGTATGAACCACAGGCTGCCCATTGCAGACTTGTAGAAGAGTGTATTTTGTACCCAGAATGGCAGGCATGATGAAGAAATCTCTGCCAATCAGACTTTTTTTTTTTCTAGTCTTCTCTCTCAGGAAAAATCTTGCTTTTTTATTCCATAGTTTCATGGGTTATGCCATACTGTAATATTTTGAGACTACAGGGCATACTGCAGAGGAATTTGGAGAATGAAACTTATGATTTAAAGCAGTTTACTGCAAGCTTCTCATATGGGGAGAGAGACATGAGCTTGAGGGCTTTCCATGTGTTTCTCTGAGGAATCTCTGAGGTGCTGTGAAAAACTGTTGAGAGTTTTTCACAGTAGCTTCTGGTGAAAGAAAGTCTAAATCTTTCTACTGAAGAAGGCCCTCACTGCTTCTTTTACCAGTCAAGGAGGGTTGTCACACCAATCTTCCCATCACTTGAGCCTTTCCCACCAGTGCTGCCAGCACTCATTTAGCACTAAATAGGGAGATACCTGCCCATCTAAACCAGAACACCTCTTTAGACCTCTGTACACAGGTAGGGCATGAAGAACCAAATTCTGTGACCTTCCCTAAGGCACAGCCATGAATCTAGACAGGGACTGGCCTGAACTGGGACAAAACATTTACTGTTGCATTGAGCCATGCAGGGCATAATACAGGTGAGGTTAGAACACTTCAGCCTCAAGGCAAGGAGTAAAATGAGATCCCCACTCTACAGTGTGACTTTTTCAGCCCTTAATTTCATCTTTGTGGCCTCTTGCCTGCTTCTGGTGGCCAAAAAGCCTCAGTGGAACTACACAGGATATGTGCCTTCTATCTAATCCCTGTATATGTAATTTTTCATGCTAGAAATAGTGCTGAAAGTTGGCCTTTCTAACAAGAAATCACCAGCCATTCAAACTCTTGAAAACATGGCTAGGAAGCCAAAGCTGGGGTTGATGCCCAAGTGTTGTAATATTCAGATTTGGGTCCAATGTCTGAGCCCAGCTCTCTTCATTTCCAGTGCAGAACTCTGGGTTCTGGTAGCAGGATTCCTATGCTGCACACGAGGCTGGAGCACTGTAGCAGAAACCAGAAGTAAAAGTTTGTTATAGAGCAACCAATCGGTATCTTAAACTCACTAACACCAGTCTAGCCTGAACTCCTTCTTTACTAACTTAAATAATTGCATCCTGCTAGCCTTTGATGCCAGAAAGTAGGAGACTGCATCTTTAAATAGAGGAGAAAATGATAGAGGTGAGATGATCTGATTAGTCTGTAAGATGAGAGGAAATTAGTTATTTTCATCCTTAATCACCCACAGGATGGGCCAATTATCAAGCTGTTAGAGACCTATTAGATGGTTGGGAACTCACCGTTCCTCACCTTCCTCCCATAACCCGGCATGAAATTATTGAAGTCACTCAATTTCACTCTCATTGAAACCCATGAAGAGAGATCTCACAGCCAAGCATGGGGTGGTTTCAGAAGCCTTTTTCTAATGATGAGCGGCACTCCAGCTTCCAGAAATTGGTTTATCGGTTTTAGCCAAACCACCTCCCTGAAAATGCAACCTGCACTTTAGCAGGAACAATTCTATCTATATGTTTGTCTGTTAGCCTATCTACTTGTCTATCTATCCTCTTGTTTGGCTAATCTAAGAGAGACAAACAAACTTTTAACAGCTGCCTGTCTAATCAATGCAGCATGTTTATCCACTCTTGAACAAACCTTCCTTTTGCATGTGTATTTGCCAATGTATTCGATCAGTGCTGCTTATGAACAGTTGCATCCTGTGGGTTGCCCACTAATTGGATTTCCTAAGTGTGTTTGTTGCTTGGTATTGCTGTGGTAAAAGGTGATGGGTCAGATCCATTCACATAGCATCGGTCTCCTCCTTCCCTACCTCTGGCTGGGTAAGAGTAATTAACAAAATGAAGAAGGCACACAGAAGCCTTTGTGTTTTGGAAGAGGGAATCAATAATTTGAGGAAGGAGGAAGAGTGAAATTAGGGTTAGTTTTTTGAGTTAAATTCGAGGCCCCACTATTAGGAAAAAAATTAATTTACATGGTGGTGTAAGAGTTGTAATAATTTTTTCCCATCACAGTCACTCAGAAAGTTACATGCCTCATCCCTGGAAGGCTTCAAGGGCAAGTGGGATGGGGGCCTGAGAAACCTTGTCTAGTGGAAGGTGGCAGGGGGGGTTGGAACAAAATCTTAAAGGTCCCTTCCAACACAAACCATTCTATGAATTTATGACAGAGCTGATTGCAGAGTACTGAAAGCTGTGGCTCCACCCTTGCGTAGGCACCCATATTTCAGCACCTTTAGCAGAGTATTGAGTAGCACCAGAGGCAGAGGATGTGGTTGTATGCTCCTGTGCCTAATGCTTGACTGCATTTGTGCCATGCCTCTGTCTGGGGGTTGTAAACCTGCTTGGAGCTCTGTTGCTATATGGTGCATGCGCCTGGAATTTTGAAAGTCACCAGAGGCGACTTTAATTTTCGTTGGAGCGGTTTTGAGTAGAAGTTGGAATCCTGCATGCTGGCTACCTAAATACTTTTGAAAATACCCAAATGTGTCTAGCTGGATCTTTTACCTTTTCACATACAAGCCCACATTGTTTCACATAACAAATGTGTTTATTGAATATGGTCCGCAAACTTTTGCCACTGGCTGACCCTTGCAAAAGTAGTCATCAGAAAAAAACCTCTGGATTGCTGACCTAATAGCTAAGTTCAGTTGTGTAAATTTAGCTGCTTTTTCCCCTGCTAAAGATGCACATGGGTATCTGAAACTGCTGCAGATTACCAAAGACAGGCAGGACACCTGTGCCCTTCCAGAGTGGTAGCTTTAGATCATGTGGGAATTGTTCCACGGCTCTAGATGACTGTGCTTAAGCAACTGAATTGATCCTCCTAAACTCTAGGGAAAGAAAGAGTGAAAGAAAGACTTCTGTGCCATCAGCATTGTGGCAGACAATCTGGTGGCTTCTCTTGCAAGCCTCCCCCCTTTGCTGCAAGAGTTGATCAGCATTCTTCTGAAAACTGGCACCAGTGTGCCCTGGGAGACAGAAAAATAGCTAGAAAGATTTAAGGGATTATGCCAAAAGGAAGCTTCTGTTTCTTTTTAGAAATAAGATGATTAGCCCTGGTCTGATTCAGAGTGCATATCCCTTTCTGGATCCAGCTGGAGCAATGGAAGAGGTTGTCTACCCTTTTACACCCAGCTATGCCCCACAGATGTTAGTGTGAGCAGTTTGCCAATGCAGTCCTCATCAATGTGACCCCACTCAGCTCTAATCTGCTTTATTTTAACTGCTGTGGGTTAGGGAATGATCACATAAACAATTTCCCTGGCAGGTCTGAGAGGGTGGCACCTTCCCCTGTGATTTGCTAACAGGCAGCTCTGCAGGCCCTGCAGACAGTAGCCCCAGCAGACATCTGGTCTGTCTTACACCTTCAGTCACCAGATGATAGCTCAGTGAGTCACAAAGAATGCAGCCTCTGTCTTTGGTAGACCTTGAGAAAAATGCTCATGTTATATGCCATGAAAACGAAACCAAGAGGAGCGTGTGGGATTTGTCATTTTTTGTTCAATGGGCAAAAAAGGCTTTGGGCATATTATTCATGCAACATATCTCATTAGCTTAATACCCAGTGTTAAAGCTACTGATAAGGGTAGATTTGATACAAGAATCTGGGTACCCTCTACCTGAGACCATGGTCATGCTGTTACTGCAAATATTATTTGAGGTTTGGGATATTTAAGGAATAGAAGTTAGTTTCACCTTTAGCAGCCTTTAGGCAGATTTTGGTCCCAATCATACCAATGCCCTCTGAAGGATTGTCGATCGTCTTCAGAGTCATACCTGTATAATTGAGATGAGAATTATCTCCTTTCTACCTGCTGCATCTTATCTGTGGAAGGGAGGGGGACAGATCACTCTTTACTGCTTTCACTACCTTTGCTTACTCTTTAATTTAAATCTTCTGTTCATTTGCAAAACTTATTCCACTCTGGATTTGCAAGAGGTTTCATGGACACATGCAAAAGCATCACAGCAGGTGTTTATGGGCACAAAAGGGAAGACCAGGCTTATTTAAACCAGTCTTATGTTTTGGAGTTTTTTCCAGCTGCTTCATACAGCTCTGCCTTTTTTAGGTAACTAATATAGTGGGGTAGCTAATGTGCTGCAGATAGTGCATTGGGCAAACAAGCACAGGGCTAATTTTAATGATATGCTACCATTTGTAGAAACCATTTAGGTATTATGGTTTTGGGTAGCCTGTAAGGACCTGATAAATGCTGTTGCTGTATGCTGGAAGTTATTTGATTGAACTGGCTGTTGCTGTTGCTGTCAGCTCCTCAGATGTTAGTTAATCTTTTTTCTTGTGGCATAGCCCTCCTTGGCAGGAGCTTCCTACCCCTCCTCACTCCTGTCATCTGGGCAGGATCTGTAAGCCTCCATCTCCATGCTTACTTCAGCTGGCAGGTCCTCCTCACCCTTCCACCTGATCCCAACTGGGCTAGACCCACAGGCATAAAAAATCATTCTCTTCTAGACTCTCTGCTTCTGGATTTAGCCCCCACCAGCCTCAGCATCCTTTCTTAGATTTGCCCCAGTTGAAGGGCAGCATATCCTTGACCCAAACAAAACAGATGGCATCTCCCTATGTAGCATTCAGGCACGAATTTCTCACACAGGCTGAAGGAGAGGGCTCAGACAGGTCTGTTCCCCCTCATTAGCTTTGTCTGACATCATGCTCCAAGTCATGGGGCCTAGGAATGGTTGTGTGGTTGTGCAGAACCCTGCCCCATCCATTTCTCTCCTGGATGTGGCTCTGGCAACACTCATGTCTGCCTTTGTCTGCCCTTATATACAGATCCCATGAGGCTGGGCCTTCTCAGATCCACAATTTAATCACAGAAAGATGACATGATGCTGAAAGTGATTTGTTGTGACCATGCTGGCAGTTAAGTCATTGCCAGCAAATGCATCCAAACTCCATAAATTGCTAGCATGGACTGGTGATGGGAAAGTATCATGGCTGTCATCTCAGCACCCGCACAGCTGAGATTTTGTGCTGGGGATATAATGGGCTTCAAATCCTGTGCAACCAAAATCTTCACTAATATTCCTTCATTGGGTTGCACAATGGAAAATTTCACCTCCTGTTCTTAATGAGAAAATAGCCATAAAAGAAAGTCTTGTGGGGGGGGGAGGGAATGTGGACTTGTGATTTGAAGTATAAAAAACAGATGGGTGTCATCCAAAACAATTCCGTGTTACAAAAAAGAAGAGGTGGAACAAAGGAGACTACCATCCTGCTCCCAATCCCCAAAATGTCTGAGAAGGAAAGTGTTCATAACTCAGAGCTCATGTTTGTTTTAGAGTAATCTGGGATTTACCTAATTTATTGCAGCTTTAGTGCACAGCAGCAGTTTCAGCAGCAAGGACAAGAAAAACATTAGATCCAGGCAAATACAATATGGACCAATGTGGAGTGGTAAGAACCATCAAACTTATCTATTAAAAAAAGTTAAGAACTAGTGGGAAAAAAACCCATAATTTTTGTAAACCCTTGCCCCCTTCCCCAGTAAGCCATAGCTTTGGACAGTACATGTCACAGAAACATTGACAAACAAAAATCTGGGTACAAGCTCATTTCCATGTAATGGGAGTATTTAACATTGCTTTCAAACTCATCTCATTCTGTGATCCTAGGCAGTCAGGTCTCGTTCTTAAGTCCACTACAGAGGGCCTTGCAATTTATATCCATGAGACACGGATAGGGCCAGGGTATGTGATCAGGTATTTATACTCTACTACAGCTGGGATTTTACTTGAGAAAGATCTGCACCATCAGAGCTGTTCCCTCTAGAATAATTAGGAGGAAAATGTTCTCCATGAAGAAAATTTATCTCTGACTATCATGGGAGATGTTCTCTGAAGAAATCTGGAGGAAGATAGATACTTGGCTGGACATCACTGAGATTTCTCAGGCATGCATGGTTCCAGGTGAATTTAGTGTTGTGAAAAAGGCCAAGTGGAGAAATGTGAAGACCGATGGTCTGATACTACCTCCTTCTAAATTTTACATAAGAAAACTATCCTTTATCCAGACCTAGCCATAACAAGAGGCTTTTTCCTCCCCATCTTGCTTTTTGTTCTCAGGAAGACTTTCTGTCCTTCCAACTCCTTCTCAGTCCTGCAAAATGTATGACAGTGTAATAGCATTGACTTCAGTAGGGTTGCTCATGTCTGACTTTAGTGAGAGATGATGTAGATCTCCTGAGCAGAGCAGGAGATCAGAGGTCAACACACTTGGTCTGGATCCCTGATTTCATCACTGAACTGCAACGTGATCTTGGATGAAGACTGTGTTGTCTCCATTATTTAATTCCTATTTAATGGTCTTTACCCATGGCCAAATAACTCTTGAAGTGTCGTCCACCACCAATGTACTAAATCTTGTTTATTGAACACCAAGTATTCACTAACCACATGGAGGTGTTTTATTAGCTGTGGATGAATTTGTTCACCCATTGTATTCATCATGGTGGTTCCTGCATGTGGCTCAGTGTCCAAGCAATCTGCTTCCATTCTGGTATCCAGAAAGAAGAAGGCCTGTCTCACCCCTGACCACAGCAACCCACTGCTGCCACAGAGGGTGTCTCAGACTGCTATTCCACCTGGTCATTTCCCCAAATGTCTGTCTTCCCCCAAATCTTTCATCAGTTTTTAATATTCTCTCCTTCTCTCAGTTCCCCGCCCCCCATTTTTGTTGAGCTTCCTTTTCTTAACACAACATTAAAAGGAAAGGTAAAAAAAAAGAAACAAAAAACATGTCAGAGCAGAAACACATATGTCCTCTCCCTTTCCTGTGCTCTGAGAAGTTGACCTCTTGACATCCAATCCCTTTGGGTGACCTATGGAGCTGTGCCAGAAGCCGGTGCCCTCTGATTTGTATCTCTTTTCCATTAACTTGACTCCCTGGTCGATGGAACAGGAAAGAGGGGGTTGATGTTGCTGGATCTATTCAAGATCCAGGCATGTGAGGACCTCTCACACTCAAGCTGTGGGGAACCAGCCTGGAAAAGCAACAAAAGAGCAGAGCAGGAAAAGCAGTCTGGGTCAAGTGCCTTGTAGCCAAGACAAACCTACTCTGACAAACCTATTTTGAGGTTGCAGGTCATCACAGGAAGGAAAGCCCTTTCCATCACTGTGTAAGACAGGGCTTTGTTGGCCCTGTTCAGGAGCCTGATTTCATTTTATAAAGAACCTCCTAACCACACACAGACAACCTAAAGCCTACTGCTTGTTTCTTAATCAGTGCTCTGTACTTCAGCCTGTTACTATAATTTGTGTTCTCTCTGCCATCCTTCCTCCCTGCCTCACCTTCCCAGAGTAAAGCCTTAATCCACCTACATTTTCACCTTCCTGAAAAGCCTTCCACCTCAAAACTCCTGCCCAATAACCTCCTTAAGCTCTTTTTAAAGCTTCCTTACGTAATCCTCCAAGTTAGATGTTCTTCTTAAAAGGTTCAGGCATGTAGATGCCATCTTTTAACAAGGGGAGGCAAAGCTCCTTCCAATTCCTTCTGCCACCTGTTCCTGGAGGATTTATATATCTTACAAAGGCCAGATTTCTGATGCTGGAAGTCTGGAGTCCTAATCCCTACTGTCTACAGACTTTACAGTTTAGTTACTGGATTTCAAACAGTACTACAACATAATGTTTTTCTCACTGATACACTAATGGTGTGTTCCTCCTTCAGCCTAGGAAATGGGTTTAAGAGTTAAACCACATGTTTAGTCCATCGCAGTTCTCACTGGGAACTTGGATCCTTAGCTTCATGTGGATATCAATAGAAGTAAGCCTAATAATTTTTCTATATGGGTATCAGGGATGGGGGTGTGTGAGAAAGGCAGGGAAGGGGCTAAACAAAGGTTTAAAAAAATAATTAGCTTTTACGCCCTCTCTTGCTGGAGATGTCAATCCTCTCTATCACAGCTCAGCCACATGAATAGTTCATTTCTCACTACAATGACAGAGGTGGAAGCAAGCAGCAGTCTGGGGACAAAAAAGTATATATGAGGGCAGAGTAAGGCAGCAATATGATTTTACAGCTGGCCCAAGGTTCTGGTCCACCAGCAGCCCATCTGCTTTGGGAGATTCTTGCCCCCTTTCCTTTCTTTCAGTTTTGCCTTTCTGCACCTCTGCTTTTGCCAGAGTCTATCTTTGCTGTACTGAGTCAACTGGTAGTACAGCTCCAATATATATAACCAAGGGAGTAGAAATCTCTGGTGCAGTAGTGGGACCTTTTAAAATGGAAATAAAAAGCTTTTAACTGCTTCCCATCTAACAGCCCTAATTAACAAGGCTCCTCCTCGATTTAGCAAAGCTGGGATCTGCTGCATCTTGCCCTTTCACACCGATGTAGATGAGGACTGGAAGTTATTTTCAGTCTTGGGACTGCTGCCTTGCACTGTGCCCTGTCACATGGGTGATCTCTGCAGACTGCCAGGGACTGTGGAGAAGAGTGACTTTCTGCTCTGTGTCTTTCCCAGCTCAAGCTTCTCTCCTGCTGAGATGGAGTGTACAATTTGCTCAGCAGCCAAAGACTCAGCACAGGGCCTTTTGAGGAGTCTCCGTGCAATTAGTATGGCAAATTGGAGCCTCCCAGGAGGATACACAGCATCACGCTCACCAGCAACAAGATCTCAGCCCCTCTGTACAAAAGGAACCTCATTTAATGTATTAAATATTTAATTAATGAACTGAAGCTTTAATTAGGTGGTGATGAAGATGCCAAACAAGATACTGGGACAGGAATATCCTACCCTGGAGATAACAAAAAAGTTAGCTACTGTTCTCCCAGTAGTAGTTTTTTCATAGGCAACACAACTGCCTGGGGAAACCCTCAGCACCTTTAGGTCTCATTCTGCCTTGCACAGGTGGGATGCATCCCAGATGTGGAATGCAAAGCTCCTTTATTGCCTCTTTTATTGAGCTGGTATAGAAGCTTTGCCTGGGAAGAATAGCAGTGCTACAGCCTCCCTGCTGCATGTGGCAGCATAGGAATTACCAACATAGAGATAAACAGAGGTGGAGTGAAAAATCATATAGGTAGGCATGCCATTGCTAGAGCCATAAAGGTCAGATTTCTCAGACAAGGATAAGCAAGGGTTCCAGGTTGAAAAGAATCCTTTTTCCTTGCATTGGATCTACGCAATACCAGTGACTCTACGTTTAGTACAAACACCAAAATGCTGTTTGTCTGGGCCAGGTGTCTTTCCAGAAGTGTTGGGAATGAACCTCTTATGCCTGGGATTATTTACTGTGCAAATGTTCATTTCTCCCCCTTCAGATGGGATATTGCTAAGGTTTTACCTGAGTGCTGTCCTTAGTGAGGTCAAGCTCTTCTGTCTGGAGCAATGTGGGCCAAGGGGCTGGAGCACTGAGGGCACAGGGTCTTCTTAGGGCAGGAGGCACTCAAAGAAAAGGCCATAGGGAATTCTGGTGACGTGACTGAAGGATGCAAGAGCCAAAATAATTCTCACTCTTTGCTCTCTGTGTGAGAATTGCTTTAGCTGATCAGCCCCTGTTATGGGAACCCTGGGATTTGGAAAGGAATAATAAAAGATTAATCGAGAAACTCCTGAATGAATTCAATAAAAATGACATATGGAGTGTGCACCGTGATATTTTTATGATTAGGCTGGCAGATAATTGGAATGAGCAGATTCTGCCCCACGCTTGATCAGGTCTGGTGTCTCAGAGATCCTTCTGGTTTCAGGGTTTCTTTACAGAGGAAAAATTAGAGAGGAAAAGGGAATGAACAGAAAAGGAGGCAAGACTAAATGCTTCTCTGCTCACTTTAGGAGGAATCTCTGAGAAAGTTGCTGTTTAAAATGCATTTCAGATTTCAGAATACAGCCCTCTATGCCACAGGTTTTTGCTTGATTCACACATCATTAAAACCCAGGGCTGGGCTGAGATGAGGGTTCCTCTGAATTTTCAGCCTTTCTCTCCTTGCTTCCAGCTGGCAACTGCGAGTAGTCAGGCCCAGCATAATAATGATGAAGGGCAAAACTTAACAACATCCCAGAATCCTCCCCAAACTCTACAGCAGGGCCTGATCTCTGAAGCCAGGACCTCAGCTCAGAGCTAAGCTCTCTCTGACACTGAGTGCTACAGCACATTTTGCTTGGATCTCTACAAAGGCTTTGCAGGACAATGTGGTGAAATGTACCCTCTGCTGCTCTGCTTTGACAACCCTCTGTGCATCTTTCCTTATCCCCTCTCTAACACAAGGGGTCCATGACACCTCCCTGCTCAGCCATGGTGGGTCAGCTCTGCATCCTGGCCAATTCCCCTCTCTGGTGCCTGTTGCACACTTGTCAGGCTTGCAGAAGAGCATCTTCCTGCCTTCTTCCCTGCTAGTATCTGCAAAACACCTCTGTGTTCTGCCCTCAAATCTTGCCCATGGCAGCAAGGTTTGGAATGAAATTATCTCTAAGGTCCCTTCCAGCACAAACCATTCTGTGATTCTGTGCTTCTATGAATGATCTCATCAACTCCTTCTCCCCCATCTGCCTCTAGCCAGCCACTCTCTTGCCTTATATTTAGATTTTTCCTTAGACAAGACTGTATTTTTGTTCTCTGCTTGTTCAGCACCGAGTGGAATGGGACCTTGATCCATACTCGACGGATCAGAGACTAATGCAGCTTTTGTGATAATAAGTAACAATAAAAATTATTGACTGGTTCACAGCATGAGACTGTGATGAAATGATGGAAGGTTATATTGTACCTTTTATCTTAGAAAGACAAAAGAGAGGGGGAGATAGGCAAGGACATGTGGATTTAGTTTATCTTTCTTTTGTTTTTCTTAATTCAGAGGTGGATGGAGTTCTTCAGGTGTGTTATGAAGCCCTAAGAATACATGCACCATTTTTACCCTTTGTTTACTAACAGGGTAAAACCCTCTGTTTACTAGCAGGGTAACCCTGCTACATTTCCTTTAAGGCCACATGTGAGGTAACCTTTCTCAGGAAAAGTGCTCTGGAAGATCTCATTTTACCCATTTGGGATATTCCTAGGTAGTGTGCCTTGCTTTTTGTTAGATACAGAGCCAGCCCCTGGATGACATGTCCCTGTTGGAGCCAGGGGCGTGATTTCGGGATGAATAGAAATAAGCACCCTCTCTGAACTGAAGTTGTGGTGAACTTCATGAATACTAAAGTGGGCCGACACTTTATTTACACAGCTTCTCAGATCAACTTATACAGCTTTGTTTTAACTTTATTGCTACCCATAGCAGCAGCATGTGAGATCAAGCTACCTCATGTATGTCCATGCTTCCTGCAAGTTACCCTGCAGTATAATTGCAGTGAATATGTTACCCATGTGAAAGACCAGAGGAGGCTTTACTAAGGCTTTTATCTTCCAGGTCTTCCCTGGGCATGAATTTTCCCATGGAAATGATTCTCTGAGGGGAAAAAAAAAACCAAACATTTTCTTTACTATCGTAAATAAAATAGAGCAACTTCTGACAGCTATAAAATGTTAGACTCTGAACAGAATGTTTTGACTTGGATTGGTTCAAACATTTGCACTTCCTGAAATGAATCAAAGCATTTTGCTGTACATTTATTTGAAACCAGGTGGCGCCTGTCCACGGGGCTGCGGTGCCTCATGGGAGTTGTAGTTTGGATGCATTGTACCTGTGGCTCTCACGGATTTATCTGCTTGTCTGAGATACATTTCCAATAATACACTGAAGATCTGCACAATAGGGCAGGGTGAAAGTCAGAGAGCAGCCAGGCATTGTGACAGGTCAGTTCCAGCACAGGCAGAACCAAGGCTATGAAACATTCAGTATAAAATCCCCAGATGAAGTGTTTAGTTTCAAGGAATGCCAGAAGGTATTTTTTTGGACTGGAGAAGTGGAAAAATGACTGTATTTCTTGTTGTGGGCTTGATTTTTGTTTTTGTTTGTTTGTTTAGTTTTAAAAAAAATATTCCTTTGGAAAAGCATGTGTTAATTAAGATTTTCATTCTGACAAATTACGATGTTTTTCACGGGCTGGATTACCCAGCTCTGTTCTTACCTAACATAAGAATTCAATCTTGTAGCAGCTACTCCAGGAGTGGAATTAACCCAATGATTAGTGACACAATTAATGAATTTTTCCCTTGTTGCATGAAAAGATGTGTTTCTTGGTAATTTTATTTGTATTAGGCTTTTTTTTCATTCTGAGAAATATTTTTTCATTGGAATGTGAAAATAATTTGTGATGGAGAAAATACCTACTTGTTTTACAAGGAGTGTAACCTCAGCCTTCTTGTGTAGTCCATATTAACAAAATTAAGGAAAAAAAAAAAAACATTTTACTTTGGATAAAATATCTTAGGGGAAAAACCCCACTCTTCCCCACCTTCTATCTTCAGTGCTGCCCCCTCAAGATTGGTGTTACTTTGTTAAGTAACAAAGCACAGCACACAGAACACTGGTAGAGCAATGAAAACTTGTGTCTTTCCCAGGTGGCATTGCAGGAAAAATCTTCGAGAGAGATAAATTTGCCTGGGATGTATAGGCCAAAATCTAGGGAGGGAAACACGCTAGGACATCATAAATGACAGATGGGCAGATGATCAAAGCTCAAATTATGTTTTTCATCTGAAGGAAGGTACTTTTCCTGGGATCCCTTAGACACGGTTGCACATGGGGCAGCTCTGTGCATACTGAGTGGGGCTGCTCTGAGCCTGTGATTAGAATGCACCTATTTAATCCTCTGAAGCCTCTGGATTAGGGTACAGGCACTCTGATTTACTTTGTCTGTTTGGGCTGTGCATACACTGTGTAAAGGAATTTGGATCTAATCTTTGCCACCATTATAATTAATTATATGCTATTCTCCAGCATATAATGGTGGCAATAGAACTCTAACATGGATCTGTGTGTTCCTCACATACTCTGCCACAAGAATAGATCTGCTGGGGAGATATTTCTTAATTAATTGTTTAGTTCCTCAAAACACCACGCTGGGCCAAGTTCAGCCCTGGTGTTGTACTGTTGATTTTAGCTGCCTGGCATCCAGTGAGAGATTTAGCCCTGAAGTTTTTCCTCCCTTGTTTTTCCTCCCTTTCATTTACCTTTTAATGGTTTTTTTTGTTTTTTTTTTTTTTGTTTTTTTGATTGTACTGCAACTGGCATCTAAATATGCATTTGTCCACGTGGCCAAGTGGCAAGCATGAAAGGGAGTCCATCAGACAGCTCTGTCTGTGTTAGGCTATTAGTTCAGCTGTATTATTCTTCTTTGAACAGAGATTCAGAGGGAAAGAGGGATGGAGGAATGGAAAGAGCTTTTGAAGACAAACACCAAGTAGATGAAGAAGCTGAACCTCAAAGAGGAGGGGTGAGTTCCTAACAGCTAGGCAGACCTTGCCCAGTGATGTTTGTGGCTCCTGGTAGCAGTCTGGTAAGCAGATATTCCTATGCCTACAACTGATTTGCGTCTGGCTGGGCAACTGTCCCATTTCTCTGTGCCTGCATGGGTCGTGGCCAGGCATACCTGCAGGTGTAGATAAATTGTTCAATGATGTGTGTGGATGTTTATTACTGAGTCTGTGTGGAAACCTATTTGGAACAGGTTTACATTTGTGCTGCTGTATCAATCAGTCACTGTACATAAGTTTGTTGGGATTTGGAACATGTAAATGTTCCTGTGGGCATGAGATGGTGTATGAAGTCTGTCACTCAGAATGTGGGTACCTTGTATCATGTGTCTGGCTGCAGCCATGCATGCCTGGAATTGTCTGGGCCTGTACAAATGACTGCATGCTCACAGGAGCTTTTATTCACACTTGAGTTTCTGGTAACAGCTGTCTGTGCAAGTCTGAGCTTTGACACTCAGGGTGTCCTGAATGTTTTGAGTCCCTTGTGTGCCTGTGAAAGCCTTGTGTGCAGGAATGTCACAGAGAGTACCTTTGGTGTATACCTGTAATGGGTGTGTTGTGCTCTGTACTCCTGTGACCACACAATGTGCTCTGTGTACAAATATGTGGAAGAGATATATCCTTTCTCTCCATAGCAAGCAAACTCTTTAAATTCCTTTTCCCTTCTCATCCTCTCCCTGCTTTCTGTGGTTCACGTACTAGTAGCTTGTAGTTACATCTCTGTAGCTAGTTGCAGCAGTAGGGAATTTCTTCCAACAATTTCCTTTGAAGCATGTAAACCCTTTGTGGCAGACTGACAGAAGAGCACAGTGTACATGTCAGCAGGTGGATTTGGCTTATCTCTGAGTGGAGCATCACTGGAACAAGGTACCAGCTCCCAGAGGAACTGAAATGGGCACTGTGTGCCACTTGATGCCTGTGTAGCTGTGAGGCATTTGAATAGAGGTAGCAACCTGTGCTAGCAATTGTCTGTCTTCACTGGGGCACTTGACTTAGACATCAGTGGATTTAGGCTAAGACTTCAACAGACTTAGGCTAGAGCTGACCCCAGTAGTTGTATCTTTTCTGCCTCTGCTCCAGGGCATACTGTAAAGGCAGGTTTTTAATGATGAGTCTCACACAGCTGTATTCTCCATGCAAATTTTCCATCAGGCCAAGGGCAGCAGTACTGGCACTTTTATTATGAAACTACATCTGAGGGAGGACTGCATTTTCCAAGAAGGGCAGCACAATTACCTGTTTCTACAAAGAAAGATGAGAGAGGGGGGGAAGAGTAAAGAAAATAAAGAAAGAAAGAAAAAGAAAGGGAAAGACACAGAAGTCTCATTCCTTTATGCTCTGGGTTCTTTGTAGTTTTCTTTGTAAAGGTCATAGTTATCTCAAGAAATGGGAAATTCTCAGAATCCTTTAAACTCTAGTCCTTTTACTTCTTAAAATGGCCTAATTTCAGAGAGCTTAAGGTCTAACAAGGGATTTGATCCTACATCTCTCTCTCTCTTTCTCTCTCACAGCAGGTTTGATGGCACTCAGATTGCTTATTTGTATTTTCTTTTGTGAGGCAAAGCGCTTTGGTTTCTCTTCCAGCTGTCATATGTGTGTTCTCTCCTCTGCCTGTCTGGAAGGCAACATTCCTAAGTAACTGGCAGGAGAAATATTTTCACTTTAATTATAAGACTAGAGGTCAGAAAAAAAGCACTGAGTTGACCCTTGTTTGAACACACCTGAGATGTGAAGATCTGATGTCTGAAGGTGCTGACCGATGTCTCTTACTGCATGAAATGCTGCTGCTCTTCTCCCCATTATAGCTATAGCTTTCTTGGGAGGGCTTTACTGAGCTTCAGCATGGACTGTTTCATTTTGCCCATGTGGCTATGCATTCCTCTAGTAAAGATTCACAGCTTAGTAGGACTCACCTTTGCCTTTCCATTGATCATTTGCTTACAAGGAGCTGTGTTTGCCTGCCCATGGTCACAGCAAAGGTAGCAAGGTGCTAGATGACACAGAGATGTTTGAGTTCCTTGGATCTTTCCCAAATACTGGGGAAGAGACAAGATTTAAAAACACTTTTATTCTTATTTTTACCCTGGGTCAGTCCCCAGAGCCATAAGAAGGTTCAACCTGACAAGTGGAGATAATCCCTTAACAAACATTAAAAGAGGTGTAGCAGGGTCTGAAGTGGGGAGAAAATGAAAAAAGCCAAATTTGTGGATATGCTTAGTCCAAGTATGGTAAAGAGTTAGATCAAATAATCCAAACCACCAAACCCCCCAAAAACCTGGAGGGAAAAGAGCTAAGAATTAGTGTTAATGTCAAAACATTTTGGATTTGATTGAAGTATTTAATCTTTGAAACACACAAATATTTAATTTTAACATTCTTTTCACAGAAATATATCTTTATTTTTTGAAATGGCATTAACACTGATCTACACTAAAAATAAAAGATTAGGCAAGAGTTTGAATAACCCAGAGAAGAAAAAAACATTGTGTTTGAATGGACCCAATTTGGGTTTGGCCAAAGATGAAACGGTTTTGGTTTACTTTTATTTTGCTGAAAAGTTTTGTACAGTTTTCTTTCTGTTTGAATCCAACCTATTGTTTTTTTCTTACTGCATTTTTCATTGAGACACTGCAAAAACCAAGCAAAAACCTTCTTTGGTCCATTTAACCCCTGGCTACTGCAGCTGCTCCTCATTCAAGCAGGAAGAGATGGGCAAACCAGAGTATCCTAAAGGTGTCAGACTTGAGCGATAGTAGCTCCCAGGTCCAAATCCCCTTAGCTCACTCCTGATGTATGTATGTCCCTGATGATGTAGGGCCTATTAAGAAAAGACCATATCCTCAAGACATTCTTTCCTTAAGTGACACACTCTCTCCAGTATTTTTATAGGACAGCACTAATTTTTCATAATGAGACACAGTAGGCTACAGCCCTTTAATAGGCTTGTCAAGTCTCATGTATCCAGGATGAAATGTGCTCATTTGGTTTCTGTCTCTCACAGCCCTGTTGTGGTGTAGCTGAGATGCAGATATGCACTGCCCTGGCCCTCTGCTGCTCCAGAAGGATGTGCCCTAATGTTGCCAGGAGGTCTGGTGCTGTCAGGAAGCCAAGGAGCACACATGGCTGCTGTGGTCCTGCAAATAACACAGTCTTAGCATGATCCAACATCCCTTGTCCATGCCACCCATTGGCCCTTGCCACGTCACCTGCTCTGTGCATGTTTGTGAGAGTTCTGTCCACTGTCTCAGAACATGGATATGAGGGAATAACCTCTCAGTGGAGGGTCCCTAGCCTGGGAATTTGCTCTGCTTTTTCCACTGATAGAGAGGATGCATTACCATTCCTTTGTCTTACAGATGGTCTGTCCAGTAGAGCCCGTTCCCTTCTCATCTCTTTCTTGAGGTAGAACCTTCCCAGCACAGCCTGCTGGGACAGCCCCAGCTCAGGATTTACAACAAGAACTTTGAGTGGGGCTTTCCAGCTCACCTAATCTAATGGGGAAGATTTGCTCTTACCAACAAAGGCTCAATGGCAGCTCATCTGTGAGACCTCCTTAACCTGAAGACTTTGAATCTAACAAATTTTTGGTGGGCACATTACTTGGAGTAAAATTGCAAGGTCAGTGCTGGGAATGGAATATTTGCAGGCTCAGATGTGTCACCACACCAAGTAGCTGAGGGTAGCCGCTCTGTGGCTGAGAAACTGGCTACTCCCGTGATGCTGAGAGGCTTTATTGAGACAAAATCCCACAGCTTTTAGAAGGAATAATACGGAAAGAAATGGTATTTCTAGTATGTCACCAACATCCTGCAGACTGCCCTGAGAGTGGCATTCCTCAGTGGAGCCTGTGACACCTACAATTTGTAATTCACAGCAGCAATAATCCTGAGAGACTCAAGCCCATGCACGCAAGAGGTGGGCAAAGTAAACTTGTCCTTCCCAGATGTGCTGGGATTTTTGGTGCATGCCTTTAGGTCACTTCACCTCTGGCAGGAATAGTGAGAGATACTCATCTAACACCATAGTGTATACTGAGGAAGAAGGAAGACTGAGAAAAGATAAAAATGGCTTTGGTTAGGGCTTGAGCCTGCTAAGTTGTGCTTCTTTTTGGCTTTCCTTTGGGTGCTGCTAAGCAGTCTTCTATCACCTATCCCTGCTTTCTTTCAGCCTATCACGTGCTACCCCCATGTGTGTGTGTGGCGAGGGACACGTGTGCAGTGGTGTCTGTGGCACCCCTGCAGCTGGGCTGGTGTGAATGCGAGTCAAAAAAGTCCCCCTCCAACAGCTGGCACTGCCAAAGATCTTGCCTGCCTTATTAACAGTCCGCTTATCTGGAATCTGTTCGCTGAGCAGAAACTGCTCCATAAATCCTCCCGCAATTTGCATTCTTCATGGCTGTCGCTCATTACCACTGACCTCACTTCTTCTGCTGGAGCTGAGCAGCCTCCCACCGTCCTGCGAGCCGCTCCTCCATCACCACAGCGTATGAGCAGTGCAGCGCCTCCGCCAGCGAGCGCTCCGCTGCTGAGTCAGGAAGCATTCCCAAGGCAGAATTCCCATTCTCCGCTCTCCCGCTCCTCCCGGGCCCGGCAGGGAGGCAGTGACAGCGAGCGCAGCTCCGCTGCTCTCCCTGGAGCGTTTCAAGGCCAGGCTGCCCATCCCGGGGAGCTCATTACGGACCCGCACTCCGTGCTCGGCTGGGAAATGAGGTGCAGCGGCTGGAAGCGTCTGAAACCACGGGTGCTTGATAATCAGCTCAAATAGCAGCTTACCCTGTGGATGCAGGTTTCTAGCTTAATACCTGATTCCTCGCTCTGTGGGAACCATGTCTCTGCTGCTTCCTTCCTCAGGAGCTGAGAAGCAAAAACTTACAGACATGTCAGCAGTCATGAGCTGAGCGAGTGTCTGAATTAGCCGGTGCTCCCCCAGCTCTGACCCAAGCGGTCCTTATGCAGGGCTTGTGATGGATGCGTCAGGGACAGCGAAAGCAAGGATTCCTGTTAGTGCTCTCCTTCCTGCCTGCCAGGGCAGCTGGAAGTGTGAGGGCTCACGCCACCTCCTCCTCCTTCTTTGCAAAGACATGTCAGCAGCAGCTGAGTGTTCAGCTTCCAGGCAGGGAGGCAAAGTCAGGAAGTCAAACTCCAGTCCTGCACAGTCCTGCAGTGAGGGGTGAAAAAGGGACTTATGTTGTATTTTGAACCTGTTACCCTTCTGTATCATGTTGGGGGTCCCCTGGTAAAACACCAGATGTTTCCCAGAGTCTCAAAACGGTAACACAATACTCTTGTAGCTGTCCTGTTATGTAGCTGTGTAAGACTCTAGTTTTTAAGTTCTCTGACCAGGGTTGAAATCAAAAATAGCTGAGAGAGTCACTGGCAGAATAGCTGGAGGTATGCACTGACTGGAGTGCTTCAGTTCAGAGCAGGCTGGAGAAAAAGACCTGGGAGTTTTGTCTAAATCCAGGTGTGATTCCTGGAGTTAGCTAAGTTTTAGAAATGGGAGCATTATTTTCAGGTGAGTTTTCTGGTCTCCAAGTTCCTGTAGAGACTCAAATGCATTGTGAGCAATATGGAAATAGCTCATATTGCTGTAAGTTTGTGAATGAGCATTCATTCTGTAATGTGAGAAAGGTTTCTATTTTAGTGGGAATGGAGGAAGGGGTGTGGGCAGAGAAAAAGCCTCCTAGTGTTTCCTAAGCTCTTTTCCCTTTGGCCCAGGCAAGCAAAGCCTTTCTTTGCAGGGGGAGAAACATGTTTACTTAGTATAGCAGAGGGACTAAGATGCAGCCTCATTAAAGTGCAGCTCACGTATAACTAGGGGTTTCATATATAGCTTTTTTTTTTTTTAACCTTCTCTGTCTTGATGGAAACAAAAGGAGGAGAAGAGAAAAAAAAAAAAAGAGAAAGAAAAGGAAGGAAGTGAATTGCTTAATGGAGCTGCTCTGCCTACATATTTAATACCCTGGTTTTATTGAATAGAAGGTGAAAAAGTGCACCTTGTTTGTTGCTTGCCTGTCAACCCATAGCAAGAAGGCATCCTTTCCCCTGACTGGTGCCTTTTATTAGTCAATGGTTTCCAGAGTGTAATTATACTGTAGATCTGAGATGCATTATACACACAATTACAGTTCCCCAGCCAAGCCTCTTATTTATTAACCAGGGAAATATTTGTTCAATTGTTTTGGAGGGCTAAGGTTTTCTTTTGTTTCTTTCTTTTTTTCCTGACCTCTTTAAACTGTAACACAGATCCTTGGAGAAGGTCTGTGCTTTGTGTCTCAGTGAGGGTAGGGTGAATGTCCCATTCGGTTAGCACCCCATGTCACCATGTAAAAGCCTTGGCAAAAGAAGCTGCAGAATGGGACTGAACTTGCAGGAGCAGAGCAAAAGGCACCAAAAGATCTTATGGAAATTTTTCTTTCCTGGCTTCCTGCTTTGCTTTCATACAAGAGAGATGACCTCTGGGCTTTGCAGGGTTCCTGCTGGGGGGACTGCTTGTAGCTAAAAGCCTAGCACAGCTTTGCCAAAATCTGTTCCCTCCTGTGCATTTGTGTAGGTCAAAATCCACTATTTATTTACATTCAAGTCAGCTTTACCATAGCGGAATATACACCCAAAGCTGGTTTTGACTTCTTGTTCATTGGGACTACTTATGACTACTTAAGCATCCTTTTTTAAAACAGAAACTACAGCTTGGCCTAACACTTGAAAACTGGATTCAAGGAGTCCTTCAGGGCAAGCAGCATCTCTTTCTAGATTTTGGTTGCCACTATGGCCATTAAGAAAATACAGCTTCTGTAACTTAATCTTGGCAAGAACACAAGGGGCAAAGGAGAATGACAAAAAAAAATGTTAAGACAGGGTTGCTGGTTTAACCACCCATTTTAGGGCCAAAGACCACAGTGTAATTGGCCTAAACTTGTTCAGATCCAGTATCCACATCGCACTGTCTTGTCCTTTCTCTGAAAGCAGCTGGTAGCAGCAGAGTAGGCAAGGATAAAAGCTTTGCAGCCACTTTCCCTTCAGAAATATGTTTCCTGAAATGTATTGAGCTCTGTTAAAAATGCATCCCATCCATCTATCATCTTAGGTGCTGTCCTGCTGGGATTTTTCCATTTCCACAATATCCTCACTTTAATAAGGTGACCAGAACAGGGCGAGAATAATTTCCTTGTTATTAATTATTACCATGACTGCTGTACAGCAGTGTGCTCAAGGGTGTAGAGTTATAATCCCCAAGAACCTCCCCTTGAAGGGCATTTTATCTTCCCTAACACTCCTAAACAATGGTATGTCAGACCTCCCCCATCAGCTTTCCTTGCAAGCTGTGCTTCAGCTCTTCTCCCCTTGACCCTGTATAACCAGCAGGTTCTCCTGTCATGTTCTTATTCCTTCCACAGACTCTGCCTGTATGGGAACATCCTTCCAGTACGACTGCAGAGGTAGATTTAAACTGATAAGATCTACAGGTATTATCCTTGTACAGGGTGCAATTTTTTTGGCTATTAGGGGAGCCTATTTCATCAGGTTAGCTGATGTTATTTGGGAAATGTTTGCAATACCCCAGACCTCTGCCTCTAAGACCTCTTTTCTCATGTGGGGATAATGGTGTTCCTGCTGGGATTCATTCTGCTAAACTCCATATCTGCATCACCACTGATGTGACTGCTGGAGCTCTCCTTTGAAAGCAAGACCTTGGATGACACTTTGGGCTTTTGTTTCAATGTTCCTGGCAGCTCTGGTGTTCAGTGTTTGGCAGCTTTACTGTTATTAAGACCACCCCCTAGTGTCTACCCCACTCTTCTGT
Source organism: Chloebia gouldiae (assembly GCA_003676055.1). Lineage (NCBI taxonomy): Eukaryota > Metazoa > Chordata > Aves > Passeriformes > Passeridae > Chloebia > Chloebia gouldiae. The sequence continues at coordinate 6,305,232 of QUSF01000035.1, read as the reverse complement.
TGGGTTTATCTCACTCTGGAACCAAAAAACAGAGACATGGCCTATTTGCTGTCCAGCCACTGCAGCTGACAGCCCAAAAAAACAACAGAAGCTGCTGGTAAGGGTGGCTTTGGGCTGCTACTGAGTATGGCAGCAGCTAAAGATCAGGAAAGTTCTTGTGCCAGTAGCTATGGCAAGCAGACTGACTTGGGAGCAGGCAGCCAGGGAGAGGTGACTTCTGAGACCAGCACAGCTGTTTGCTTATGTGCACCCGAGCCAGGTTCCCACAGCACTTTCTGCTCTTAGCCTACAGACATCCCAGCAGTATTTTCTCCTGGCAAGAAAAGACAGCATCTAACCTGAGAGAACAGCTTAGGAGAACCAAAGCAGCTGTTGTTTTGAGATGAGTTAGGAGTTGGTAGCCAGTCTTAGTTTGCAATTTCTGCATGTCTTTCCTTTTACTTCTGTCTTTACAAGCCTTTTACATCTATGAAGTTACAATGAATTAAGAGCCTAACTTATTTTTTTTCCTAACAAAGACATGATCCACTTGGGGTGGGGATTTGCTTGTTTCCATTTACTCTGAAAATATACTTGAAAGGGAAGCAAGAGGAGAGCCTGCTGCTTAGGAACAGCATCTTTACTCCCTTTCATTAAGTGAAATGCAATGCCCATAAACTACATTGTGCACAAAGGTCTTTTTCTCACCTTGATGCATAGCAGAACATGGTGTTGATGACAGCCCTCACATCTATTGGTTTCCTCTGCCAGGCTAAATCCAGTAGCAAAAAAAATGATAGAAATAACTTTTAAATGTCTTCGTTTCAAGTCCCAGTACCCACCCTATGTCTGAAAGATTGTAAAGATGAGATACTGGGTGAAATGTGATGTGTGCACAGCATATGTAATTTAAGATAGTGAAACCCAAAGAAATATAAGAAAAACAGGTCTGAATTTCAATGGGCATCTTTAAATGTCTACTTTCTAAGAGTTCCTAAATCTTCAGCTGAAGCCATTATTCAACAAAAATCCATTTTTCCCTGATGCCAAATTTGAAAATTGAATTCAGTAATTATACATCAGCCAGTGTAAATCTCCAAATATATCCTTATCTATGGAGCAGCTCTGGTGCCTGTATACTGGATCCCACAAAACCTTAGGACTGGAATTAAGATTTAGGAGTAAAATTAAGACTACTAGAAAGTACATTCCTCTAGACATAAAGAAGGAGGAAAGAACTGATTAAATTAGTAAATATTTAGGTTTTCATTTTATTTTGTCAGTCTCTGTCACTTTCTGTCTGTCACCTGCATCAGACACAACTCCTATCTCAGCTGAACACACAAATAGTGCTTGTTCATTTTGGAAATGTTTATTTGTTAGGCATCCATTTGTTTGCATGAGTTATATGGCTTCCATCAATTACACTGTATGTGGTTTATTACGTGAGATCATTTTGCAGTAGCACAAGAGTATGAACTGTAGTGTGATTCCTAATAGCGGCTGGGGATATGTTGCCACTACTATTCAGAGAAAATAATGGCAGTGGGGAAACCTGCTCCATTATTGTTTTTCTAATTGTTGGTTTACATGATAACAGTTTGAGCGTAGAAATTGTAAAAAGAAATAAGATATTACAGGGCTGGAGCCTCAGTTTTTGACCAGAGTCTGCATTTCTCAGGATATAATGCAGAGCTTTCCCAAGGATGGGGACTATGGTTTTCATGGAAGATATTTTGCTTTCATTACAAAAATGCTGCTGCTCATTTTCTTTTGGAGTCTTGCTTTTACAATGACTCCCTGAATAGCAATTACAGGAGACCTGCAAAAGTTTATAATTTTTGATTCAATGCAACCACTTCACTAGTATTAAGCTTTCTTTTAGAAATGCCACTACATACTGCACATACAGCCATTAATTTGGCCATGACCAAATCAGCAACAGTGTTCTTAGACACATATATCTTACAAAAAGGGAAAGGTGATGACTAATTAGCATAAGAAATATGATCAAGGGTTTATATCTTATAGTGTCTTAGATCAAAGATGATGTGGGCTTGGTGTTCTCAGCCTGGATCCCTATGGGCATGTGTCTGTGTAGGAAGCCACATTAAAATCTGGCATTATTCAATATGATTAGCTGATACTATTTAAACAAAAGCTGGTTTAATAGGCAAGGGGCTCAGAAAAGAGAGAGAGGCTTCAAATTCAAGATAAGAGGCAGAATTTTGAGGGGAGTTCAGGACTAGAATGACAAGGAAAAAATGAGGCAAAGAGGTGGAGGTGTTACTGGGGACGCCAGCTCAGGGGTTCCAGGAATACTTGTGGATGCAGGGACACAGGTCTGCAGAGGTGGTGGGGAGAAGGGGGGCTGCAAATCAGCAGAGAGCTGACCGAACTCTAATTAATAGCATGAGTTTTAAAGAGCGTGAAGTCACCTCAACACCAGCTCATGAGATGTATGGGATTAGTTTGTATAGTAATGAAAGAGTAATAACCAGAATTTAATTGTTATGGCTGGTGAACTAGCTGACCCCTCAGCCCAGTGGGCATTTAGATAATTTTCAGAACTGTAGTGAGCCTAGCTAACTCTTCATATGGGGTGGAGGAGGGGGGTGGGATGGGGGGGGGGAACCTCTAGAAATATTTAATGAAAAGCAAACTAGTAATTGCAATGCTGCATTCTCATGTTTCCCCTGACATCCTAAGCCAGGGGTGGGGGTCTTTGTCCATCAGCACTGTCTTTGTGCATCAGACCAGCAGTGTGTCCAGCTTGGCATCTTGGCTTGTGTCACAATCCAGTATCTGATACCTGAGGAGGTGCAAGAAACCCCCTAGAAACACAGGTCCGGCTACCTGAATTCCAATTTTCTCTACGGACTGCCTAAAGACACCCACAGACACGTGAGCAGTTGTGTAACCACTCCAGCTGCCTCTCCTGAAGGGCAGGACCCTACTGTGGATTTTTTAATTTTTTGTATCATCCACTTGTCCTCTATAGACAACTTAGCAGTCCTTGTACACCTCAGGTAGTAATATGGTCTGATATTTATACACTTGAATCCTTCCCCAGGTGTTTGCAGGATTCATTACTGTTTCTTCCAGGTCCAGAAAAATACCTAGTCCCTCTTGCCCCCTATTTAGTTCCAGCTACTCTTGGGTTAATTTAGATCCTCAAGGCTTTCCAAGATTGGGATGATAGGGACCAAATGTCCCAAGTGTCTTGTCTTACTAAGCCTCCTCCCTGGCTGATAGTTTTTCTTCAGTACAGTGTTCCCTCGTGATGCCTGGTTCGTTGTCACAGTGCACCCGTGAGGGTGGCACTGCTCAGGCAGCAATTCCCACCTGTCTGTGTAGTCCTGAAGGGCCTGTCCGTGGAGATCTCCAAGGTCCCAAGTGACTTTTTCATCTCTTAGACAAAATCTGTTGGAATCAGTAGGAATGTGCTTATGGGCTGACTGAAAAAGGAAGAATGGATCTTACAGTTAAGAAGTTTTTCTTGACTTGCAAGAACTGGGATCTGACACTGGGAAAGTATTTTTTTTCTTCAGTCCTTCATGTTTATGGCATTACCTTGATATAACTGGTTGAGATCAGCTGCAGTAGCAAACTAAGAGAGCCTTTGAATGCTGCTGTGGACATAAAAACTCAGTGTCTCTATCCTGCTTGGGACTGGCACTGGAACAATTCCTTCAATTAGCTGTTTTGTTTTAAAACATACCTATTGGTTAACTGTTATCATTCCTAGTAGCACTTTCCAGCTTGCCCCACGGAGTTCAGTGGTGCTATGTACAGCAAAGTCTCATTCATGAAGTGGGATTTTTGGCAGCAGCTGAGTGGAACTGGAAGAGAAATTGTAATGAATTACATTTGGCAGAAAGGTGAAGGCTGAAGATCCTAAGTCACTCAAGTTCCTTTGAAATTCATACAAGGTCAAGGGTAATAGGACTGGTTCCTTTGCAAGGGTACCAAGTTGTGGATGGTGCTATAAGAGCACTCGAGTTTCACTCTCTACATTTTAGCATTTACCTGCAAACATTTCTCTGTACATTTGCTTATGCATACAAACACAGAATAAAGAAATTCACTAATGAAGTATTATTTTAAGAAAAAATAATCCCAAAGATTGTAGGATTAGATGGCTCCTGTTATGGCAGATGTTATTTAGCTGTGGCTACAGTGGTTCTGTTGTTGGCAGTACCATTTATGAAGTCTGTGGGATTACTTGTCTGGCTTCAGGGAGCAGAGGGGTGACCCTAGCTTGTTTCTGAACAGGAAGCAACCAGTAAAACTGTCAGGAAACAGCTTCTTGTTGAAGAATGCTGATGTTTCCATCCACTGAAACCTAGATGCTCTGTGGGAAGACAGCAGATTCTGTACATTTCTGAAGGAAGTCTCTACTGGAAATGGTCTATTGCATATGCACTCACAGTCCCTGGGACCTTGGTGCCTTCTGTAGGCAGCAGCACAGCTGTCATCCCTTAGGCAGCAGTCAGGGACTTAAACCACGAGAGATCTGCAAGGAAGAATGAAGAGATTTGTGGGTGTCCCATGCTGTGCAGGGGGGCTGGCAGGCTGAGAGGGAACTGCTGTTCGAAGGGATTTATTTGACTGGGGACCAGGCAGCCAGAACTCCTGTTGTGCTCGAGAAGGCAGTTGGGAGCTGCAGAGATGACAAAAGATACTGAACCTTCTGTACAGAGTGTGCTGGGGGCCACAAGTGGGAAATGCAACTTCTAAGCACGTCTTTCAGGCTGGACTTTTTACTGCCTCACCATCATCTGCATAGAGGAAGAGAAAAGGCCGATGTTCCTTGTTGGAAAGTGATTGCTACAGCATCTTTTGATGGAGCGCTGCGTTATGTTGAATTGAGAACATTATTATTCATGAAAAGGCATCCTAAAAAGCTTCAAAGAAGGGTGGGGAAAAAATTCAGGTTTTAATACTAATTAGAGGAGCCTCTCTCCCAGGTGTGAAGTGTTTATCTGTGAAAAGCAGGAGATAGTGTAGCAAAGAAATGTACACTGGAGAATAGAAGTTCCAATAAATGGTTGAATGGATTAAAAAAAAAAAAAAGGATGAGAAGAAAAAAGAAAGAAGACCAACAGCAAAAAGCAGATAATAAAATAAGATGTTTGCACTGAATATGAAGGGTTTACAAAACAGCTCAGAGTTTATTTCCAAACCTGCGAGAAAACAACCCTGAAAATAATACAGCAATGTATCTCAATAAGGAGAAGGGTTTTTTATTTCTTCCTCCTATTAGCAATGTTTTTTAACTCAATTTCTTTTTCACACCAAAAAAGCACTTGTGTCATGAAAGCTTCAGAGCTGGCTTCAAGTATAGCCAAAACAGGCTATTTCTGGAGCTGGTGCACTATCTTAACCAAGCACTGACCTTCGTCATGCTGCTTATTTTGGCTGAGGGTTTTCCTGGAGGATGTGGGGTTTGCCTCTATCACAGCCTCTGCTTCAGCTAGCACTACCCAACAGAAGTGAGTGCTGTGCTGCCAGTCTCTCCTGCCACACGTGCTTGCTGCCACCCCTCCTGTGGCAGTGTCAGGCACATTGCCCTGGCTTCAACACCTCCACCACTCCAAGTTCTCCTTTTGGCTCATATGGTTGGACTCACCCTTCTGCTGACCTCTGGTGAAGTTCAGTGAGGGGAAGGGAGAAGGAGGACCTGAGATGAGAGAGGCCAAGTTTCTGTGTGGTGCCTTTGCTGGTTTGTATTCTCAGGTGTGCAATTCGCTTGTAGCCAAGTGGCTGCAGTGTCTGACAGATTGCTTTATGCATGTACCTTACAGTTTTCCTGCTGCTTCCAGCCTGCTCTCTTGTGAGTTAAGGAATCATTGCAGGTGTGGAAAGCTTGGGAGAATGGATGTGCTTTCATAGCTGAGTGAGTGACAGGTGTCCAGCTTTAATTGCCCTTTGGTGTGCTCCTAGAAGATAGTTTAAGCAAAGAGATTTTTTTTTCTGGTCTCTGTGGACATGAAATATGGACACCTTTGCTTCTGTGGTTCAGCTGAGGAACAGTAACTGGTTAAGCATAAGAAACTCGATCACTTCTGATTGCCTACCCATAACCTCTGCTAGTGACATGATCTCATGAGGGAGCAGAAGGGAGAGCAATGCAGGGATTTGACTTTCTGCCATAGGCTTTGCGCCAGTCCTTTCGCTCAGGCATTCCTTCCTCTCTGAACATCACTTCGGAGAAAGATTTAACAGAGAAAAGTCACAGCAAGTTTTTTCTGGTTTTTTTCCTTGTGGAGCGTTCCCTTAGATGACTACAGAGAGACGCATTCAAACAGAACATTAAAGTTAAACGAGGTGACACAAGGCTATATTTTAAAATAACAGAAAGTGTTTCAAGTTCTCCTTTGATAGGAGCTGGGCAGCTATATAACCCTAGCAGCTCGCCACCCTAATGACAATGCCCAACAAGAATCAGAGCCTGATAACGTGCACTAAGAGAGAGGATGGAAGCTGTATTCACAGGCATGAGGAACTGCAGGAGATAGCTGTTGTACAAAGATGCTTATTCAAAGTAGTTAGAAACCTCCCATCTTTCCTTGAACCTTGCATAACTAGATGCATAGAATAAATATCTACAGTGTAGGACAGAAATTAACATTAAAGATGTAATACCATTATACTGATAAACCCTCACCTTTCATACTTAGCTAATATCTCATCAGCTTATTTTTATAGGAAAAAAATAAAATATAGCAGAACTTGTAGATAGGCAGTGAAAATGGTCTGGAAGCTTGGAAGGATTTTTCAGATAAGGGGAAACTGAAAAAGATGAGATGAATAAGAAGGGGTATGTCAGAAGTATATAAATTATAATATCTAGAAAGGTTCTCAGTACTGGTACAAAAGGGTGTTCTTTGAATCAAAAAGCAATGCAGATCTGGAAGTGCTGAGACTTTTTTTTATTGTACCCTATTAAACTGTGGAACTCCCTGCTGCAGGGTGTCACTCACTGAGCTCACGGCCTTAGTGAAAGAAAAAAAAAAGAGAAAAAAAGAAAGCTATTTTTGTGGACAGTGAGAACATTCACAGTTACATTAGAGAAAATAAAAAATTTATAAGAAATATCAGCCCTTGGGATTCAGGGCATAAATCCAACCACTAACTGCCTGGGGTTATAAAGAAACTTCCCCAATGGACATATTAGTTAGTTATTTCCCATTTAAGTGTTTTACATCTATCCTTGATGCTAGCCACTGCCTAAGAGAAGGTGTTACAGGAGCTGGATAGTTGGTTTGATTTGCTATGAAGGTTGGCATATCCTTGAAAAACATGGCAGCTTTCTCCTTCCCTTCCTCACCCTCTCTGTGCCTCTGAACCACCTTACCTTGGCATGCATCAGACAAAGATACAGGGCTGACAAAGATACAGCTGACAAAGATACAGGGCTTCTTCTCTGCTTTTGGGGTACTCTGATGTGTGGGTAACCCCGGGCTGACATGGTCTTCTTGTGGGCGCGAGAGATGAGCACAGCTGGAGAGCAGGCTCCCCACTGCCGTCCTGGCTGAGACCTGCCTGACATGGCACTGCTGCTGCAAGAGCTGTCCCATCTCTCTGACCCCAAGGAGGTCATACAGCTCCCCATCTGCAGCTCCTTGGCTGCATCTTTGGCTTTGCTTGTCTTCTCCATGCAGCACCAAAGGATTTCTCTGTTCCTCAACAGTATGGCAGCACTCAGCAAGCAAGCAGGAGATACAGACCAGAGAGGCAAAGCAAGGCAGAATACCTGTCTTGCTTTCCCTTCTCCCTGCATGCTTAAATTTGGTCCTTGTGTAATCTCCTCTGCCAGGTGATTTGAGATAATCAGTGTGACTTTTCTGCTATTGTTCATCTATCCCAATCTTTCTCATTTTCTTTTGCAAACTGTGCCCCTTCTCATTTGCCTCATTTCTCTTCCTGTGATACCTCAAAGAGAGAAAGCTCTGTTGCTCCAAGGCAGAGGAGTGCAAACTGGTTATAACCACTCTGTCAGCATTCATGACTCTGTGATAGAGAAGCTGAGCTGCTGTCAGGAATTAGAACTCCTTAGAAGTTACCTGATTAATCACTTGGGGGAAGTAATTGCCGCTTCTCACTTGGAAATGAAGGTGCTATGTTGTCTCTGACCTCAGGGACTCAGGTATACTAAGAATCACAGAATCACAGAATATTCTGAATTGGAATAGATCCATAAGAATCACCAAGCCCAACTCGTAAGTGAATGGTAAAGTCTTCATGTACATGGCTCAGTGTGTCTTTTGCAATGGGTCAGTTGCAGCTGCTCTGGGAAACATCCTCACTTCTTGGTCATATCTTGCCATGGATTCAGAGACCAATATATGCCATCTGCTTTGCTGCACAGGACACTGAATTGCTATCCATGTGTCCTCAGAAGCTGAAGTGATGAGCCTAGGAGGAGAAGTGGTAAATATAGTATACTGTTCCCTCCTATACGTAGGAACACTGGAAGAGGTAAAAGAGAAGAGATTATTGTGAGGTAGAAAACAGGAAATTATTTTTTCCCTACAGGTGAATTTGGCTACAGCCTTTAACTGCCTGATTTCATAGTCTCATGGGAGGACTGTTTTCCTACATATACATACACATTCAGTTACCCTCCCCCAGAAGGACTGATCAAAGGGGAAAGGCTTTAAACAAAAAGAATAGTTTTAGGCCATAAATTAGGAGGAAGTTCTTTGTTGTGAGGTAGTGAGCAATGGAACAGGTTGCCCAGAGAGGTTGTGGATGCCCCTTCTCTAGAAGCATTGGGGAACAGATTGGATGGGACTTTGAGCAACATGGTCTAGTTAGAAGATGTCCCTGCCCATGACAGGGGTTTGGAACAGGATGATCCTTAAGGTTTCTTCTGATCCAAACCATTCTATGATTCTGTGATCCTACAGGATTCTGGTGGGTTACTCCGGTGAGTGAATTTAATCTTCAGACCTCCTTAATGCAAAACTTTTCGTTCTCGACTAATTCTTTCCTATTACAGCATGATGCTGGTCATTGCTGGGAAGGGCTGGAGGGGTGCACAGGCCCACTAAACTCCACCACAATCATCTCCACATCAGGTTTGCTTTGGTCTTCCTATAGAACATTCAGAGTGGGGGTGAAAAAGAAGTGGGAATGTTTTTTTGTATTTGAGCAATGCACCGATTCCCTGGTTCCCCTCTTAGTTTGGCCTGGTCTTTTGGCTTGCATATTCATTTGTGCATTCAGTTCATCCTTCCCACTGAAACCTTCCTGACCTTGAACATAACCCAGCATGTTACAGCCTCACTCAGATAAACTCCTAGACCTGGGCTGAATACTTAAGCAATTTGGCAAACCAAGATTGGCACTTAGATTCCTCCACAGCTTTTACCCTGCATGACTAACAGCAGCCAGACCAGACCAAACATTGTCTCTGTGTGGGCAGCTGGGCACCTTCCACCATGGCTGACTGCATCCTCACAGGAAAGGTCCTGCCTCTTCTTGTCTTCTCAGTCGAACTGGTGTCTGAACGCTATGCTAATGTTACCTTCCTGCTTCTTCTGAAGTCGTTTATTGGCATTATTGCTCTCTCTCATGATTAAGGAAATAAAGATTTAGAACAAGGTGTACTGATGGTGCCCAAGTCACCCATAAAAACGGTGCCAGGTCTCAAAATAAATCTCATCTCTCTAGCTTCTCTGCATAGTGTTTTGATGCAAGACTGTGTTTGCCTTTAAGTTTCTCATTACCTGCCCTGTTGTACTTGGACATATGAACTTAAGTTCTTTATTTAGCTCCTTACATGCAATTTGCCCTCTTTCATAGCAGTTTTCTGTTGGCATCACTGTGGTGGAAGATACTGCTGAATGACATCCCTTTGAATTGAACTAGCTATTGCACTCCAAATCTTTCAGGGCTTCCTTAGATTGGGTTTTGTTTTCAAAGTTCATAAACAGGGCTGGGGCTGTTTTCCAAAGGTGTGAATCCTTTTGGAAGACAGTTTCTCTGGGAGTCAGGCTTACATGATAAATTAGAATGAAACTGAGCTCTTCAGTTTGGTTTCGTTTTTGATGGATCCCCCATAAAAAATGGGGGATGATGGAGAATGGAAATGTCTGGATGATGGAGCTATTATTCATTATACTGCACAGGCAGGAGCATGGTGTGACACTATGATCTGAATGAGAACTTTATCTCAGGCTGCTCTCAGCCTCTCAGTTCTGCCCTAACCATTACCAGAAAAACCTAGTACTGAGCCTCAGCCCTCTCCTTGTCCCACAATTTACTTTTGTCATACTGCAGAAGAGTTTGCCTCGGTACAAAGAAGGAAGCCTGAACACAGTGCAAAAGAGCAAGCTTCCAAGCATGGCAGAAGAAATCAGCTTTGGCAGAATGCCTTTGCTTGGCACTGGTCAAAACAAGTATATGGAAAAGGGAAGTGAATGAGGAATGCTCTGTCTGGGAAGATTGGTACATGGTGTTGAGTCCTGCAAGACAGGCTTTTAGACAGGAGTTCACTGCTGTTTGACATGCCCTGTGAAAACCTGAGTGCTCCCACACTTCTGAAGTTTCCTCTGGGCAGCATTTATCAAGAGGACATGCAGGGAACATCCTCTTTTCCAACATTTCTTTCCACTCCCTTTTTCTTGCTGTCTGTTTTACACTCAGCCGAGCAGAATCTGCAGTGGATGGCAAATTTAGCTGCTTTGTTTTGCATCTCCACCCCTGACTCCTGTGTTCTCCAGCTCTCTGTGCTCAGCAGCATTTGTTTTACACAGTGGGTTTGCACTGGCTGACCTGCAGCCTCTGTTTATGCGTGTTTTGGTGTGGGAGCTATTGCAAACCCTCTGCTGTGAGTAGTCAATATTCAAGATTAGATATTTGGGTAGTGTGATTGGTCAATGAGGTGACAGAGCCATGCCTTTGTTCCCTGATTAGATGACTGAACCTTTGTTAATTACTTCTGCCAGAAATTAAGTCTGTTTTGTGATTAAGTGGTTCTAAGCTACAGGCTTGAGATTTACTCCCTTTGAACTCTTGTTCCAATGGGACTTTGCATGTGTGAGGGCTGTCTAAAGCATGTACAAACAGAGTAGAAAAATGGCCAGAGTCATATTCTCTTTCTAATCTATTAAAAATGGTTGACCTGCATGTCTTTGCTATGCATTTGCCTCTAGTAATGAGAGCCTGCCCTTGCAGAACACAAACCCTCTTTCGGCACAGGTCCTCCCAGGATGTCTGCAGTCCCAAAGCCACATCACACACCACAGCATGGAATAGACTGGCTAAAATCCCTGTACCAATGCAGCAGCAGCACATAATCTTGCACTGACAAGCATATGGAGTGAGCTGGGAAGAAAACAGCATCTCGACTCAGAGGCCATGTGCCCAGCTACATCATTACCATTTTGATCTGGATTGGGTGCAGGCAAAAATGTACCTATTGATTGAATAAGCAAACCAGAAGCTACAGAGGCATGTTTTTTTTAATGCTGCCTTTATGCCACATAATGGAGGACAGATGGTATCTTATATTAAATAGAGTCCTTTGGAGCAAAGTTAAATCATAGAAATGTTCTGGTCAAATTTTCAACCAGCTGAATGAGTTAATACCGGGCTGTCTCTTTGTGTCACATAGCCACATTTTCAACCCATTGGTAAAATAATGAATGCTATGTGTTATTAACTGTGTGCCTCAATATCATAGTAGAGAGTACCTGGAAACATAATAATTTAGGTGAGATTTAATTATCAGTCATGGCAGTTGTACCTACTTTCTTTACTATGTGAGAAAGCACAGATACACTGTTCTCCCTAACTAAAAAATACTACAAATTCCACTGTTACTCTAGGTCTGATGGAACAAGAAGAAATGATTTCAGCATTTCGTTTGGCTTTTGTGAATGTAATTCTCACCCCAGTGTATCAGAATATACCTCTGGGAAAAAGATGCTTTCATCCAGCCTGTGGAAAACCTGAGTGATGGGTGCTTATAAATTCCTTGGAAATGCAGGCAGAAAGAAAGCTACTTTTTATTTAGCTCCCCTGCTCAACCTTCTTACTGATCTAATGGAAAAAGGCCAGAATTAAGATTCAGAGCAACTATATGTACAAGAACTGCCTTAATTTAAATGTCCTGTTGCATACAATATGATCTTAAAATGATGCATGACAGAAATTCTTCTCAGACTGGTGCAATGCATTAGCCTTAGTCATTGCAGTAGGACTGGGTGGAGCATGCTAGAAGTCGTCGCTGTGATGTATGAGTGGCACGCATTAAAATGAAAATCATTGCAATGGACCAATCAGAAAATATAGGAATTAAAGTTTCTGTGGTGGATTCTGTGAAACACTTCAGAATTTGAGGGACTGTGAGTCATAAATGGCATAAGGGCCTGAATGTCCCTCATCCTGAATGGGTACTTTCTAAAGGATGAATGACATGGCTGCCTGTTATATCAGTTACCTGCAGTGCTGTGGAAAGCCTCATGGATGCAATAACTGATGAGTCAGGATTCCTTGGTTCTGCTGTCAGCTCTGCTGCTGACTCATTTTGTACCCTTGAGTGATAAACTTCCCCCTCTCTTCCCCATCATGTGCATGGCAAGGTGTTTACCCTTCCTTATAAAGAACTGAGACCTGCTTCTGCCACATCTCTCATGTATGTCTAATATTATGCATTGGAAATGGTCCCAGTGCCCTTATGAATGAGCCTTTGGAGGGTGGAAGCTGTAGAATATGCAGATGAAAAGGGATAAATATAGTCACATACCATGAGATTTGTGAGATTCTTATTTGCTGTTTGATGATGTTTCTCATTTTCAGGAATTGGTTTTTTGGTGTTTTTTTCTTTTTTTTTTTTTTTTTTGGAAAGTCCATGTGAGACTTACCAGACATGAAGGAACTCCTTCTGTTCTTTTGTGATGGACTCTAGATTGGGTCTTAAAGATGAAAGCTCCATTTCATGACTTTATCCACCTATCCACAGTATGTTCCCGAGCTAGTTAAAATTAAACTTAGCTATCAAAATGCTAAACTTGATAGCTCATTTATCTTTCTGTCTCCCAACTCTACATTACAATACAGCAGTGATTGATCTTGCGTCTTCAAGGTACTATATAGTATAAAAACTATGAGAAGATTAATTAAAAGCCGTCGCATCCAGACAGGTTTTTAAATAAGTTTTAGACTTAGACAATATATCAGCTGAGGCAAAAAGATTCTGGGACCATAAGCCTGTAACTACAAGTAAGTTTCGCTTTCCTTCAGGACACAGAAAACCCCATTTCACCACAGAGGAACATCAAAGTCTGATTTGGTCAGGCAGGCCCATGGCAGGAGGCAGGAAGCTGTCACATTCGTGGGCTCTCCAGCAGTGGTGAATATGATGTCCTTTAGGACTTCTGCAGGCTCAGGGGAGAATGTCAGCTCATGGCTGGATGGCAAGTTGTAGATGGTACCGAGGCAATTTTTTAAAGCAGCCCCCAGCTCCTCCAGGCATGGAGAAACTTGTCTGGGCAGCATGTCTAAATGACTTAAATTGAGCCCAAAATCAGAGACAGCTGCATTTGAGCTGTCAGTGTCTGACTGTGGGAGCTGCAGAACAACACTAAACAATCCAGTTTTATGGTAGTTTTGACTAAATAAGGACACATGATAGCTGGTCAGCTTCAGCTTTCTCGCACCACTGTTTATCCAAACAATTGTTAAGCTATGCAGGATCCTCAGAAGCCCTCAGCGCTTGCAGTTCCTGTTCATTGAACGTAGGGACTATCCAAAAAACTTTCTTTTCCCTACCAAGAACTATCAGGGGTTGAATCCTTTGGAAAGACCCTTACAGTGGATGCTGAATTTCTGAATATCTGGCTTGTAGATTACTGAGTGTTTAATGACCACTTTGCTCTTAAATTTTGCTCTGTGCCCACCTTTAGTCTGTGTCAGCAAACTCATCTTGAGAAAGACAAAATGGTGAAGCTTTTACATTTTCATGAGTTTGTTTTAAAGGGAGACATTTAATCTGCCTGACAGCTAAAATATGTTAGCGGGGTGTGGGATGTCTGCCATGAGAGTGTTCAAGAGCTCCCCATTTTGTTTGTACAATGGCAACATGCCTTGATCACATCCAGCTGATTAAGGGATTTTTGCCTTGGGGGAGCAGAAGGGAGGGTAAAACAAAATGAGTGGCAGTCAGTCCACTTTACAAGGGGGGTCAACAAAAATCCCTGCAGAATGAGTTTGGTGCAGGTATGTCCCTTGTTACACACTAGTGTAATTATTGGCAGAACAGGGTTCTTGGTCTCTAATTTACAGCATTCCATCCATTATAAGGAATTAAAATGTATAATTTTTTGGGTCTCTTTCTCTCCCACTCTTTGTTTTCCTTCCACTTCAGTTAATTTCAATAAGTAGAGTTTTTCTGTGCTGTTTGGTGTACTCCCTAAAAGTGCCAATTAACTTTGTATGAAATAAGAGAACTCTTCTGAATTTGCTTTAGTTACATATTTGTGTCTTTAAGCACTAGTTGTCAGGATGCACCATGCTCTGAGTTTTTTCCCCCTGTGTTTTGTAAACAGGATATGTTTTACTTTCACTGCTGAAAAGCAATTTGAGTCAGGACGGATACCGAAGACATGTCTCCTTTCACTCTTTCAGAATTTGATTGTGTGTGTTTTTTATCAATCCCAAATTCATTTAATTTCCTTAACTGAGCTGATTGTACCATGTACTTTCTCTGCTACTGGAAAGATGGCAGTCAAAGGGGATATGGCAAACTTCTCATGCCTCATATCAAGCTGTTGCATGTATCAGATATGCACCCATTTTAATTCAGGTGTTTTCCAGTCCACACTCCCCTTAGGAAAGAGAAAAGCAGAGAGACTGGTGAGAAATCAAAAACAGCTATTGAAAAAAAATGAGGTGAACAGGTAGTTGGGAATAAGCTAGAATGAATGTGAAATATGGGACAGAAATGGGAAGAGGGAAAATAAAAAGGAAAAATAGACAATGCATCAACAGACTATAGGCAATATAACTATGGAAGGTTAGGGACCTATGGTAACCTAAACATAAGAAAAGGCTTTATTAGTTGCCCATGGGTACACTTCTTGTTCTCCTGTAGTATGAGGAGTCAGGGTCTCAGTATGAGAACCATCTGAGTGTCTCCTGACTTCTATGCTGAGTTTCCTTTGGGATTTACCACTTGGGTAATGCTCTCGGTCTTTTCAATCTCAGCTTGGAACTGTCTGCAGTTGCTGTGGTTTGGTCTTTGGTATGGTTGATCTTCTTCTATCCAGTGTAGTCTTCTGGAGAGTTTGGAGGCTGTTGGTGCTGGAGGAGCAGAAACTCAGTAGAAGAACATGAGATTGAAGTATACATTCTCTGGAGCCACCCATCCTGACCATTTATCACAGGTTTGCAGCGAGTTCAGCAACTTTTTCAGTGCTTAGGTCCAGCCTTTCAATCATCTGTGCCTATCTGGTTCTTCTTGCTCTAGGAGATTTGAAAAACATGGTGCTGTTTGGTAGTCTGCCCCAACACATTTGAAGTATTTCTAGCTTTCATTCTGCTTGCCAGTTTTCTTCCCTTCTACCTTCTCTACTCCTTTCACCTCATCTTTCTGCCTTTTCTCTTTCTTCTGCACTTCATTAAGATGGTAACACAAGTCTTCCTAGTAAAGCCTTGCTTGTTTCCTCCAATGACTTTAGTCCTCACTGCTAAGAGGAGTAAAAAACATGAGACCTCACAGAGAGGGAGAACCTGGAGGAATGACTGCAGGTAAGTGATAGACCTGCAGTAAAAGACCTCATAGAATCATAGAATCATGGAATCTCAGAATATGCTGAGTTGGAAGGGGTTCATACAGGTGCTTGAGTTGAGCTCCTGGCCCTACGCAGGACGTCACACCATGTACTTGGGGATGCTTCTTGAGCTCTGTCAGGCTTGGTGCTGGGACCACTTCCACTTGAGCCTGTTCCAGTCTACTTTAGGTATCCTCCTGGTATCCAGTCTAAACCTGCCCTGACTCAGTTTATGCCATTTCCTGTCACTGGTCACAGGAGTGAAGAGGTCTCTACCTGTCCTCTGTGTTTCCCCTGGTGAGGATATTGAAGACAATGAGGTCTGATCTGTGCTACCTCTAAGACCCTGGGAATGGAAAGAATCTGTCTCCTCTCTGGTTCGTTTATTTCACTCACCATCTAGGTTAAACTTTCTCCTCCAACCTATTCCTTTCAAGCTGCTCTATGTACATCTGTGTTGCTGTATGTTGTAGACACAGCTATGTTATTAATCTCTCATTTGTGTAAAATCCTGAGTGTGGAAGTGATTTGTCTCTGAAAATCAAGAACAGAGAGAACTGAGGTGTATTGTAAGGAAACATGTGCTCTTCATGTAGTATTTCAGTTTCTGACAAAACTGAAAATGCAGTAGAAGGAGGTGAGCTTTCACTTGGGACTGCCATGCTGGGAAGAAAGGAGGCAGAGATTAAATGCCTTCAGCAAGGCTGGATCTCATCTCCCATGGCAAGAGCTGCTTGTGGAACCCAGTTCATGTGGGGCCATCATCCAGACCACACCTGCTCCTAATGACAAGCAGCAAATGGCAAAAAAACTGTCTCTTATGGTCAAACATTTCTGAAACCGAAATCAAATTTGGCCGTGCCAGCCTGACTAATTTCTGCCTGCCTGTGGTTCAGACAAGAACATGAGCTGCTGATGTCACTGATACAAGACTCAAACACAGATTACCAAAGAACAGAGGTTTACACCTTAATACCAAGTTGTGATTCAATTCTGTGCACAGGTGAGCACAAGACAAGTATTGTGAAAAATATATCATTTCCAGGGATGTTTGTGTACAGCCTCCAACACACTTTTGTGAAATATACACAAGATATCTACATAATGATAACAAAATTATTTTTGATTTTCTAAGTTATTGGAAAGTTATGCACACATGCAAATACAAGCAAACAGAGGAATAGTAAGTATTGCAGGTGGAGAGATGAACAGAAGTACTTTTCCTACTCAGCTATGCCAGGTTCTCATTACAGGCAGCAATTTTAGTTTGAAAGCATCTGATAATTCTTGTTTCCAGATAAAACTTTTCCACCTACTGTATTTGGTTCTGGCTGGAGGCAAGGAGAAGAATGAAAAAGGTGAAAGACATTTTCTACTCCCAGATTTCCAAAGCTTACTAAAATTATTTCAGGTGGAGGAGTCTTAGACAAAGTTTTAATCTTTTTTAATATGAGAATTTCATTGTGGTTCTAAAATCAGTTTAATTTGGCCTTATGTCACTCCTGACATGTTTCAAGACCTGCTGTTCATTTCAAGATGAGACAGCTCTCTGCAAAATCTAGATTTAGTTAAAAACTTCCTCAGTGTATTTATGTGTTAAGGCAGGTACATGTGATAGCCTTGATGGATTATACCACCCTCTCCTGCTCATAAGGAGGAGCATGGGAGAAGTGCCACCAGCAAGGGAAGAGAAGGCAGGAGCAATGAAAGACACCAACATGTGGCTGTAACCTGGTTCCAAATTGCTCTCAGTCTGCTGTACATTCAGAACCACACCTGGGTCCAAGTTAGGGTGTGTTGGTGGTGGACACATTATTCTGGGTAGTATGTTTTTGGTGTCCAGTGTTGCCTTAAACACTGTCTTCTTGTAGGAGACATCCAGTGAAGGTGCTGTTGAGCAGATATTACAGTGATGTGGAAGCTGCATTTGGAAATTTATTTTCCCTGCTGCCTTCCAAGCACCTGGACTCAGAGACCAGCATGTCTGCCTCCAGATTTCTCAGAAAATGGACCTGACACATGTATTTTTCTTTCCTCACCAAGAAAAGAAAAGCCAAAACTACACACCCCCACTCAGCATGCAAAGATGACAGTGTGTGAGAATGGCTGCCGGAAAAAAAGCCACAGTCACAGGAAATTACCTTAATAGAGTGAAAATTAAGAAACGACCGACAATGTAGTCTGTCTCCAGGATACAAGCAGTATTTTCATGCCTTGCCAATTATTCTGTTTGCATCAATTTTGGTTTATTTTTATTAAGTTTCATGTTTCTTTTTTATTTTAAGAGGTGATATAATGAAGAAAAGAAAAAGGATGAAAGCTCAGAAAATATTTAGTTTTTGTTTTAATAAGGAAATAATTATACTTTTAATTCCATGAACAGGAAAGGAACAAACCAATTGGGTTTTTCCATCTTTTTCATGTTATTTTATGCCTGTAAAAAGGTTGAGAACTCTATTTAATTGGATTATCTTGCCACTGAAAGGAAAGTGGGAAATGAGTTAGAGAGGTAGGGTTAATTTCTTTCACGACTATCTAAATGTGTGCATACATATATTTGCTGTGTGCTGTTTGAGAAATGCACTTATTTAGCTTTGCAAGGTCACCTTAACCTTAAGAATTAATGGAACAGACCATTAGCTACAAGAGGATATAGAAGCAAATTCCCCAACAAATTGTGCACAGATAATGCAAACATGTTCCTTGCTGCCTACCAGGGCCCCATTTATAGCTTGGAAAGGGATGCAGGGGAGGACTTGTCTCACTTAGGGATGGGTATCTATGTCCTAGATTTACCCCTGCTAGGCATCTGCATGCCATTATTGTTAATGGATAACGAGGAGAGTGCCTCAGCAGATAAAACATAGGTGTTTGTTTTAGGATGAGATGAACTTCACCCTAAACAGCATTAGTTATATTGATTAGAGCTTTACTGACTTACAAGGGAAGCTTAGAATGGCTTCCCCAGATGCAAATTTCTACAGCTCATGTCCCTGTATTTACCTGGGCAAATCCCACTGTCCATACTGTAATTAATACTTCTGCTAGTCCAAAACGGTCAGTGAAGTGCAAGATGTAGTGTTTTCTCTGTTGGTCCATTCATTAGTTCCAGATAGTGACCAATTTTTTGTCCTACTCACTTTTCACTGGTACCAGACCACCTCTGCTGAAGTGGAACATCTGTCTTTGAAGATAAGAAGCATGACTTTGCTGCTACTGAACGGAGCAAGAATGGTCTCCATGACAAAAGCAGGGGATTATATCCCCAGAGAACATTTACTAGGTTGTACATGATCTGTTGAGCAGGGAGGATAGATCTGATGCATGAACATGCCAAAAGTTTCACCCGGGTGATAACTATTTAATATAACTGCTGTATTTCAAAGTCCTTCATCTGCTGCATCACAGCAGCAAGGATTTGTAGTTTGGTCTTCTGAACCTTCAGCTTTCCTGATTTTCAGGTTTGATAGGCAGAGAGCTGCATTTATTAACATGTTTATCACATTCTTGAAATGTAGGTGAGAGTAATTGCTCAACAGAGGAGTGTAATTTCAGAAATACAAGTGAAGAATAATGTCAGTTGTGCAGTGAAGATTACCTGGGAAAGCCAAAGAGAGGATTTGCCTCAGATCTGTGCTTGTCCTGGAGATAGAAGACAGCGTCTTTCAAAGGAAGATGAAGTTATCATCTCCCTTCTTCAGAAAGCTTTCCTCTTCCTCAGAGGAGATTTTCCCTTGGGTTGTTGAGTCACTGGCCAGTACATTTTCCACTGCTGCTATGGCAGGCCAAGTCTCTGTGCGGTGACTCTTCACCTTCCGGTGCCCTGCAAGACATACAAATGTTGGACACAGCCATGATTTTAAAAATCAGAAACAACCAAACATTTCCAGCAGAAATTTCACCCCATATAGCAAGTTCAAACCT
Organism: Chloebia gouldiae; assembly: GCA_003676055.1. Classification (NCBI taxonomy): domain Eukaryota; kingdom Metazoa; phylum Chordata; class Aves; order Passeriformes; family Passeridae; genus Chloebia; species Chloebia gouldiae. The sequence goes on along the minus strand of QUSF01000035.1, from coordinate 6,285,544 downwards.
AGCAAAAGGCACTTTGCTTCATGGGTGATTTACACAGGCTATGGACCTGCAGCAGTCTGCAGGTCATCAGTGTGAAACCACACAAATTTGAGTGTGCTCTCTTGAGAGTCTGACCAGAGAACTGCTGGAATTCTTACCACTCGCTCCTTGAACTGTTTAGTAACACAACTGACAATAATTGTACTTCCAGCAATGAAGGTTAGAAACTCAACAGGAGATGTATTTGACTTTTTTTTTTTTTTAGTATAAGGATTTTTTATTTGTAAGGGCTGATTTTATGAAAGCTTCAGGGGCTGTAGAAATGTGCCCCATTTGATGAAATTTCATACTGAAAACATATCAACACTTTCAGGAGGTCAAAATGTTTCATTTAGGCTTTTTTATAACATCTTGCTTGGATTCTTATTTTCTCTTTAGAACTACAGTATAATGTAACATTAAAGTTAAGATACATATAAAACATTCTGATTGACCTAAATTAATCAATTTTTTTCAGCGAGACTTTCTAGGTTTATTTTGTTTTGTTTTTCCTTAACAAAGAAAAATATGAAATTGCAGATATTCCTTTGGCATAGAGATTCTAAATTTCGCTCATGTTTATTAAATCATTGGATTAGACATGTACAAAGATAATATTTTTAATACTGCTGCCTTCCATACAAAAACTACCAAGTCCAAGTGGCAGAGATACACAATTTCCTTGTGAAATGGAAAACATCATAGGAGATACAAGGATGTAGGAAGTCAATTCTGTGTAATTTCCCATTGGGTATGGTATTTGGCAATCTCCCTGTGAGGTCTTCTATGTCTGCTGTACCTTGGAGACTCAGAGATTCTAAATATAATTTTTTAACAGCACGTCTCTGGGGCCCTATTTTGCTCTGTTATTTATTCTACTCTCTTTTTGTTCTTCTTCTTCTTTTTTTTTATAATTTTTTATGGATATAATGTTCCAGGTGCAATAGGTTAAACTACATTTCAAGAGATCTTGTGTCATTTTTACCTGACTTGTAATAATATTTTCTTCTAATAATCTGTAAGACTAGAAATTTTGAGGAAAAAAGTTATCTTTTAATTTTTCTTAAGAATATAACTGCACTTGAAACTTCATGATGTCCTAAACCTCTGGGTTTTTGGAGAAACTCTTCAGATGACTCTGTACTTTGCTCTCCACATTATCACAATCCTCTCCAGAACAGTGTCCTTGCTGCTAGTGGGTTTTTCTTCTGCTCAGTGAAGATTTCTCCACAAGGGCTAGGTGTGATTACCTGGCAGTGTTCCACATCTATGATCCCAGTTGAATGGAAGGAAAGAGAGAGAAAAATATGGACATGCTTGGGGATACAGATGAAAGATAAGGATCATTCACAGAGGAAAATGAGAGCAAACAGGAAGATCCCCAGCAGATGAATCAGCAAATGAGAGCAGTACACTGCCATGAGTCCCAAAGGCTTGGTTTGTTTTCCAAGTGCTGTCTGAAGCAGCATAAATTTCTTGGTCCATGCACCTCTCAGAGCAGGCTACAGGGACAGAATAGCAAAGCATCCATAGCATAGAGCCTCTCATGCATCCGAGACACTCCAGGCCCTCACCATCCTCCTACCCAGCTTTGTACTTTTTACTATGCCTCTCTCCCCTTCCCCTTTCTCCCAGCTACAGTTTACAGCATGACAGTGAGGTTCACAGGTGGCTGAGTCACTGCCCTGAACACTTCCCTGCAACTTCTGAGCCTTCCTGTCCAGGCTGCTTCAGCAAGACATCCTCCTGGGCTGTGACACAGATTGTTGCTTACATTTGAAAATTTGGCCTTTTGTGGGCATTGTGTGTGCTTCCACAGCCACAGCTCAGGACTCATTGGCCTTGTTTTATCCTAGCAAGAATATTGTTTCCTTTTACATCCAGTGGTGAATTCCACAATGAAGACCTGTGAAACCAAAGACTATCCTGTGAAAAAATCTGGTGGCTGTCCTTCATCGTGGGACAAGTGCTGCTGCCAGAATTATGCTAGAGAAGGTTAAAAATACCTGTGCCATGCTAAGGAATGCGCTCAGATCAGTGAGAGAAGCTCAGGTGACCTACAGTGAGATTTCTTGCATGCACAGAGGCAGTAGGAATCACAGGGCTGATATAATTGGGAAGGTTTCCAGAAAGCCTAACCACTGAGAGACATTCCCAAAAGGACAGCCATCCTCCAGGGAGAGATGATTCCTGCATGCCTGGGAGACTGATATCTGGCATTAAGACAGCACAAATAATAATGAGATTTTATTCTAGGAAAGAGAGTGAAAGTTCAGGACAGTCTTGTACAATATTTGTCCTTGTGTTTTGTTGCTGTTGTTGTTGTTGTTTGAAACACAGAAAGAGCAACATGGGTAAAAGAGTATATAACAGTAGATGGATATGTAGCAAGGAAGGAAATGAAAAGGCAATGAAAATGAGAATACTAATGTTCACTGGAACAGTAGTGAAACTAGTGATAGTGACACTATCACTTTATTGTATATATATATAAGGAACACTTGTATACAGTTTAGCTGGGAAAATGGGCAAGATGAGACTGAAACAGCCAAAGTGCATTAACATTAATCCAAAGAACATGAGAAACAGCAAAACACCTGTGTTATAAACTGGTTATTTGAAAAATATGTCAGAGTCACAGTCATGACTGGGACATAGGTATTGAAGTGTATATAGTTTTCAGGAAAGACAGAAACAAGGATAAAGTTAGGTAGGATTATGCCTATTAGGGGTGTGATGTGCAGATGAGTCGTAGCAAACTAAAGGCTTTGGGTTAAAATCACATTGGGAAGGAACTGAAAAAATGTTTATCTCATTGGATCATGAAGCACTTCAACATGTAAGAAAGTGGAATATAACTGGGAATTGAGTCCGTTTAGAGGGCTGTATTTTCCAAAATGTAGATTGTAAAATAAGGGCTATTAATAAAAGTAGGGCCCAGTTATTCTTGAATGTGATAGCTAAAAGACTTCATCACCAAATAATCACTGAGCCTCATCAGAAGTGCTGCTATTGTAGCCTTGATTTCAGTTAGCAGAGAGAATTTTACAGGAGAGCTTTATGTGGGACCTAACAATAGATTGATCATGAGTTGAATAGCAACATGGTAAATAACAGGCAATTTGATTTTGTCAGGAACAAATTGTATAAAGCCAACCTGATTTCCTACTCTGATCGGTAACAAGCCTTGTAGATAACGACAAAGCACCTTGACTTGTTAGGTTTTGACACTGTCTCATGTGAGACAGTGAGACACTGTCCATTAGCAGGCTAGAGCAATGCAGCCTGGATAAATTACTATCATATGGATTCCAAACTGTTTGAAAAACTGCACTTGTAAAACAGTTATCAGTGACTCACTGGCTGACTAGAAGGATGCATCCAGATGGGCACCATGGTCTCTAATGACTTAGGTTATGGAATAAGGCATGCCCTTTATAAATGATAGCATAAATACCATGTTGAAAATCATCTACATTGTAGAGGTAACAGGATTAAAATTAAAAATTGCCTACATGAATTGGAGAAATAATCTGGAAAAAAAAAAAAGAAATGCAAATCAATGAAGCTGAGTACGAGCTAGTCAGAAGCAATCGATAATACCAGCACAACATGGGAACAGCTGGGTATAGTTCTGCTGAGAAGGATATAGAGGGTTACAGTGGATCACAAACTGCCTGTAAGTCAATAATTGTGAATCACCTGTTGCAAAGAAAGCAAACACATATTGGGATATATAAACAGGAGCATCATGTGTAAGATATGTGAAGTAATCCTTCAGACTCAACTGCATCAAGTTTTGGATGTTACATTTTAAGAAAGATGAAGGTTTCCTGGGCTTTGGTCCAGAAAACAAAACAAAGAATTCTCAGAGATTTAGAAACCACAAATAGTGAGGAAAGATTGAATGAGCTAGGAACTGCTTAGCCTTGGAAGGGAAGTCTCAACGGGTTTATGAGGAAGGAGGAAGCTGCCATGAAGACAATAACCTTTTTTTTGCATCCATGGCAGAGAGGACAAGTAATAATAGCCTTAAATTGCAGGAAAAGAGATTCAGATGAGACATTGGGGAACACTTTTTTGAGGTGACGGGAAAGTAATAAAAGGAACAGATTGCTCGGGGAGGTTATGGAGTCTACCAGTGCCGGTTTAAATGAGCAGGTTAAATACATGCCTGTCAGTAGTGATGGAGGTCCAGACAACTGATCACTGCTTGGGGCAGGGATGGACTATATGACCTCTCAAGGTCCCTTCAAGTTCTACAGCTATATGTTTTAGTTCAAAATGAGTGGTCAGATAAATAAGAATGAATCATGAATGTGAGTTCCCTTTTATTTCCAAAGGGCAATTTTTTTTTTTTGCAAGCAAAGAAAGCATTAAATCAGCTGGACTTGGGAAATTAAAGACTTTAAAGGAGGAGGAGCAGCATAATGCATTTAAATAATACATTCAAGCAGGTACTGCAAAATTATTTGTAATTCACATCCTAGGAAAAGAGAGTAAACCTGGAGGAGATGACTGAGCAACTATTTTTAAAACCTTAACTTTAAAAGTGTCTCAGCTAAAAGCAGAGAACCTAGAAGGAACAGAGGAGGGCAGAAGCAGCACGTAGTCTACAGTATTAATAAATTTCTGAATGCTGCCATCCCTAAGTACAAAGATCAAAGAAATAATTTGTGGTGGCACAGCAGAGCAGATGTGAGGTGAGTGAAGACAAGAGGAGCTGTGAGGCTGCAAAGGAGTTGTGAGTATTTTAAGGCAGCTGTAGTTAGAGAAAGGAGCCTTCCTCTCTCCCTGAAACATGTCAATCACTCAATCTCTGTCATCTAAAAATGCAAATCTGGGTCTGTTTCCCTCCACCTCCAAAGGAGCTACCAAAGTGCCCTGTATCTACTTTTGAACACAAAGCAGACACCTATCTGTGCCTCTCAGGCCAATGCTTGGCAGGTGTGAAAGGGAATTCCTGCCTTTGGGAGGGGAAGTAAAGAATCAGAACTAGGAGTGGGATCGGAGAGAAAGGTCTAAGTTTCCTCTCTGACTGACATCCAGAGGAGCAGAGGGTAGGAGCAGCATGTCCCAGTGTTTAAGGAGCATTTTCCTGCAGCAGTGGCAGCTGCCCTGCCCCTGTTTGTGTTGGCAATCACAGCAGGGCCAGCTCTGCAGAGTTTGGCATAAGCCAAGAAAGCCATAGGTCTGTGGACCTTTTACTGCCCCCCAGCAGTCTGCTGCACTTGATAACCTCCTGGGCCACCTGCACATCAAGGCAGCCTCGAAAAGGGGATTAAGAAACAAAGAAAGGTATGTCTTGGGAGGTCAGAAAGTGCAGGGATGAAGCGAGAATTGCTAGTAGTCAAACCAAGTCAGTTCCTGCAAAGGAAATGAAACAACAGAAGGATCCTTAAGACTACAAATGAAAAAAATAAAAACCTGTAACCTCTACATGTAGTGGGGAAAATTTGCACAGTTCTAAACTAGAGGGCTACTTTGCCCCTAAGAGTAGGGATATAGAGTATGGGGGAAAAGTTAGATGGAGTAATGGGAATAAGTGTATTGAAAGGACCATGACTGCATGCAAGATGGAAGCAATTCAGAGAACTTACTGTGCCCAAAGAAGTGAGGTCAGGAAACCACCCTCCCCAGACACTAAAAAAATTGGCCCATGAAATTGCAGGTCTGGTAGATGGGATTTTTAATAAATCTGTCCAATCACTGGGGGTTCCTCTGCCTGGATAACAGCAAATATGGTACCCATATTTAAGAAAGTGAGGGAGAGCAATCTAGTCAGCCATGGACTTGTTATTTTGGCCTCAAGGGCATAGATGGATTCAGAGCAAATTATGTCAGAAAGAATAATTGAAGACATGGAATAGAAAATGGCATATAGTGCAATATACCATTATCAAAAAGAGATTGTGCCAGACTAACTCGATATCTGTCTTTGATAAGGTAACTGATGTCCCAGACAAGGGAAAAGTAGTAGATCTTCTCTATCTGTACTTCATTAAAATTTGGTTTGGTGCCACCTGGGAAATTATTAGTTAAATGAGAGAAGATGAAGATTAGTACAAGGGTTGTGAGGTGAGTAAGGGATTGGTGTAAGACGGGAAGGAGGCAGCTCTGCTGGAAAGCGGTTTCTAGGCAAGTTCTTAAGCCTTAGCTGTGGAAAAATTGTTTTTAATGATAATTTTTGGCCTAAAATTATGAGTGGACTAACAGACAGCATCAACAATGCTTGAGATCACCAAAATATCACACAAGGTTTTGTGGAGATGATGTTAACAGGAAAGTGAGGCAATGTAGCAGTGCTATATGCTAAGCCACAGATCTGGGCTCTGTGAGCAAGTGTTTCACCTGCACACTGAAAACCTATCAGTTTGAAACAAAACAGAAGAGAGGCTGGCTTGTAGCCATCAATCACAGCTCAACCATGAACTCACAGGTTGAATGTGAGGATGTGTTCCATGGGAGGAGCACATGCCAGACACCGTGAAGTACCATGGTGGTTTTATAAGGAGGTATCATCTAGAACAGTCAGAGTTATTCTTGACAATCATTTGAAAGAGAGAATTAGAGCTGTAGCAAATGCCAATATGGAAAACCTGTATGATCAGGGAAGAACAATCCCATCATACCAGAGGAAAGGAGCCTTCCCTGTTCAGTCTGGACAAATGGAGATGGTGGGGGGGATGACACAGTTACTCTCTGTAAACTCTAAATTGGATCATACACAAGGGAAGGAAAACAGCTACTTTAATTGAAGCTTGTGATTCTCACAACACTGGTCAGCTAAACTTGTCCTGGGAATCAGATGGTTTTGGTTGATCAGAAGAGAGTAGACTGACCATGTAGTTAAGGGTTGCAGTAGGGGCACACCGTGTGAGGTGCTATGAGCCTATATAACATGATGAAACCAAAAGGCAGAGCCACAGAAGGTCATTTTCTCCTATCACAACCTAGATAGGCTGGCAAGAAATTTCAGGGTAGGTGTAATTAATGCCTGGGTCCCCTGGAGCTGTATCACTGCCAGTGATATCTACCAGCATATATAAAGGTGTCAAATCCATTTCTGCTCTCCTGGGGCTGTGGCTCTCTCCCCTTGCCCAAAAGCATAGTAAAGATTTGCAGGGACAGAGAGGTGAAGCAGTATCAGCAGGGTGGGAAAACAAAACAGAGACCACCCACTCAGAGACCCTCCTTATCATACCAAGAGAAAGAGGCAGCAAGATTTACATTCTGTCCCTTGCTCCTGGTATCTGTGATCATTAACAGATACCTATAACACCTCTTCCTCATCCCAGTTGTGAAAGGAATTCCTTCCTAATGGGAGTGGAAGGAAGGATGAGGTTGCAGACCTTCCAGCTGATCCAGTAAATTATCCTGCAATCTGTATTTGTTCCCTGGGATGTGCTGTGGTCCAGGTGTTGCACACTTACGATGGCACAACAGGCTGCATAGGGACTGGGGTGGTGTAAGCAGGCCAGATTTCTATCAGGACCAGAAACAGAGATTCTCTCATGAAATCAGGATGTGCTATGTGTGAAACAGTCATGATGATATGAGAACTGTTGATGGAAAGAGAACAACTATCCCTTGTGGGAATAGCAGGAGAAATATCCGCCCCATTGCCTTGTGCACTCAGAAGAAAATCCCACCTGCCACCACCAATAGTGCCTGATGGCTCCTGTACTGGTTGGTGGCTCTTTGCTAAAACTAGTGTAAACAGCACAGGTGCCATCACTGAGAACAGTCGCTCCTTCTATCCTTCATTCCCCAGGGATTTGCTCCTGTCATCCCCTTTTTTTAAGCTGGTGAAGGGAGTATTACAACCTCTCTTAGTCAAAAGAGGAGGGGGTGGAGGCCCATCTGGGCCCTTGGTTTGATTTCATATTTATGAAACAGCTTAAATGTCAGCTTGAGTGAAAAACGACACCTTCCCAAGCTTCTCCTATTAATGCCTGTGGCTGCCACTGGTTTCTTTAGGAAGGCACCTTGTGGTTTTTCCTCTTGCTCTGCCCCCAAAGGCTGCAGGGAAAGATGAATTGGACTGATAGATGAGACTGCAACTGCCGATAAACTGCTTTGCTGACAGGAGAGGGAGAGGGAGGTGGGGAGGGTCATCGATGCTGAGGAAGGAGGGGAGGAGAGAGAGGAAAGAAGGAGGGAAGGAAAGGAGATGGAGTGAAGGAGAAAAGAGGGAGAAGGGAGGATTGTAAAGAGGTGAGAAAGTGCTCTAATCTGAAAGGGGGAGAGATGAGGAGAGAGGATGGTTGACTGTAACGGGGAAAAGAAGAAATAAACTGGCACATGCTAAGGTAAGAGAGATGTTGAGATGCAGTGGGAAAAAAAAAAGTCGTGGGCAAGGTCAAGATACACTGTGGAATCATTAATTATGCACAACAATGTGTATATGCATAAAGGAATAAATAAAAATACACCCACTATCAGCAGAGGAACCTCCTCCCAAGGTCTAAGCCTTGTGCTGGGTTGCTGGAGACTGTAAATCATTTGAGACCCTTGCACTGCAAGTGTGTGTGACACACCAATGAATCCTGAAGAGACACCCAAAGCAAAGCTGAGCCATGCAGCTCTGGAAGCTGACAGGTCTCCTGGGTACTGTATTGCAAGCATGGTTAGATAGCCAGGGCCAGTTTCCCAAAAGTGCTTCTCTACACAGCTACACATTGATGCAGAAATCTGAGCTTACTTGGGCATAACTTGGGTGTCTTCACGTTTCATGGCGCACATCTGACAGAAATGGTTTGTCCTCCTATCCAGCTGCCTGAAGGGACTGAAGCAGAAGATGCCCTTATCAAACCAGGTTAAAAGGCTTCTGCCTGAAGCCAGCTGTACAAGAACGTTATGCGGGCCAGCCAAAGGTGGAGGCTGAACCTTAAGTGGAGAATAAGAAAAAATCTTCAATTCCTTGGAAAAAGAAAATTACTTGTTATTCTCTCTGGGAGGAGTCTGATACACTTAGCTTTTTTTTTTTTTTTTTTTTTTTAATTACACACCTAGAACCTGTTGGGTCGAGTCTGAACAACACTGGAAATTAGGAGGGCAAAACACCCTATATTTTGCACTGATTTGGGGGGGGTCAGGAAGTGAAAGGGATTTTTTTGGTTGAGTTAGTCCTTCAGGGATAGAACTTGTCCCAGACAAGAATAAACAAAGGTGAGGGCTCACTGTGAGTATGCTGGGGTAAGGGCAGACTCTCCTACATTTGTATTCCAGGGTGGAGGCTCACCTGCCTTTTCACCAGCAGTCTCTGAAGATGCCTGTGGAGTCTGGTGCTCTCAGCATGAACATCTGCTCCCTTTTCTGCTGCTCCTGGCTTTCAGTGAGCTTGTTGGTTGTTTTTTCACTTTAACCGAGAGATGTCTCTGAAGTCTTACTCTGTCTGGGTTCACAATGCTCAGTACCTCTATCAGCTGTTACACTGTTTTGAGCATTATTCTTGGCAATAGCATATCACTCACTTTTCAGCATCTCAGTCAGTTCTTGTCACTTTTTTCTCCCTGATTGAGATACTAAAAAGTCTGCTTCCATTTCATCTTTATCCCCCATGATCAGCTCTGTTTACAGACTCTCTGCTTGATTTTTTTTCTCTTGGCAAAGCTTGTTCCTGTGGTCTTTTTCTCCAGTGCTGCTGAGGATGCGAATCCCTCTGTGCTGACTCTTTTGTGGCATTTTTCACCTCTGTTTCATTTCCCTGTTTAATCATTTGTCTTCTTGCCGTGGGTCATACTGGATTGATTCCTGACATCACATTTGTACACCATCTGCTGCCTAATAACATGTAAGGGCTTGGTTTCCACTATCAACAAACCAGTCTTGTTTAAGATTATTTAATGATAGTGAACCTTGCTTCTCTGGGCATGCAAGCCAGACCTGAATGCTTTCCTTGTCACCTTTGTTCTGGCCACCCAGGCTCTACAACACCCACTTTCTAACAGCACAGAAGGCTTTTCCTCCTATAGGTATGATTCTTTGTTCTGCTTCTAAGTTAGACTTGATCTGGTTATTCCCTACTTGCTTGAAAGGAATTATCCAAGTCCAAGAGAGGGTCCTATACCTTTATGAGGCTCAGCTCAGCTGAGGAGAACCTGCCTCAGAAGGGTATTTTTCTTCTCTCTTTTGAGTAGTTCTAAACAGACTTTTAGTGAAAAAAAACCCAACTTTTGTACCAGGGGATTAGATATGTTTCCAGAAACATTCCCTGATATTGATGCTGCTTGGCCTGCAGTATTCTGCTTCGATGTAACAAAGTTCTCTTTCCCTCTAGCCCAAGGCAGCTGTGTGCAAACTGCCGATGGAAAGGATCCCTGGCCTATGTAAAATCATAGGCTGTGCCCAGGAGTCTTTTGGGATGCTGCTGGCTGGCCTGGGCCAAAACCATGCCAGGGGCCATACCAGCAATTTGCTAATGTAGACAGCTGAGTTCCAGTTACTGGGAGCATCCTGGTGCCTTCGTAAGTCACTAGCCAGGAAAAAAGAGGATCCATTTGTTTCATAGGACCCAAAACCCCGAGGCTTAATACCAGTTTACACCTTGGTCCTGGCACTGAGTTATTATGCCGAGCTGCAAACTTCTGTTCAATCAGGATTTCAAAACCCATCACAGACGAGGAGGGATGAGTTGTTCCTGGGAGCTACATCTTGCTTCCTTGTTTGTCCTCCTGTAGCAGGGACCTCAGCAGCATCCTTGGGAAAGCATTCAGCTGTAAAGTGATGCAAATTAGACAGAGGGGTTTGAAAAGGAGATTCAAACCAAAGAGTTTTCTCAGAAAAGCCTCTCCTGTGGCTGCAGGGAAGGATGAGGTCCTCTGCTTGGAGACAGCATCATTTTGGCTCCTGGCAGGTTGCAGCCTGCAGGAAAGGCTCACTGAGCAAGGGGGTGGCTGCCTAATCCTGGGAGTGGGTAACTGGAGGTGAGGCTGAACGTGGTCCAAATTCAAATGCAACTCTAAGGCACCAGCCCTCTCCCATGCATGGTGGCCAGGGAGTGGCAGAAGGCTTTGACTCAAGCTCTCCATCTATCCCTGCTGCAGTTCTGGTCTCACACAGCATGTGCCCGGCTCCTCATAGGACCAGGGAATTAGAGGTGCTAAGTGCTGGAAGAAAGGGAAGTGCTAAGGCTTCATCCTGGGAGAAGCAAGCAGCTAATTTTGGGGATGAGGGCTCCTGGCCCCCCTGCTCTTCCAGAAAATCCTCCCCAGCAGCATCCGCTGCAAGCATGCAGGGAAGCAGGCGAGTTGTGGCTGTCTCCAGGTGGAGCTTTTACTCCAGCTCCTGCATGGCACTGGCTGAGTTCTGCAAAGGACGCAGTGATGAACAATGTGAAATTACCTCTGTGCTTGAGTACACATGAGCCCTAAACAAACCCCAGACTAATGCTCAATCCCCATCCCACAAATCCTAATTAAACATCCACCAGTAATTCTGTTAACCCTCTCCAGTCAGCACTGCGTTGCAGTCTTTTGAATTGGACCTTCGGGCTCTCTACACTTCTGCTCTCTATCCCCTACCTAGAAGATTTAATTAAAGTGACCCAGTTTATGGTTGGGAAGGCAAAAAAGAGTAACTCTCTGCTCCTTCCCCATCATCCCTTCTAATATCATTTATCAGCACTGGCAATATTGCTCTGCATTTTGGGGGTGTGGGAAGAGGCACTCTAAGAGGCACAGGTGGATCTTTTCTCTCACCTTTTGCATATTTCTTTTTCTTAAAAAAAACCCCAACAACTGCTTTATGTTGTTGTCTAGGTTCCTTACTCTGAGAACAAGTTGGCATTCTTGGAGAAGAATGAGAAAGAGCCTGCTATCTAAAATTGGTTTACAGGTGGGGAGAGCCCCAGGGTATCAGCTACCTCCTGTTTCCTCTGAGTAAGCAAAGAAACAGGTCACATGAAACAGGTCAGGTATTCCGTGCTACAGTAGCCTTCTGTTAGAAATGATCTTTTGCGTGATGCCGTGAAATTAGGATGTCATCACTGATGTTTTTATTTTATTAATTGGGGGAAGGAAAATGGAACAAATGAAAGAGAACCAGGATGGAAGAAAGAGGTTAGACAATGTTTAAACAGTACACATAATCATTTTCCTTTTGCAAAATTACTCATTTGTTGAGGAATAAACTTTCTTACTAAAAATAAAGGATCAAAATGAAACATAGCTATAATTTCATTATAACTAGTGTGATTATTATATTGACACAAAATGTTATGTCTGCATTTTCCAGGTGTATTTAAAACCAGATTAACGAGATTATGTTTTTACCCAACTCCAGGCAACCTCTTTTTGCTGGACCTTCTTTTGTGGTATTTATTCCTCCTCCTCTTTCTGCAGCACTTAGCTCTGGAACTGTTTGTTTTAGGAGGCCATTTCCCTGCTGTAGAGAACAGACCACATTTAAAATTGTGTTTGTACAATTGTATATTTCCACCAGCTAGAGACAACATATAAATTAATCACGTTGTTACACTCAAGCCTGGACTGGATTAGCCCCTTGAAAGCACTGGGAAGAGAAGAGTGCAGTCAGGTGAGAAAAGAAAAAAGGAAACAGACTATTATTTTCATACTTGTAGAAAGGATCCAGGACCACACAGTCTCTTATGGCACAATTCAGTAGTCTTTTAGGGTCATGAGGTCAGTTCCTGCCAAAAGTCAAGATAGCATCCAGCTTTGCAATCCCCTCTGCATGTTGCTAGGTTGAGTCTCTACCCTCAACTGCCTCTGCACTGCTTCCCTGCACACAGGGACAGGGCTGTGTTTAATTTCATATGACTTGCTCTAATATTAATATCTCCATGTGCAGTAGTCATTGCAGTGAGAATAAACTGTTATTTTTTATTTTAAATGGATAATATTCATCAAATGTTTATGAAAATACTTAACCCATAATGATGACAAACACAGTGCCTAATAAAGATGGAAGTGAAGATCCTCTTTGTGAATATGTAATCAGAAGAGTAAAGAAAATTACATTAAAAAGACTTCATTATGCCATTAAATGTGTGAAATGACTTTTTCTTCTTCATTTTAATTTTAGCATATTTCTTTTTTTTTTCTTTTTAAATATCTCTGACACTTTCAGGAGTCGGGTGCATAAAGAGGAACTGGCTTCTATAGCAAGAACTCTGACTGTGGCATCCATCATTCTCATCGAAATATTAATTTAATCTATCATTAAGAGAAATCAACACCATGTCTACCCATGATTGTAATTTTTTTTCCTTTATTTTCTGAAAGGAGAGAGACACATCCTTATTACAGCTTCAAATGCAAGGTATTGTTTCAAAACCCTCAGTAGAGCTGCAGGCCCGGAATCATTCCCCCTCAAATCAGGGTCTTACTGGTGTACAAGCACACGTGCACATGATTTTGTCTGACATCCTGAGGCTTGTAGCTGGCCCTTCTGTAACTTACAGGATGAACTTCTGCTGTTTGTAATAGAAAAGGAATGGCTTCTGATCATCTCTTTTAGGGCCATATATTGATCCATGCAGTCAAAACTGGGCCAGACCTAGTAGTGTGTGTTCCCCTACCTAGGAAGGTGCCCAAAAATTCACAGGAGCAGACCAGTCCTAAATGATGTCCAAGCTCTCAGCTTTCTGATTTCCATCTTGCAGAATTGCACAGTAATGCTAACTCCTTACAACTTGAAGGAGGGAACGTGATTACCTGCATAGGGGTTGTGACGGGCGTCTCTGAGGACAAGGCGGAAAAGATGCCACTGAGCACAGCACCAGTGACCAAAAATGAATGTTCATGAGGAAGCACAAAGTGAGGTGGCCTTGAAGGCCTGGAAGCTTCCCCAGCTGGAAGTGCCCAAGCTCATGGATCAACTGGGGAGAAGAGGCTGCACAGCTCTGTTGTAAAGGGCAGCACAGCACACGTGCTCCCAGGGAAGGCTTGGGAAGCAGTCAGTTATGGATTTCTTTTAAGAAACAAAGAAAGGAAAAAAGAAAGTATTTATTTTTGTTGCATGTTAATTGCAGTGTTAATTTAAACAATTAATGTTAGCTTTTGGCAAGAAACTAGCGGCTCTATATTTAGCATGCACCTTTATTGCAACAGCTCTCCAAAATCAATCATATTCTCTTCTATTTAGGCACTTCTGTTGTACTCATCTCCTTGGCAGCCAAGTCACACCTCTGCTGTACCACCCCAGGCACGTCACTTACACAAAGGTCTAGGATGTAGGATTGTCCCTTTTACCTGGACTTTTTCTGTCAGAGGTTAAAATTGACTCTGGCCCTTTACCCATTTCCCAAAGATAGGTCTTTTTTGGTAAGATAAGCTTGCCAAATGCCAAACCTAATGTCTCCCAATTTATGACAGATTTGTAGATCACTGCACTTTTTTGTCTATTTTGTATTTTCAGAAATGTGGTTGCTGGGGACATTCTGTCCTTTCACAGCACTTTCCTGCTAGCTCTCCTTCAAAAGCTAGTGAGGGATTGTGAAGGGAGGTGAGTCAAGCACAAGTATTCTTTGAATAAACAGCTTGTGAAGAAGACTTGAAGAGTTATGAGGGGGAGGAGGGTTCCCAAACCAAACCTGTAATGAAGAGACTTCCCAATCAAAATGTGATCAAAGAGGCTGCTGCCTTCTCTCAGCCTACTCTTTTCCATCTGAAACAGCTGATGAATGGTTATGTTGTGTTTGCAATTACAGTTCTCTGAAAGTGATAAATTATTGCGATTATTCCTAAAAACAGGACTTTTACATGTATAATTAATACATAGAAGAGAATATCTAATAAGTGGTAGGCCACGTTCCAGTTCCATTTACACCATAATAAATCTGGAGAAGCTCCAGCTGTCCCTGTTCATGGAAAGTGGCTGCTAAATTGGGCTTGCACACTTGGAATACCTTGCAGAAGTCTTCCATGTCAGAGGAACAGAGAATGCAGTACAGCTCATGCATTTTAGCCTCCAAAAATCTCAATTCTAAGACCTCTCTATCCTGATGATTGTCTGACAACCTTCTGAAGTGATAGAAGAGGGTTTATCTCTCACTGGTATGTCCAGTAGCAAGTGCTACTCTGACAGCTCTAGGCTCAGAACAAAGCTTAGCCCTGAACTCAACTTATTGCAATAAGACATGGGTATAGTGCATGTACCAATCCACCAGCTGCTTGTGCCAAAGGACAAAATCTACAGCCTCTGCCACGAGAACCTTCTTCTCTCCTGCTGTCTGTGAGCATGGGGAAAAGCCAGTCCTGCATTTCTTCCAGTTGAATGCTTTCCTAGAGCACAAATGCTGTGCTTAGAGCTCAAAGTCTGTGATGTAAGGCTGGCACTCACAGCAAAAAAATAATAAAAAAAAAAGCAAACCCAACAAAAAAACAACAACCTATCACTAGACACAGAGTCAGCATAAGAATAAGAAAAAGAAATTGTACAGTAATATAGTCTCATGACACAGTTACACATTAATGCCAGCTTTAAAGGTTAATGCAATTTAACTCGCTCTCAGCTATTACTCTGAAATAACATGCCAAAGCCTTCTCTATAAGCAGATAACAGATAAGGATGCTTTATGATAAACACCCACAATAAAGCTGCAGAACTTCACAGTGTTATGCTTGCAAGAGTGGCAGATTTGCCTTTATTTGTGCATGTGTGTGTATGGAGGAAAGCAGAGAGGAGAGGAGAGGAGAGGAGAAAAGAGATCTGGAAGAATTCTTGGCTCTTAGACTATCAGATAGCTTGATAAATCTGTCTTGTGTGTGTTCCTTCTTGCCAATACAATAGAAATGAATTGACATATCGCATGTCTGCTGCAAGTTAAGGTTCCTTCTGCACTGGCAGAAACAAAGGTGCTGCTCTACAACCCACTCATTAGAATATTTGTTGGCTTTTATTTATATATTTGTCTTTTTACAAGGCAAAACCCATCAACTTTACTGTATAGCAGCAAAATATAGAGCTTTATCTGTTCCTCCACCTTCTGCTTTAAAGTTCTGCAAAATGCTTCAATGTTGAAGTTCTTCAACATAATGACTAAAAGAAAAAGCATAATCACATTTCACTACAGAAAATAGTGAGGCAACTTAGTGCAGGACTTACTTCATTTCTTTGTGGAATACACTGAAAATACATAAGCATACACTGCCTGGGGATTATTGTAACATCTCATTAATATTCTTAAAGCACTCCAAGATCTTCCATTATATTCTTTAGCAGGTTAAAGGACAATATTTGCATGTCTATGGGACAAGGAAATATTTTTATTAAAAAATGTTAGCCTTAAAATTTTAGGGCTCAAAAAAGACATTGTGGGTTTTGTATGTCAAACACATACATATCCAACACACACACATGCACGCCCAAGCATGAGGGGAGTGCTAATTCTTAAATTACTGTGTGAAAAGCGCTGCACCCTGGAGGGACAATCCACGAGTTCTGCTGCAGAGGGCTTGTCCAGGACTCACGAGACAAATCCAGCCTGTCTTCCTTGCACTCAGGTCCCCCCTGGCCAGTGTGACAATGTCAGTCCTGCTTTTGCCAAAACACTGACATTAGCAAACTGTGTCAGAGACTTGGCATGAAGCTGAGAGGTCGTGCAAAGCTAGAGTGCTGTGATTTTGTACAGATGTGCCTTGCCTCAGCTTTCTGACTTTCCATTATTCCTTTGAATTACCTTTTCTACAAAGCTGATTATGTCTTTACGTTTGCAGGGCAGTTGGTTTTTTGGTTTCTTTTTCTCCCTCCAGAATTGTCTGTTGTTCCTCAGGATGCTTTCATTTTTTTTTCTTTTCAGCATCTCCCTTTTCTGCATCACATTTTCTTTGCCTTTTTGCTGGAATATGACATTGCCTTGAAAAGGATTAATGTGATGCTGGGATATATCTGGCAAGGATATTTTCAGAAAGGGAAGTATTGTAGTAGTACACTGATATGAGGGACTGAGGAGGCCTCACTTAAAATATTGTGGCAAATTTGGGTCACTTCTGGTCAAAAAAGGGAAAGTGATGTATGGAAAAGTGTTGTGAGGATGGTGAGGGGAAGTGACAGACCTTTAGAAAATGTGTGTGGGAGGCTTGGTTGGACTTGCAAAAGAAAGATGAGAAGGAGTGTGGTTGTTCTTCATAAATGCACTCTTTGTAAATACCAGGATGGAGAATTGTTTCAGCTGAAGTAAAGCAGTGCTAAAAGATCAGATGAGTATAAATTAGCTGGGAAATCAGGAGAAGGTTTCTAAACTTCAAAGGAATGAAGTCCTGGTCTTCCATACAGGATAACAAGGGCAAGGTACTTAAATAATTAAAAAGTAGAGCTTGCTAGTTCATAGAAGGAATTACACTGCATTTATATTTTAATTAATTAATTTCATGCTTCAGAGCTCCCACTGACCACTATTGGGTTAAAGAAGGAAGTCCCTTCATTTCCCAGTTCTTTATTCTCTCAGATGTGTATGTAATGATGGGAGGAATGAGGAGTGGGGAGAGGGCAAATTGATCTTCCTTTGAAGCATTAAATTACCCAAACAAGAAATAGTCCAAGGCTAAAGACAGAATAGTCAGTGGGTTGTGCTGGTTCTCCTAGTGGTACTGCCTGACTGATGTGTCTTGAATTAAAAACATTGATTGCATGTGGCATTGGGAAAGATTGTCTTCTGGACTGAAGAACAAGGACTGTTTAGAGTGACTACCCGCCCCCCCCCCCCCCCCGGCCTGGTCTTCCTCTATAGCCATGTTGAGCATGAGGCACTCTCAAGAAATATCAGGATGTGCCAACCTGCCTGCAACTGCAAGAGTCTGAGTCCTTCCCAAAGTCCTTCATCCTTCCCATCGCTGGACATGTTACAATCACTGCAGCATTTTCTCTTTTGCATCAAGTCTTGTGAGGTTTTAGTGTTTTCTGACTTAGAATGGGAATGGGGATTGAAGCAGAAGTTACTGATGTTTTTCAATTAAAGTCTCTTCCATTGTTGTCTGTAGTATTTGGAGGCTGGAACTGATAACCCATATGGTTGGCTTCTGTTCAATGTCTGCTCAGAGAATGTTTTCTCTCCTCCTTATTTTTGCACTACCTTTGAATTATTTCAGTTATTTCCATGTGCTTTTATATTTTCTCCCCTTTCTTTTTCCTGCTTTGCTGACCTTCCACTTTTGATTTCTTCACCCATTCTCTGATGGTTAATCTTTTCTTGTTCTACAGTTCCTACTTCTTTCCTTCTGCCTGTCAGCCCCTATCTCTGTTGCAGCTAAAAGAGCTCCTGGCACTCAGTAGAAAGAAAAAAAACTATACATTTGATTTCCCTTTTTTTCCCTCATCCCCATAGAATAAGCCTTTTAATCCACACCGAGTTGGGGCATGCCACAGCACTGCCACATCATTCCTTTGACCTTCACATCTGTCTGGGCAGTTCTGAAGTGGGGAAGCAAGAATCTTTGTGCATGTTTCCTGGCTAGTGACAGGTATCAGAGAAGACTCTGGATGTCCTGCTTGATGTTCTTATGCCAAGAAGTTCTGCTGACTAGCAGCAGGCTGGTATCATATTTATTCCTCTCACATGCCTGCCAAGATGGTGAAGCTGTGGGCTTAGATATACCAAGCTTCTGATGATGCCTGTGAACTCTGCTTTGCCATGCTAGCCTTTTATTCTGGGGAATAAATCCTTCTTCTGTAGTGCTTTCTCTGGAAAGCAGCAGTGAAGACACATCCAAAGGACCTTCTGGCTATCTTGGCTAAATACCTTATCAGTAGAAGCAGTTCTGAATTACTCCACAGAAATCTTTCTATTACATTCCATGGGAAGTTTTGAGTTATTAGACACCAAGTATTTTTCTTGTAATGAACAGGTTTCAATGAAACTTCTGTTTAGAAGTTTTCTCAGAAAAGGAAAGAGCTTTGCTGCAGAATTAGTATTAACCAACCACTCATTTTGTGAGAGAGAGACAACTTCAGGTTCCCATTTTTCTCATTTGAGACCAAAGACTCAAATGCTTTGTGAACTACATCTCACAGAATTTCCTCAGTTAAAGTATTATCTGTTAGGAGTTAAGTTCTTATTCGGTTTGACAAAATACGTCATAGAGCAAGAAATTAAAGATGTACCCCACAGACATCTACTTTACCTATATATTGTACATATACAGCAAACATATACTTTATATATGTTGTTTCAGAAACAATACTGAGGAAAGAGTGAGCAAGACACATACTACTTGGACAAGGGGGAAAATTAAAATAAGACAAAAAAAGCACTTTAGCTCATACAATGCCAAGGCTTAACAGCATAACATCCAGTTAAAAGGACATGAAAATACAAAATTAGGTTTTGATGGGAAACCCAGCTGTTAGAGATGGTGAAGGAAGATGAGTAAAAGATGCTTCAACAAAGTAGAGCCTGCATTGCTTGTTGGAAAGTAGTCTTTTTCATCAGCAAACTCTGAATGAAACAAGCAGGTTAAATATAGACTTCAGCATACCTGAAGTAATAAGGGTCCTATATCTAGTCTAATCTATTCCTTCCTTATTTGAAAACAACTGTTTCTGCCTTGTGAGAGACTGGCTGCTTCAGGAAAGGTGTTTCCTGAGATTTTATCTGATTTAAGCCACCAAAGGAGAAATGCCATGTGAGATACCACATTGCATGCAGGAGAAGCCTTGGAGCTACTCAGCTAAAACTATTCAATTCTGCAGCCAAAGAACTGGGGAAGAAACTCATACCATCCTGCGGGGTGATGGCTCATTAGGAGATTTTTGAGCTGGCCCAACTTCACATGTGCAAATAAGCAAGGAGTGAGTCAACGCATGACTTCTCAGTGCTCCTGCTCAGCAGGCTCTAGCTCTGGCTGTGGAGTGAGAAATGCCCTCCTGTTCTTTGAATTGCTGGAAGGCAGCGTATTCTCAGTGGGACTCTGGACCTAACAAGACAGCCCCAAGCAATGTCTAGGGAACAGGCAATGCAGACAATGCACTCAGCTCTGCAGTCAGCTAGAGAAGGAACAAAACCACAGTAATATCTGTCCCTTCTCCTAAACGTTTATGCCTTTGAAACTCAATGTGGCTGCTGAGTCTTCAGCTTGCACATCCCTCAGGCTATAGCAACCACCCCTCGAGAGACTTTTTAAAGAATTGAGTGATTTCATAGGGTTGTTCTGAAGCAGATTGATTTAACTCCTTTCTGCCTGAAACTGAAACTCTCTTAATTGATGAAGAAGCAGGAAAATTCTGACATTCTCCATCTGACAAATGCCAAATGAACAAAAGCAATTACAAGAAAACAAATGGCAGACATATAACCCATTCCACCATGTTTCTGTCCCTTCATCAGGTCTTTTTCCTGTGTGATGTCATGAATAAGAAGAGAAGATATTCCAGAGGAGCTACACACAGAAAATCAAAGAAGAGTAGGCATCATGAGAGGTGAGAGTCAAGACAGAGACTTTCAGAGATCCTATTTTAGTATGTTTTAAAGACTCTGGCTTGTTTTGCCTCTGCTCTTTCTGACAATTTCATACCTGTTCTGTGATGATTGCTCTTTCTGTCTAAATCCTGTTGATGACAGGACAGCATATATTGAATTTCCAATGCAAATCAGGAGCTGAAAGCCTTAGTGAATAAACTTGGGGATTGTTCTCTCAATATAACTTTTCTTCTCTTGCATGGCCTCAGGTGAATTAATTTTTTTTAAGTCCTAGAAACTGCCTGCTTAGAGACTTGTAGCTTCCAACCACCAAAGTCCCGTGTGGCTCTTCTTAATTGTCCATATAAATTGCTTTCTATTTTGGACACCATGAATATCTCAACAGCATCTGTTTCTCCCTTCTGGGCACCACCAACTGTGTATAATATTTCCCCCAGAGTCTAGGTAGAACTCTTTTCCATTGTTGAAAAAATAAAGAAATAAAGGAATTTACACAAAGGACAAGCTGGTGCCCCATCACACTAAGCAGGTGAAAATGCAGTAGGGTCTGGTACTATGCCAAAAAAAAGAAAATGCCAAGCAGGACTAAGGCTGTTCATAGTGACCTTCCAGACAGAGTGAGAATCATCATGCTCCATAGAATTTTTTACCAGGAGCATTTTCAGTGCATTGCCTTGCAGCAGTGACTCTGTACTAGACATAGACAGAAAATAAATTCATGTATAGATGAAACTGTGAGAGGATTCCAAAGGATGGCTACAAGACACTTATCTTCTTCAACTCTGTTCTAATAACTTCCACTCTGCCATCTCAAAGCACATTTGCAACTGACATTAACTAGTCCAGAGTCTGCTGCATGGGAGAATTGGTTATTGTTCACTTTGTTTTACTGATGAAGAAAATGAGGCAGAGAGAGGGAGATCAAGAGATGGCTTTGATATCTCATGAAAGTCAATGGCAAAGCCAAGACCACCACTGACACTTCTTGATTTTCAAATTAAGCACAGTACCCCCTTTCCTAAAGGAAAGTCTGCCAAGGAGTCTTGAATAGAGAACACTGATTCAAAATTAGTTGAAAATGTCATTAGCACACTTGTCACCATCAGGTGCACCATCAAATGCACCTTAGGACTAGGTCTGCACTGGTAAAAGACTAACTTAGAGTGGACTCATGTGAACCAGAGTCTTCTGAGAGTGAAGACAGAACAAAGACAAAGTCAAAAACATTTCTTCTTGTTTTCTTTAACATAGATGACTGAGAAAATGCCTCTCCTACATCTCTTTCTGGGAAATGCTGGGCATCTCAGAAGGTGCCCTAACCCAACATTGTATAGCCCCCAGTCCTCCCCTTCTGTCTGCCAGCCTGACCTTTTGTTAGGAAATATGGCAAAAGCTTTGCCCAACTGATATGGCTGCAGGCATGAGAAGGAAGAGTGAAAAGCTGCCAGACACAGTGCTGATCTTATTATTATGAGTCAAAGCTGCATTTTCTGCTTGGCATATAATTGTGCTTTGGACTAGATGGGTATAAATTGAAGATTGGCTACAACATAAATGTTCATTAGCTTGAAACTAAAACAAAGCTAAATTATCAGAGTCAGGGAGGGACTGTTTTCCTAAGCACTGTGTTGGCAGTGCCATCTGAGTGCCTTTGGGTTATGCTGTTTTCATGTCCCTCTTTGGAGGGAAAAGATAAAAAAAGATGGGGCATGGAGGAAAGAGGTGCTTAAGAGAGTGTTGATTTTCTTTTCATTGGCCACGCTGCTGCTCTCCCTGCACTGTCCCTTGATATTTGTTCAGGCTCTGAGTGCTGAAGAAATTGCAGAGGCTGAGTTTGGGAGAGGTGGACCTACCTGGACAAGTGTCAGAGAAGGCAAAATCAAGTGATTTGCTGAGAATAACAGAGGGTGGTTTTGTGTGCTGTTTTTCTGCTGAGAGCTCTTCAAAATCACTTTTTTCTCCAGTATAGATTGATATTAGCCAAGAGGTCCTATTTTATTCCCTCACAGGTAGCAGTTACGGCATCAACAGGTTTTCTTTATTTCTGACCAGACAACTTCCCAGAAATACCTAACTTAAGTCTCCACATGCAGCATATACACCCCTGCTCCCTACTTTTGATATATTTCTGGGTTTTCACATGGCACAAGGTACAGTCCTTCAGATTCCTTAACCTTGCTATGTTTGCTGTCCATCATGCTGAGAACTTAATTCCTGTTCCTTTTACCCGTTCTATCACCTTTCCATTGTCTGGCTTGGATCAATCCAGTAGCTGACAGTAGGGCACATTTACAAAAAGGATGTTTCTTTCCTCTGTCTCCCTTACAGCTTGAAGGTTCACACCCTGGGTGCTGTGTGGTGATCTAAGGCTTTTTTGGAGGTTGTGTTTTTGAAAGCATCATGTGCTACAGCTCCTGTGCTCAGCCAGGCACGTGACTAAACAGTACATGGGATTGGAAAGGAGCACTACTTTCTTTTCTTTCTTCCCTGGATACTGTGAATGAAAGTAGCTTTTATGAAGGGTTGGTTATGGTGTGTCATTTCAACTTCTGTGTCTGTAAGTATTATTTTATAGCATCTAGTTACTTTTGTTATAGGTATTATGACATAATAAATAAATAAAATATTATGACTTAGTGACTGCAATGCTGATTCTGTTAACAGGATTATTCTCCCTCTGTTACCTATATTTGTTTAAAGTGTCTTCATTTAATATTTATGTAGGCTTTGGTGCAGAGAAAATATGTTGCAACAAGAGTTTGTCCTAAGGGATCCTTGCAGTACTAACAGCTACACCATCTATGGAAGCAGATATTGCTAAACACTGATATGAAAAGGTATCATCTAGGTCACTTAAAATCATTTTTTTACACACTTGTTTTGCAAGAAAATTCCCTGAAAGTTAATCTCAGTTTATTCTTTTGCCTCTCTGTTGAAGGCAAAGAGGTAAAATAATTACCTGGGCACAGGGTGGAAGATAAATGACATCAAATTGGTCTGACACAGCTCCAGCAGAGTAAATTGCATTACTCTAGTCATGGTACATGGAGAAAGTTCACTTTCTCTTCTCAGCTGACTTCTTTACCCCACTCTATCAGTGGATTCCAGCCTGAACCTGGCTTTAGTCACCTTCCCTTAAGGTAAGAGAAAAATTCAGTGCCAGTCTGCAGAGGTGGGAGAAAATAAAATAAAAAAATCCAGCATAAATCAGGAAATCTCCTTTTCTGTTAACCTTTATGTTTATTTCTTATTATGTGGCTTCGGGCTTCATCTCATTTTTTCTTTGTACTGTGCTTTTCCCATCTGATAAGTTGGGTTGATGCTAATAATTATCTGCTACATTCTGTGTAATGCTAGGAGCCTGCAACATGTCCATGTGAAAATGGCAATTCTTATTACTAAAAATATTTACTTTCTTCTAGATGCCTCAGAACAATTACCTTTATGGAAACATGCATTAGTTTGCTGTTACTACCTTCTCTTGGGATCAAATATTTTTTCAGACATAAAAGCATGTATATTCATCTCAAGTTTGGGTGCCAACAGGGGATAATCATTTGAGGTAAGAAGGTCACTTGTTCCTGAAAGTGTGCGATCACTCTCTAAGCTCACTCTGTTTTGGGATCATGCTTCATATTCCACACCAGTAAGTAAATAATGGTTTGGGATATCAAGAAAACCCACAAAAAACACAATCGATAGGGCAGCAAAATAAAGAGTTAGGAATACATAAATTTCAGAGTCAGAAAGAGCCTGAAGAAAAAGACCTGTGAGACAGTTGTGGGAGAACTGGTTTTGTTTAACTTCAAAAAGGCAAAATGAAGAGGTTAGCAAAAGTATTTAAGAACCCAAAAAGTTATGGAAAAGATAAAAAGTGGAAGAAATTTCCATGGCCCTGATGGCTAGGACAAAAAAGTAATGGTTTAAATTGCAGTCAGAAAGGTTCAGGTAACACAAAGATTGCTTCAGGATGTTGTGAAGTCTTTGTCATTGGAAGTCTTTTAAACACACTAGATAAATAAGTTTCTGTAATGACCTAGGTGTATTTGATTCTGATCTTAAGTCAGGAAGATGGACTAGATGACCTGTCATGGTCCCTTCCAGTCCTCTGAATAAGGCAAAAGAATTTGATACCTTGAGTATAGTTAGAATGTTGTTGCAGCTGTGATGGACTAAGGATATCAGCAAGACAAAGTTTTATCCGAGAGACTGAAACAGGTCTTTTATTATAGTAGATTTAGATCTAGAAGAGACACTATAATTTCAAATTTTCTGCTTCCAATCTGAAAAAAAACAGTTCTCTTATGTCTCTCTTTCACACCATTTTTCTCTATTTACCTATGAAAAGATGCTACCTTTCCCTGCAATCTTTGCCTTGTTCAATCCATTCCTTCCAAAGACCTAAGGGTATCTGGGGAAAGATTTGGCATTTCTACAGTGTCTTTGTTCTTTAGAACAGATTGTAGGAATTATTTTTGTATGTGATTTTGAACAACAGCTACTGGTCAAAATGGTATATTCAGAATATTTGTGTTTCATTTCAGCTCTGACTATTTGCAGTTGTTCCAATGAAGCATGTGATATTTCATCCATTTTCAGTTTGCACAAATCTACAGGTGTTTCTTTCATGATGTGAAAGACTTTGAAAGGCATTGAAATACATTTGGCCTTTAAGGTGTCCAGAAGACAAAATAAAGCAAAAAACTACTAACAAAGAACTGATCACACCAGCATTCTTATAAAGTATGTTTGAAAAGTACCTATGTTGAAAGACAGAGTTTGTAAAGATAAAAATCAGGTATCTATCAATGACTATTTTTTTTTCTGCAATATTATCCAAGCTTTTAGGATCTACTTAACCGTTCATACCTGCTCTGGGGACATCACTTTGTGCTGAAAGAGGACCTTACTTGTCATGTTTATTCAAGGTCATTGTGTCAGGATATATTCCTTTCCTGGCATGCAAAGATCCATCTCTCTTAGAGTTTCTCAATACCCAGAATTGCTCTAAACACCTCTTCCCACCTACAGAATATATATCTTTTAGCTCTGCAGAGAGACATTTCATAATACAGGAGTGAAAGAGAAAACGAGTTGTCACTGGAAGGAGTGAAAGATGGTTTGTTGTTTACTACCAGTTTTCCACACTCTAAGACTGGAACATCAGCAGCTGGGACTAAGTTGCATCTAGTCTAATCTAAAATTATTTTCATAACTAGTTCCAAAAACATGGAGAATGTGTGGGTTTGAAACAACCTTATGTGCCTGGAAACCTGGTACTAGATTGACAAAATTCAGAACAGTCTGTGACCAGAAAAAGGAGTTAGGACCAGTAAAGTATGTCTAAGACAAAGAGACAATTCACACTGCTCAGAAAAGTTGCTTCAACCAAGGTTATCTCATCCCCCTCACAATTAGAACTTCTTTGAATTTTAGGAGAGGGACAGGACATTTTACTGAAAGAGTGGGATAAAAT
This sequence comes from Chloebia gouldiae, assembly GCA_003676055.1. NCBI lineage: Eukaryota > Metazoa > Chordata > Aves > Passeriformes > Passeridae > Chloebia > Chloebia gouldiae. The sequence continues at coordinate 6,259,670 of QUSF01000035.1, read as the reverse complement.
CATCCTCTGTCTAGTATCCTAAAAGTAGCCTTGGGCCTGAGCGAATCCTATGTGTTACGAGAAGGGGCTGTTTGTGCAGCTGCAGTTGGCTGTGGACTTCCCTAGGAAACCACAAGATATTGGTTTAACCAGTTGTGCTCATGAACTGAATCACTAACTGTGGTACTGAATAACTAACTCTGTTCTCTGATGTACAACACGTGCCAGCTAAAGCACCTTCATGTCATGAAGAGATACTGTGGAAACACAGATGGGCATCTGAGCACTTAGGCAAATATCAGCCTAATATCCAAGCATCTGCTCCATGCTGGTTTTCTGCTTCCATCCTTATTGCAGGATTTAGGCACTTTCCAGAAGAGTATGTACTGGCACTAGCAAGGCATTACTTATTGTAATTACTTATTGTGGGCAGAGCAGTGCATTCCATCTGATTTTAGGACTTCAATATTCTTTAACGAAATATGATTTACACTTTGCTTTTTTTCCTTCTCCTTTCAAGTACATGTAGACGGCAAATCCACATTTATACCCAAGATAAGCAGTACTGAAGAAATAAAGCTGGTACCAGGAATGAAAACTCATAAGGTTGGGGACCATCTGTGGAAGAACCACTCTTAGAAATGCCAATATTTGTCACATTATCATCCTTTGGTACCAAGAAAATTCCATCACTTGACCAGTGAAGTATTCCTGCAATGACAGACCCTAAGTATGGCAAAGAACAGCATCTGCAGCTGGGAGCCTTCTGCACTGTTTATAGTATCTTGGGCCCATCTATGAGGATAAAGAACAAGATCAAGGATGTTTCTGTAAGCTCTGAGGAGAGTCAGTATAGGCAGCAGAGGACAAGGAAGACGTATTCAGAGTTGTTCATATCGCTGCAGGGAGCTGCATTAGCTGAACTCTCACAGTCCTGTAATCCAAACAGAAGGTAACAAAAGCCTGGCTACCCAAGGCCAGGACACATTGTGCCAGGATGGAAAGAAGTTTTCTAGCCAAATGGGGATGGCAGAGATGTCTGCCTCAGTGTGTTCTGTCCATGACAGAGGGCTCTGGGAGTTTTTCTAGAGCACTGCCTGAACAGACGGTTTGCGGCTGTTCACAGTGTGCACAGGCCGACACAGAGGGTCTATAAACTATTCATAGTGCTTTCTTCTGCCTGCCAGCATAATCTCCATCTTCCTTGGGTTCAGCCTGCACAATCTGTTCTTCATCCACAAAGCCCATCATATCCAAGTGCAGAGCCACCCTGGTCTAATGGGCTCAGCATAAGCAAGGAATTAAAACAGATTTCTCTAGGTCTAAAACTGAGGCATCTGTGTTCACATTCTTCCATCAGATGCTTGACAGGAGTGCACTGAGAACTGCTCCAAGGGGTGTCTGTAGGTGGAGCCATGAAGGCTGGGAGCATGCCAAGAGTTTTGGTATAGACCTACAGGCTACTTACCAAGGCTACACATTCCACAAAATGGAATAGGTTATTTCCAAGCTGAATACTCTTTATATTCTGACATTTAGGCTGCGTTCTGTCATTATTAATGCTACTCCATTTTTGTTAGCTGTGTGCTTTGTCTCCTACCACTTCCGCTGTAGGACATTGAATTATTGTTGTTGCATTTGTTTTCTGGATGTTTTAAGAGAAAAGGGTGGGACTGAGATGCAGGTATAGTGCTGGCACAATGCTGCACTTCACAAGCTGTAGCAAACAGATCCCTCAGGACTGAAATATATCACTCCTCTGTCTTTGAGGTGCAGCAAGCCACAGATTTCAGATCCAGATCTGAACTGTCAGTATAACCTTAGCACAGCAAGTTCCATTTAAGCTTGCAGTTTAAACTGCCTTAAAGAAGGAGATGATGAAAAGAGACTTATGATAAAATGTGTGGACATGACTGAACAACATTTGAAGGGTTAAAAAAAAAGTTTAAAAGGAGAAGTCAACTAAAGGCAAACAAAATAATTTCTTTTTCAAGCCAAAAATGCATGTGAAAAAAGATCTATTTTGGATGAAACCAGAAAATGTGGCATGGATCAGGAAATAAGCTGTTTATTTCACTGTAGCCTGAGAAATTTAATTTGCATGTCCAGTGTTTCCTTTGAATGTCAATGTCATGTTTTACTTTGAGTTATTTAATTCTATTTTAAAATATATACATATATTTTCTTGTTTTCTCTGCTGGGCTGATCAATTCTTAAAAGAGTATGAAAAGGTTAAGGTTTATTTAGGAAATGTCAAAGTGAAATATTTCAGTGTATTAAAAACTTTTTTTATTAAAATATCTCATTAGAACTCCTCTATTATCCAGGTTCTCTGTTTATTTACTGCAAGGATTTTCCCCTAAGGACAGGGCAGAATACTAAGAAAGATGGTTTAGTCAAACCTATTTGTTACATTGGGCTGAAACAGGAGAGTGTTCTGCTCTCCCTAGTCTCTACATTTTAAAGCCAGTTTACCATTCTTCATGATGTTATTTTCCTTTTTTAGGGTGAACTATCAGCTCGTCATTTTGGTGTTCACTTTTAAAGCACTAAATCCTACTTGTATTTCTGCCATATAAGCCACAACTTAGCCCAGCCTAAGACTTCTTCTGTGCAGATCTTTTGTAGCTCTAGGCAACAAGGTGAAATCTGACTGCAGGTTGCAATATCTCCAAAACCCAGCTACAGTACTTGGAAGCTTTGCTTTGGCCCAGAGTATTTTTCTTTCAGGAACACAAAAAAAAAAAAAATTGTAGAGACATAATATTTTGAAGCTTTTCTGAAAGCTCCCGAAGTGACCTTAGGGAGACCACTGGAAGGTTTTTTGCATTGGCTCTCCATCTGTAAAATGGAGACAAATGACACCAAACCACACCACGAGGGGGTATTTTGAGGCTGAATTATTTAATGTTTCCAAGGCTTTCAAAGCATATAGTGGTGCGCTTCGTAGAAAGATGACATGTTACATAAACCCATTACACAGGCCTGTGCAATTAGAAATGATAATAAACTTTCTTTATTCATGTGTGGGAGACAGTTTTTAAATATTAATAATGGGGGGGGGTGCTGTTGATGTTGTTGTTTTTCCAAATGCCAGATGTGCTGCCTCTGCCTCCAAAATGAAGAAGGGGCAGTGGGAGCTCATATGAAAAAGCAAAGCCACTCAAATATTTACATGTTCCATTAGTACAGTGAGAACTTCAGCTCACCAGAAGTGGCACCAATAACTCTATTGACAACTTTGTAGAGACAAAGCAGTTGTTGTTAATCCATACTGGCTTTTGGAGGTCCCAGACAGTATTGTTCACACCTCAGCTTCTTCGTTGCCAACATGAAAAAAAAATCCAAGAATGAGTTTTCCTGATGACAACATCTCAATATAATGGGAAGTGTCTCCAAGGCTCTTTCTCCCAGAGATTTTATTTTCCTTAGCAGAGTGCAAAGCTGCTGCCAGCAGCACCCGTTTCTCCCCAGGATGCTGCTGTGTACTTCATAATTGAAAGCTGTAGCCAGAAGCTCAGATAACTCAATTTGGGGTTACCCTCACTGCAGATTTCTGTTTTGTCCTCTTCCTGCATCCATGGCTCATCCTTTTATGCACTGTGGCCAAGCACATTTTCACTCCTGGGCTTTACAAGAATGTGTTATCATACAAACTTGAGATTGATGATGCTGATGGACACTCAGGAGGAGGATGGATGGCACAGGGACAGCAGAGGTGCAGAACGCACATGCAGTAAATCATTTGACTGCAGACTGGGGAACTCAGTTATCAGCCAGAAATGGAGCTACACGTTTATTGTTCAGCCACCTCATGTGGGCACAGACCAATGAACTTGCTTCAATGGCCATGTTCTCTGTGTTGATCAGCCATGCAAGGAGATAAGTACCCCCCGAATATGATGAACACTTCCCCAGAAGGTCTAAAGACTGCAGGACTGCAAAGTCTGTGCACTGCTCAGTCCATAATGAACCCATTGTCAATACTTACGGGCAATGTGGACTGGGCCAAGAATAAAACTCCAGCTGAGGAATTGATCCAGTCTTCTAAAGTCTGTGGTTGTCCTTTAAGAACAAGAGCAAGAGCCCTCTTAGGAAGATAGGCAGGGGTGGAAAGTGCACTATTCCCCAGGGCTGTTGCATTTGCAAAAGAAGGCAGCAATCACATCCAGCTAAATTATTACACATGTTTTTGAGGAGCTGGAGAACATATCTGCTGTGCTTCAACAGAGCTGACTGCATACAAGTCTAATCCTCTTACAATTTCAGTCGGTGGAAGTGCTCACACTGATTTCAAAATAATCAGGATTTTGGCTCAGAGTGACTACTGACCATCACAATGGCACAGCTTTAGTTTACCTTACAGAGGGTGAAGAAAGCAGAAAAGAAAGGGGTGGTGATAGGCAACAAAAGGACAGAGCTTAAAGTTAGCTCCTGCTGAAAAGGATGTGTGATAGCTGCACTTGGATGAGTTTTTCCAAAGCACAGAAACAAAATCTACACCCTGCCTAAACATGAGCTATGGTCGTCCTGTAAATAGGAAGACAGAACAAGCAGGCTCTAAATGTCTTGCAGCAGCCCTCCCCGAAGCTGCAGCATTCTTTACCTGTAGTCAAGCAGCTCCTGTAAAAGCCTCAGCTCTTTTCCCGCATTTGCACACATCAAAAAAATGATTCCCAGTGTGATCCTCACAAGCAAAGTGTCTTAATGATCAATGTGGGAGAATGGCAAATGTGCTTGGCATCCCCGTGTGAAGTCAGTTTTGATCCATGGAGCCATTCAAACCAGCGCGAGTGATTAGTAAACCATATTACACAGTGCATGACATAAGATTTCTCCAGTTGAAGAAAGGACTAAGTCGTGTCTCTGGAACAAATGCCTCCATGAAATCTCTAGGCCATCCATAAACCAGATTCTGGGATGAAATTTCTGCCTTAATTCCAGCCTCTGTGGGAATATGAAAAGGGCAGAGTGATATGTATTAAATCTATTCATATTTTTCTTTGCTTCTGCATCCAAGGTTTTTATAAGCTGTTCCATACAGTCTGTACCTTTTAAGAAGCAAGGCTGTCAATACATATTCTGGGAGAGGTGTCAGCAGCCCAGTTTTGATCTAATAAAGCCATATCTTTCATCTGGCATTCTGCAAGGATCTGGAACATATTTTAAAGGCACTGAGAGAGGCTGCACCTGGTCCTAGCCAAACTTTATGGAAGATAATTGCCAAATCACTATGATAATTAATTAGTGTAATTAAAAATTAATAATCTATGGGCATATCAATAAACTGAAAGTATAATATGCTGTGTAACCTGGAATATTTACAAGGTTAATAATTGGGCATGAATCCTGTAATAAGATACTAGTTCAGCCTTCTAAAAGATTTTCCCAGCATAGCTATTCTGGGATGGACATCTGTACTGTAGATGAAACCTCTACAACCCCCAGTCTTTTTTTTTTTTTTTTGCTTGTTTTTCTCAAGGATAGCTTGGGCTTTTCAGCCAGCTCAACACTGACTGGTTTGTGAATGGCCACCCTGGAGACAGGGAACAGAGCCCAAGCCATCAGCACCAATGGATCCTGAATTCAACTACTGACAGCAGAGGAGGGGGTAGAATGGAAAGGTATGGGTTTCCTCTTCCTCTGAGTAATAGACTGAGGGGTGCTTTACAAGAAGACAGGATGTGCAGAGCCTTCAGAATTATGGCTGGAAAGTAGTAATGAGGCTGTGAGATCAATGTGGGACTGGCCTCTTCAGGAAAACTTTTGCTTGTGGAGGCAGTAGGGCAGAGGGAGGAGAGAACTTTCATGAAAGAAAGAGAAATAGGCTTAGCAGATATGTCTCTTCTCTCTAAACCAAGTTGCTGTGTTTATTATAGCTTTATTCTTTTTTCTTATGGTCAAATAATCTTTCTGGTTTAGCAGACAGGGTCACCAAGAATGTATGTGGGCTTCTGTCTGGAGTTGCAGTCCCAGTAGTGTTGTTTTCCAGTAGAGACTGACAAAAACAGCTAACAGAGAAGAGGATTGCTGTGGACTCCTACTTCTCTGGGTTATATTTCCTTCCCAGGGGATGTTTGGCACAGGTTCAAAATTGGGGAAGGGGTTCTATGGGTTCTATCAGAAGTGCTGTATGAATGGTCTTTCACCTGCAAGGTATAAATGAGAATGGGAATGGCAAGAATTTCAGAAGTTATTTATGGGAAGTTTCAGAGGTTATTTATGATCATGGCTGTGATTCTATGCTCTGTATTCTGGCATGTCTCCTGATGTGGATGTGATGAAGAAAAAAAGGCAAGAGGGCTTTGAGGTTTGTGGGTGATCATCTCTCAAACATTTTCTATCCCTGCTATATCTTCCTTCCAAATACTGGACTTTCAGGAACTTACGTGCCAAATGTGGCTATGAAAGGCTCTACCATCCCATTAGCAATCCCCTAAACTGTCATTAAAGGTAATAACAATAGTAAAGCTCAACATCTTCAGTTAAAGGCTATGCATAAGCAATATATGTAAATTAGCACCAAATCAAGATAGTAGCATAGTATTTGGGGTTTAATACTTCACTTTCACTTTAGGTCTGTTTGGATCTAGTCTGAGTGTTTGGTTCTATCTTCAAGTATTGGCAATACTTACAGAGGACAATAAAAAAAAGAACTAAAACAAAAAAAAAGAGTCCTTTTTATTATATCTTAGAAGGACTATTAAGATGACGTTTTCATTGTATTTTAAATTATGATTTGTAAGTGGATGGGCAAAATAAAAGAGGACCAGAGTCCCCTCTGACATGACCTGGTATGGCAAGGACAGCTTTCAGAGAGAGCAGAGTGACTGCCTCCAACCTCCTGCTTGCAGATGATCCCCAGCCTGAGCACCATTTTAATTTGTCCATCAATAGTTCAGGCACACCAACAGCCACCAAATGCCCTGGTCTGTAAACTTTGTAGTTCACTGGTGTAACTGTGTCCTCCTGGTCAGTATGAAATGGTCTTTTTGCTTCTGTGATCTAGCAAGCACTTGCAGAACCAAAGAAGGTGCAAATTCTGCTCAAGGTCACCTCTAATCTGCTTTCTGGTCACTGCAGCTGCACTAGGGTTTCTGATGTTAAATTGTTTGTAATCAAAGTCCTGAGTTTAACAATTAGTCTGGGTTTATTGGGAGTGACTTGAGTCATTGCCATAAGTAAGACATGTTCTCAAGGGTTGCCTCAGGAGTCTGGTCAGGTTTGTACTTGATGACAAGTCTGTCTAGGTAAGTTACTTTTCTCCTGGAATCTGTTCCCAGAGCATCTTGTCTGTATTCCATATGAAATTACAGAATCACATAATGGTTGGGGTTAGACTGGATCTCTAGTGATCATCTAGTCCAACATCCCTGACAGAACAGGTTCTCTGGAGCAGTTTGCACAGGACTGTGTCCAGGCTAGTTTTGAATATCTCCAGTAAAGGAGATTCCATGGCTGCTCTGTGCAGTCTCTTGCAGTACTCAGTCACCCTCACAGTAAGGAAGTTTTTCCTCATATTTTGATGGATCTTCATGTGTTCTGGTTTGTGCCCCCTGTCCCTTGCCATGTCACTGAGCAGCTGTGAAAAGAGCCTGTGCCCATCCTTTTGACCTCAGCCCTTATGATATATCTATGCATTGATTAGATCCCCTCTGTGTCTTCTCTTCTTCAGGCTAAACAGAGAGACTAGACAGCCTTTCCTCATAACAGAGATGCTCCAATCCTCATGAAACATAGAACCACAGAATTTCCTGAGTTGGAAGCTCCCTTCTGTCATAAATAAAGTCAATGTCTAACCTTTTTGTCTGTTTACCTCCTCACAGTTCAGAGGTTCCCTTGTGCATGTATTTGTTAGTTCCACTCCTATGTATTTGCTCCTATACCCAGTTTGTACCCCAGTTAACTCCCTGAGTCTCTGTACCCTCCCCTCTTGTTATGGATGCTTTGTTAAAATCCCTTATAGAAGAAATCCTAACTGTTGGTTTCACTAGTCTAAAGCCCCTTCTGTCCCTTTCACTGCGTCGGGTAGTTCCGAAGCTGCTCCCAGGAAGTTGCTCCCAGGGGAGACTTCCTGTTTCCCAGAGGGCCGAGCGGGCGCTGACTATTAATTACTAGACTTCCATGTAAAACGAAATGGACCCAGACAACGAGCCAAGAGCAGGAACCGCAAAATGATCCACACCTACATGCAAGGAAAGCTTCAGAGAGTTGGAGAAGACCCTTGGAATTTCCGAAGCCAATCGCTATAAGCTTAAAGGAGCCAGAGCAAAGAAAAGCCCCTAGACCAGCGAGCTACAGGCAGTCTTGTGACGTATCCTGCGAGGGCGAAGACTCCGATCCTGCCGTGACTGACAGGCTCGTCTATCCCTCCTCTGGGACGTTGACTCACCTGGGAGCAGCGGCGGCGTCGCGAACCCCGAGCCCCCACCCCCATAGGCTCTCCTTATAATAAAGGCCTTATCAAGAAAGGAGCACAAGGTCTCCTGGCCCATTTGTTTACAACACCTTCCACCAGGTATTGTCCACCAGGATTCCCAGGTCTCTTTCTGCAGAGCTGCTTTCCATCAAGTCAACCCCTGCTGGTACACAGGGTTATTCTTCCCTTGTTGTGTCTCATCTGAGAACATGATAGCTCTTTGTGGACTGAAATCAGCTTTAGTTAACTCAGTCTTGTAAATGGCCCTTGTGATCAATGAACTGAACAGAAAAACTTCTAATCAACAGTGTAGATGTCGCTGAGGCTTGGACTTCTAAAATTAGAGGAGGAATGGAACCTTAGTTATTACACTGTGGATTTTGACACATTCATGGAAGTAATTGTGACAGCAGAGATGTAAACCTGGAATTAAAATTAGTGATGTGAAGACTGCAGTGTCAGATATGCTAATTTCTAGAAGGGGTCTGAAGGGAGACTTTACTGAACTGTACTACATTCAATCTGTATTTCTGCTGAAAAAGAAAAAGATGTGGCTCTTTCTTTTTCCCTCCTTTCTCATTGGCTTTTGAGTTAGCTTTCAGACTTCATAACTTGTTTGGAGTACAAGAATGTTCCTGAAAAAAGAAAAAAAATCTTTGATTCTTAGAGTGTTGCTTCAGAGACAGAGTAATAATTAGAGAAAGAAAGAAATATTTAATCCAACTCACCGACAGGGCCTATGAGAGTCTTTTTTTTTTCACCATGTTTCTCTTTCTTCCATGCTGGGGGATATAGATTCTTAGAATAATGCCTTGGTGAGTTCTTGGGCTGAAAAATATCTGCTTGTGGAGATTGCAGTACTGTTTGAAACATTTGCATAAAAATTACTGAGAAATGCAAACGTGTACTAATAAACTTGCTACACAGGCGTCATTCATCTACTACAAATACTGAAAATACTCCATACTTTATTTATCTAGCTTTTAGGAAGGTCCAAGCTCCTGGCACCCTTGGTTCCATGCTTTCTTTACCTACATTCGAGGGGAATGGGAGTTATACTTCAGGATATTAGCTCATAGGAAAGTGTACTAGGAAAATGCTAATTGTAGTTGATGGTTTTAAGTTTGGTATCTGCTGCTTGTAGTCTTTGTTTGTAGGGATTGAAGGACTCAGATTGTTTCTGCAGCACATGATACTGTGGTGTTCACTGTCTTGCACTGACTGTCTCAAATTATCATACACACACAAGATTCCTGGTGTGGTTAAGGGGTAGGAAAAATACAGGCTTGGTGTAATGAAGAGAGGCTTATGCCTTTATTAGTGTTCAGCTCTTTTTTAAAAGATTAATTGGGCAGGGGGCTCAGAATGGAGCTCGCCCTCGCCGTTGCAGCTTTCCCGGTAGCCGAAGGGAGAGAAGGCATGCAGAGTCTTTTCCTGAAGTCTTCGTGGCACTCTGGTAGCTGGAGGTGAAGAGGTGTGCAATCTGAAGTCCCGATCAGCAGACCGTCCTCTCTCCTTTCCTGCTGGCACCCTGGTAGCCGAAGGGTGGGGGGATGTGCAAAGCCTGTTGCCGGAGTCCAGCAGCAGCTGTCCCATCTCCTGGTAGCACCAGGAAGTGTTGCTCCTTTGCTCCTGCTTCCCACAGCCCAGTCCAGTCTGGTGCTCTGGAGGCTATGGTGACAGATCAGACATAGACAAGGGATGTGGTTCCCTTTTCCCCAGCCAGCGCACCCATCCAGCCCCCTCCACTGTGCCCAGCCTTCCATTTAGAGGTGTTTTCATCCCCAAAAACCCCCTCTCATGATTCCAGTGGTCCAGTGGTCCCTCTATTTTGCATCCCAGTCCTAGAATGGTAGTGTGGGTGGAGGGTGTAGGTGATTCCCAGGAGCAATTAGCTAATTAGCATTTCAATGTCAGTATTTAGCTCAATCCAGCAGTGTCCCCATGGGAACCAGGAAGGTCCTTTTGTTCATAACACTTGGGACAGTCACCTACACTTAGGAGCATCCCATTTGAACTGAGAATGAGCATGAATATAAGCATAATTCCTCACTGAAGGTGACTGGGAACTGTGCAGGCTGGCAAGATGGCTAAAGAGTTAATGCTTTGCTAGTGAAAGGACATATTACTTATATTCATTTGCATGGTTGGGAGCAAGTCTGGACTATTCGTATGAAATTACTCCAGCTTTTGACTTCTTGCTCTTATCTGTTCCACCAGACTTTCTCTCATGACCCCATCTTTTCCTAGTCATACGAATTTCCTGCCAAAAGAAGAGTGTGCAAGGGAATGCTGTCTGCTGCTGCTTGTGTTCTTCCTCCTTGACTAAATAATGGTTTGCCTTCAGGCTGGAGACAAGCAGTAAACTGATAGAGGAGCGGTGTCAGGATTTTTGTTCCTTGTGCTCTCTGTTGTCCATACTCATGATGTCACATTGATGATAGCAACAGTGGAGACTCTAAAATAGACAAGAATCCTCAGGCTGGGGAGTGTGCTTTGAAGTGGCGGGTGGCCTTGACTGAATTGTCTGCTGTTAAGCTCCTAATGTTGCCATGGATGCAGCAGTGGGAGAAATATGGGGAGGGGGGGGGATGGCTCTCTGGTCCAAAGTAGCTTAATACTAGGCAAAAGCCAGCAGCAGCAGAGGGGAGTTGATCCAATTTATATGAGCTGGGAAAGGAGCTGCTTAGTTCTGCTGGCTGTCCTTGATAGCAGAGGACAGTTGGTGTACTTGCTAGATGCATACAGGGTCGTGTCTGCCTCCTCTGCCTAAGGGCAGGCGCAGTGTCAATATACTTGACAACTCACAAGGTGTCATATCATTAGCCTGTAATCTGCAGTGATTTACTTTGTGCCTTCTGTGCTGCACTCCCTGAGTGGTCCAGGCAAAGTGAGAGTGCTCTCAGGTCACACAGGTCTTTCGTCACCATCTCCTGTTGATCTTAAATCAGCACAAATTTGAGGCATGTTGTAAATAGGGCAGATGTTGGCCGCTGCCTCCCTCCTCATTACCGTGAGCAGCTCTGTGAATTAGTGTCTTGCACAGCTTTCCCCCTTGGAGGGTGCACTAGGTGCAAAGAGTGCTGGCAGTCTCCTTCTCCATTCACCCTGACCTGCCTGCATGTCCCATGGAGAGACAGGGAGGGTGCAACTCTGACCTTCCATGGCACATCCTTCCTCTCATGTCAGACAATTTTTTCGGAGCTCAGTGACTCCTCCTCACGTGCTGCCCGAGCTGCCTTTGCTCTACCACACACAGCTCCCTGTGCCATGGATTAGGAGTAGCAAACACACAGGAGAAGGTTTCTGCAGCACAGTTAGATCCATAAGGAAAGTGCAGCTCTTTAGTAAGTACCCAGAGAGGACTGGTGCCTCTGAATTTCCACAGCAAAGAAGAAATACATGCAGACACATTCTCAGCTCTTTTTCATCTCTTGCTCTGTAAGAATGTGGGCCTGCCCAGTGATATTCCAGCATGGGCCTCCACCAAAGCTCCAGCTCCCTGAGGATCAGCCAGTAAGCAGGGCTTTCCTGAAGTCCTCTAAATGTAGTGAGATGCTTCTGTAGTTCCACTGATCCTATGTCTATCTTTTCCTGTCAGTGACTGTGAGAAGAGAGATTTCATGTCTGACACAGGAAATATTATTATTTCGCAGGGATATGGTATCCACTGGCATTCTGGATCTTTGCCTTCTGTACTTAACACACATATAGGAAAATAGGGATATAACCATTTTCCCGGAGGAATGGGATCCCCAGCAAGATGCCAAACTAAGTATTTCCAGATCTAGCTAGTGCTCATTGCTGTATGGGAAGAGGAGCAAACAGTGGGAGCAAGAATACTGAATTTCCATATGCCTTCACTAAGTGAATGGTTTCAGAACAAGTTGTTCCCAAGTTATCACATCAAAGGCTTCAAACTATCTGCAGCACAAACACACCCACTGTAGGCAAACAAGCTTTTTGTTCGCTGGAAACTCAGCACTTCATTCAAGTATCAGCTTTTCCACATCCTACTGTCCCTGAAGCTATGGATGTATAGAATAATCCTGCAATGAATGCTGAAAAGACTTAGTCAAGTGCTGAATTCCTCTCTTGAGTAATGTCTTACAGGGGGCAGAATGGCTCAGTTTATTGCAGACTGAGATGTCCAGATCTGTAATCTGGGCATAGCAGAAACTGAGGTGCCCAGATTTGTTGGAGTGGGGGCTGGCTCCAAACCTGTTTCGTGTGAAGGGAGCAGCTTTCTAGATTTGCCTGTACTAGAGAGGCTTGAACAATATAACTTGACAGCTGCCCAACAGCAGCTCAAACAAATCCTGCTGTGCTTAAAGGTAAGAGCATAGCTTATGAGGAAAGCCACAGGGCTTGTGATAATCAAGACCCACTAGTCTGGAGAACTTGGATGAAATTTATCTGGGCTTCTAAGATAAGAATTGGATGTTACAGAGAAGGCTTTGTACACAACACACTGGATGGCTGCAGCTGTCCCTTCGAGATCTCTATGGACTTGAAGTCTTTCATGGTGGGATAGTGAGAGGCATGTGCTAATCAGAGACCTGTTCACATAATCTTGTGGCTGCAGAGAGCTAACCGCTTTGCAATGTCTCGTTTCCATCTCCCTTCAAACTTAATCTGAAAACACCTGCTCAGATAACCCTCTCTCCCTGCCTGCTCTTGTTTGCTTGATATATGGAGGCTTCAAGTAATTCTTTGTATGAGGTTTCAGTGACACTGTCTTGCTGCATTCTGTCACATGCTTAGCACTTGCTGTAGTACATCACGAGGCCATCAGCAGGACACCCATTGCTCAGTGTAGTACCAAAGTGAACTGTGCTGCAGTGTTTTGTTTCCATGTATTGTGAATGAGTCATGCCAGGGCAGGTATAGAGAGCAGAGTAAGAAAGGAAAACCCTGTTATTGCTCTCTGAGGCAGCTATGTCCTCTCACACCTAGAGTTTTTAGATGCTCCCATAGAAAGCAAGTCTGATGACAGGCAGCTGTCCAGGTGGTGGGTTTGGACCTTTCACAATGCACCCAGAAAGTCTCATGCCAGTGGAGCAGGTGCCAGTGGGACAAGCATGCCTGCTGAACCAGGCCTCCAGGGTCAGCCAGCCCCGCGGAACTGCTGGCTCTGGGGCGAGTCAATCCCTCTGTGCACCCATGCAGGCTTGTTTCTGGTGTTCTGTCTTCTTCTTTTTAGTGGTACTGAAAACTCTGTAAACAAAATTCTACCCCCTGACAGCAGGCCAATTCAGCTGCAGATTCCTTTGTGCCTCTGCCAGCAGTGCACACCAAAAGCAGAGCTTGAAAGAGTTGCAGCATCCAAGTCTCTGCTTCTATTTCCTCTGAACTCTCCAAGTGATTCCTCTTTCAGGATGAAATTGCTCACACTTAGTGCAAGCTCAAAGATTTTGTTTAGGTGTTGTTAGGGGGTTTTTGACAAAATTGATCTGGATATTTCTGAGTTACACAGGGGGAGAAATATTTTTAAAGGGAGGCAGAATATATTGTTAAGAAATATTGAAAGGTAAAGCTTGTCAGAGATGAAAAGAAATTGATTTTATTTTCATATATGATTGAATCTATTAGTAGCCATGTTTTTCAGAAGTTAGTGAACTAGTTAAGCTCTTGACTAGTGAATTCAAAATGAACCACAAGCACCAACATATCAGTAAAACTGACTTTTCCTTCACAAACACCATGGAAGTGAGGAATTGCAAATAAGAATTTAACCATACAGCTGGAAGCTGTATTTCAGAAGCATTTTCCACTAGCCTTAAATTTGTCAGCATAATTTTAAGCTTAGTTTCAGTCACCCTGTTTACCAGCCCACACATGTGTGACCTACTCAACCACATTTCCTCCCAGAGCATGCTTGCCCTGCCCTTTCCTGTCCCCACAGCCTCCCTTCAACATTCTCACTACCACCACATGGTTCAGCAGCAGAGAAAAGATACATGTACATCTTCTTTCAGTGTACAGCCACAGGCTGGAAAGACACCAGTTCACATCAGGTCTGGATTAATGATTTCTGAAGCAAGCTATTCACTCACAACTTAGCTAAGAGTGTTCAGTCAGGCTAGAAATTTTATTAATGAAAGGTTAAAATGGGAATCTTTTCCATGAGAAAATACTGACTTGGAAAAAAAAAATTGCCTGAGGGATTCATTTGGTATGTTTAAAAATTTCAAGGAAAATCATTTTCAAAAAGTCTTTTAGAAGCTTTTTGTCAGAGTGAAAATACATGCCAAGTACAGCAAAGGACTGGGATTTTTTTCATACAGGTTTTGAAAGTGATTAAAATAAAATGTGTTCAGTAAAACATATTTTGAATTTTCAAATTCTTCAATTTAATTTGAGAATTAAATTCCTATTAATTTTGGGCTGAAGAAAATAAATATTAATCAGCATGACATTTATCTTGCATGCTTAGGATATGGAGCATGCTCTGTCTGCAGAAACTTCTCGTTCCTCTCATTCAACAAGAACTTCTGAACTTGTCCAATTTTTTTGCAAAGGAGTATGGAGAGAAAATAAAGTTTTCTACTTTCTTTTGACACAAAGATTGCAATGTGAAGCACCTGTTACTAAAATACAGAGAAGCTTCTTCCAGCTGAACATTGCCCAGAGGAAACCAGATTTTGCGAGACATCATGAAATGTGTGAATGTGTTGTTCTGGGGCTGCAAGAAAGACTTCATGCCCAGCTCTCATTTGGTGTGTTTGAATTAGGATGGATTCCAGGAGTTACAGGCAAGGATGACACTGCTGAAGAGATCCATTGGAAGCAATGAATTAATCAGGAAATATGTCTTTGGTTGACAGTAGCAGCAGAAGCAGCGTGCCTTTATCTGAAGGCATGTGTTTGTAAAGAACCTCAGTAAATACACAACTTCTACTAAGTAGTACATGTGACAGTAGCAGTCTGTGCTGCTTTGTGTGTCTGCTTTGCTTCATGGTGTTGGACAAGCTGTTTCACTTCTTTCCTTTTGGATATCTCTGTTAGGTGCTGTGGACTTCTCGCTTGCATGTTTATTCAGCATCTATCACAGTAGGAGGCTGTGGATGTGACTGTAATACAAACAACACTGACAAATCCATGTTTCCATGGTAGGCTAAAAATCTTTTCCTTCTGTACCAAATAATGGCAAGGGTAAAAAGTACTTACTTTCCATCCATAGATCAAAAACCTTCCTGAGCACTTCCGGTAAAAGCTTTCCTGTAAAGTGGCACAGACTTAAATTGTGCTATGTGAACTGGCAGCCGGTTGCGGTCTGAACTTTCATCTTCTGGATGTTAATTTTGTGAACACTGTCAGTTTCTGTGGGAAGAATGATGGTAAATCTTCTCTATACTTTCCCAAAAAAATGAGGACACATCTTTTGGTTTCTATGTCCAAAGGTAAAGAGGGGTAGTGATTTTCACCTGGTCCAGCTAACCAAAATCCAGATTCTGCGTTCCAAAATTCAGAAGAGTTGTTCCATAGTGGAAGATCAATCCTTTGTAGTACATATATGAGTCACTATCTTTGAGAAAGAGAGAGGGTATCCTCCTCCTAACAAATATAAAATGGCTTTTCCTTCACTGCATTTTAGCAAAGTGCATATACATACTACATGTCCAAACCTTTTGTGCTCAGCTGGAGAAACACAGGTACAGCTCATGTCATGCCTTTAAACCTGGTTCCCTGAAGAGACTCCATAGTGTGGGTCTGCTTCCACTCACCACATTGTGATGGCTTCCAGGAGAAGTGTCCCTCAGAGCTGGACTTCACACACATGCACGGGGCTTCACACAGTACCTATTTTCCTCTGGATTAAATTGGTCTCCACGAAAAATATTCGGCAGTTTTTTCCTCATCAAAGTCCAGGTTTTTTGATTCCCAAATAGAAAGCAAGACTTCCCAAGGGAGTCCTTAGGCATGAATACCAGCGTGATAGGTGGAAGAGCTTTGCAAGACAAGTGAAAAAGCTGTTAAGTCTCACCTTTCCTTGGCCCGGTTAAGAGCAATTTATTTCTCTGCTGTGACGCTTGTTTGGGGCACATAGTGCTTTTTAAGCACTGCCATCAAGTTTTCTTAGTTTGAAGCACCTGAGTCTTGAGGGAAACATCAGTCTTCCAGGACTACTACTGTCTCTCTTCCAAACACAGTTCAGAAAATGGATTTTTTTATTACAATCTTCAGTAGTGTTGGAATGAAAATCCTGCAGCACCCTTTAAGCATAAACTTCAGCCTCATCTTTTCAGCAAATTGAAGCTCTCTTCTCATGCACTATAACCTGTATATTACTTCTTGACCTTGGTGCTGTTTCCTCTAGGCTGATGTTCTTTTAGACAGAGTAAAGTGCCGTGGACTACTGACTTCCTCCTTCCTCAACAGCAGGGCTTTCTTTTTTTTCCAAATAAATATAAGACAATTCTGCCTTTTTATTTTACTTTGGCTTGACTACCACCATTCCACCATCAGAAAGTACAATACTTGTCCAAAGGTATGGTTATCTCCATTTCTTAATTCCATATTTGAAGGCTTCTCACAGGGTTACTCTGTTCCATGTGTTATTCCAGACCTTCAGGTAAGGGATAGCAGAATTTAAAACTCTGTGCATCTCTAAAAGCAGCGGTGCTCCCTCTGGACTCAGGAAGAATAGTGTCACTCTCCATGTCCTCTCCCGAAATGTCACCAGCCAAGCACGTCTCTGATCTTCACAGGGAGCATGGGGTGACCCCTCTTGCAAACTTTGCTTTCTGTCTTCAGATGGGACTCAGGCTGTAAATGTCCCAACATCTTTCTGCAGTGCTGCTGAGGAAGGAACCACATGCTATTTTGATGATTAGATTCTATCTTGGAGTTGCAGGAAAGGGCTGAAAGATCCATCTCCCTCTTGAAGCCGGATGGATGAACTGAAGCAGCAGACAGAGCCTGGAGGGAGAAAAGAAAGAACTGGTATGAATATTAATACATATAAAATATATACTATGTGAGGCATCTCTCTTCTCATGCATTCAATGATCATCTATCCTCCCTCACTCCCCTCCCCTCTGCTCTGCTTCACTATGTCTATGGAGTAAATGTTGGATTTACATTTTCAGTCTATTTAAATCTCTCATTTTTGCTGCAGTGTAGCAGGGGAAAAGCCTTAACTCTCTGTTTGCTGTGCTGTATCTGTCAGGAAGTGAAAGAAAGCAAGGCTTTTCTTCAAGGTCTTCAAATGTTTCTGCAAAATTTCGGTCTTTATTTCCTATAGTCCTAACTGGGCAGAGGCTACTGAATCTAGCTGCACATGTCCTGCAATTTTATGGATTCAATACCTTTTCTCCACCCACGCATGTTTTTAAATGTTTACAATACTGCCTGCTTACCAGTTAACAGTTCTTGGAATCTTTGCAAGAAAAGTCCTTCGGCATCTCTTGGCCTTCTGCAATGCTGAGGAGAGTTAATTCACTCGAGCACACATTCAAAGGAAAGCGGTTCAGTGATGGAGCTGAACTTGCCACTTACTTGTCTGGGAGATCCCAGTGGAAATTGTGTGAGTTCATTTTGCATTGAGCCTCCTTCCATGGGCTCTGAGGGCATGAACTGTAGACCTGAGCCTGCTCTACAGCTGTTCCTGTGCTTGTAAATTCTGGGATAAATGCAAAAGCCTTCACATTTTGCCTGAGTTGAAATTTTTGGGAAAAAATGCTTCTATGTCTGAATAGATTGATGCATCATAAACCTGACAGTTATTTTGTTCTGTGTTTGTACTCAGGAGACCTTTTTTTGGTTATTCAGTAGGAGATTTGTACATTTTCAGGAATGGCTAGAGGAACCAGGAACAAAAAATAAGACTGGGGTTAAAAAATTCATAGTATTCATATCATCTTAAATTCAGGTTCCCTTTCAGACTTGACTAAGTAAAAGATTAATCTAGTGAGAACTTCAGCATTGGCTTCCATCCTTCCTCTTCCTCTTGCAACATTCCTTAGAAGCAATTGCATGTAAGAGGAGAGGACATAGATGGTTTTAGGCAGATGTCCCTCTGAGGCCACTCTGTAAGCTTTTACTGTGACTGGGGGAATATTCTATCAAGAAATCAGTAAGAGATGTTACAGCTTTAATTATCAAGAATGCAACAGGAAATGTTGAATAGAGGACAGGTTTTGCAAGACTGGAAAGCATCTCATGGGATGAAGGATGCAGCCAGGCACTGACATCGATCATCATCCCAACAGTTAGCAGGGGCGCTCCAGGCACAGACAATCAGCCATTTGTCTCTTTCCTAGTTGGCATGGAAATGGGCACAGCTGAAAAAAAAAAACCTCTTCCCAATCTGGTGGACAGGGTGCTGCCAAGGAAAGGATGATGAGTGACTAATAGTCTGACAACTACACCATAGTACTGTGTGTGCAACATGGTGGTCACAATTGTATGGCTCAGTGAGAGTGGGTGGCAGGGGCAGGAGAGGAAAACAGGACTGTGTGTGGTGACTGAGCAAATCCTGCACTGTTTCATTTCTCCTCATATAGAGACACAAGCAAGCCAACCGCCTGGTCTCTCACCTCAGAAGAACTTAGGCTCTGAAAGGCTGCATCTCTCTCCATGGCACAGGGTCAGAGGAGGAGCAAGGCACTGCTGCCTCCGCTGCCAGCCAGAGTGCAGAGAAAGCAGCCATTCCTGAACAACTGACTCAGAAATCTACTTCCCATACTGGTCTGAAGGTAGAAGAAGATGGATCCCAAATAAAAGGGCTGCTGTATGATCACCTGGGAGGTAGGATCTTTGGCCTGTAAGGAAATGGGAGTAGGTCCTAAATTTTTTGCTGATCTCCATCCTCCCCTTCTGCCAGAGTTTGCAGTGACCAGTTCCAGAAGGTGCTGGTTTTTAAGATGTATTTTTGGCATGCTGGGTTACATTTCACAGTGATTACGTACCCAGCCTTTGCATGCCGCATTGCAATAATCTTCTTTCCAGACATGCAAGAGCAGGTGGGTGGCAAGTCAAATTGTGAGGCAGCCACTCACAATTAAAATATCTCACAAATATAATATCCCTTAGCTTGTCATTCCTCATAGATCACTGCCCAATATGTGTGCTGAGTGTGGAATGGGCTTTCTGTGCACCGCTGTAGGATAGGACTATTAAAGGCCTTCATAAAATACACATGCAAGGTGAATTGTGGAGTGGGAGGAGGAAGAGGGCGAATTAAGGTTCCCCAAATAGGCTTAGGCCTAAGTGTTTGCTAACAAGTGAGTGCTTAACTTGGCAACACTAATAACACTCTTTTATGGTAGGTTTATATATGAGCAAGAGAGAAGATGAATCACATTGCAGAAATAAAGTCAAGCACTCTACCATGCTGAGAATTGGCTTGGCTGGTTAAGGAAATAAAGGGCCCTTCAATCAGGGAGCAGAGAGCTAATTGTCTCATTAGCTTATCTCCCTGGGTTGTATTCCCCTGAGGACAGGGTGGGAGATGGAAAGGAGACAAATGAAATACATGAAGGAGCCGTTTGGGAGGAGGATTTTCCCTAAGAGCAAGGGCCAGTGGCTGTACTCCAGCACGCCTGGCTGCAATGGCTCCAAGGGCTTGGCTGCTTTAAAAGGTGAACCTTGGAAGGTGGTGGGAAATACCCTGGAACAAAAGAGCTGGGGAGGGGTGAAGGATCCTGACTGGGAGAACTCTACTCTCTCTGCTTCAAGCTTCCCTGCCCCACTCTTTTGTCATGTGTTTTTAGCACCTTAACATCATGGTACTGCAGTTTTCATATTGAGAAGTGTTTAGCAGACTTGAGAGACCAAGCTAAAAGTAATACCTCTGGAATAATCCCAGAACCTCTTGGCAAAGCTGCTGGGGATCAACTTGCACTGGCATATAGCATCCTGGGAACAATAGTACCCATGAGATATTTCCATAGTTCAATATATAGCTTTAAGACTTGCCATTCATATTGTGCTTGATCTTGCAAGGTGTTCTAACACTAATACCAGCGAGCAATGTAACACAAGGGGCCTTTCCATCAATTTTAAAGTAAGCTCTTTGCACCAGGAAGTTTATATTCAGCAATATCTTCTGTGTTGTTTCATGTCTACAAATCTACTTGCATGCTTCAAATGACTTCTTGGCTTTTTTTTTTTTTCCTTTCCTTTTTTCCCTCTTGGAAAGGGAGCATATCTAGGGTTGTTTCAGAGCTTCCAGAGAAGGTGTTGGATGCTGAATCACAAGATTTATTCTGCCACTAGAACTAGCAGCAGTGTCTTTTGGAATAGCTGCTCTTGTGAAACTTCCTTGCAAATGCTCTGTTAAAACTGGAAGGAAGTGAATTTCAAGGGCTGTGCTGTTCTGCCTACAAGCCCTGGGGCTTTGAGAAGAGGAGTTATCAGGAGATGCATTCTAATACAGACCTATGCCCAGCTTGGGAGGTTTGCTGAATACCAGCCTGCTGAATTTAAGCTTGCTCCTGAGATAATATGGCATTAGTCCTGGTGGGTATAATCTTATAAACTTATAGGGAAATACAGAAATAAGAGAAACTCTTGTAGATACCAACAGCTGTGAGTCAGGCTTTATATGAGTCAATGGATGCTGACTGCTGAGATAATTCTGCGACCTACATGTTGCTGTGGAACCTGGAACTGCATCTAAGCTTCTTGTTATTATCCACCACAACCATTAAACAGCCAAGAGCATCCTGAAATAAATGAAGATGTGGCTTCCTAAACCCTGGACTTAGCAATGTCTTTTAGTGTTACATTGCTGAAATATCACCAGGAGGAGGATTGTCTTCAAAACATGATTTAAAAACTCCTTTGAAAGAATTTATATTATTTCTGCTTTGAAATAATTTCCTGGTTTGGCTTTTAAATATCTAAGAAACCAAACTATTTCCCTTGATAAAACCTGATGAACTGCTTATTTGATGTGAAGTTTAGTGTTCTGTTATGGAGTGGGAGGTGTAAGGTGGGGATCCATTCAAATCTGAGGCTCACAGCAGGAAGCCATTTGCTGTCTAATTCCACTGAATTCATCAAGTCTGTTAAAGCCTTCCAATCTTTTCAGAGATGGTTGCAAAAAATCCATCCAGAGATGGGACAGTGCTTAAAATCGTGACCATTGTCTCAAAATAAAAATCCTTTAGGACAAGGGCTTCTTGGGAAGTTTTCTCAGTGATGTTATCCTCAGACATTTTACTTACTGTTTATAAAAGTTATGTTTTGAAAACCAGGGTGCCCATCCTATGGATGTCCCTGGAATGGGAGAGATATCCACAAGGGAAGCTAGTGAGCAATATCTGCTTTGCCCTATCTTCCCCTGCTGACATCCTCTGAGAGATACATACCTGTTTTTGTGCCATCTGCCATTTTCAATGTTTTCTTCTCCCTACTCATGTAGGTGTCTGTTTCTAGCTCTCTAAATCCCTTTGCCTTTTCCAAAGAGGAAAATGTCACGATAACAGGGTGTGTGGGGGTAATACAGGCTTTTGGAGTCTGCAACCATATTGGGCCGTCATCCAGCCCACCACTGATCTCAGAAGGAATGAATTCACCATCTGTAGAGAGTCCGTGTCTCACTGCAGCCATCTGTTAGGCTCCTCAGCCCACTTGCACTCTGAACAATGGCAGTGCCTTTCAGAAAACCTGGAGGAGATCATCCCTCCCTCCTTTGGGTGACAGTGTACTCCTCTGAAGATGAGTATCTGTGGTTCTGCCAGAGACACAGCTTTTTGTGGCAGAAAAAGTATTTGTACTCCCAGTCTGCGCACTGTAAAGGGCATGAAGAGCTGAGCATGGATACCTTGACACAAGCAAGCCAACTACTATTGTCACTGACTCTCTGGGACTACTAATGTTCTCATCATCTTTGGGATGAGGAAGATCTTGTAACCTGCTCAACTTACCATGCATAGATGGTTCTTATCAACCTTCTGTTTCAGCAGGGCAAAACAACATGAATACCACCAACGTCAGCAAAGGTCCTGCTCTCCTTCACTTAGAGATGACACCACAGATGAAATCTTGGCAGAACCATGCTGTTGACTTCAAAGTGAAACTGATGCACAGGCCCTGCCTACTCTGTTATTCTGGTCCATACTTCAATGGGAATAATTTATCAATCAATCTCTTCATTCCTGCAAGCACTCCTATTTACTTCTCATCTTGTAAACTGCCAGGCAGCAGGGTGTAAGTACTCAGTGATCTACAATGTCACAGAGGCAATCTAGATATTGCCCTTATTAAAAGGCTTAGTCTGTCACAAGCTTATGAAGTCAGGCTATTTTTTCAGAGGCTCTTAATTAAGGGATGACTTAATTCAGGCATGTCTTTTCAAATTTGTTGCTGCACTGACCAGTCATCTGCTTCGCCTTCATGGAGATAAATCAGAAAGCTGCTCTATCTGGTGGTGGCTTCTTGCCAAAGGCAGGGACTTCATCTGGACCCAACACCACAAAGCTAAACAGCTTCGGAGACAGGACTGCCTAATTCCTCTACTCCCACGTGTCTTCTTGGCTTACCTCAGCTGCCTCCTAAGAGCGGCTGCCGCTTCTAAAACCACGTGATCCCTGGGTTTGCAGGGTGTTCCCAGATTTGCTAGGTAATTCCTGTTTTCCTCCACCCACACACATTACTTGCCAGACTCTGAAGGAAAGAAGGAAAACTTCTCAATTAACATTTAAGAGAGAAACTTGCCTTTATTTCACTAGAACAAGGATTTGCTCTTTTTGCCATTGTTCCACCACCTCTGCCCTTTGGTGAAATCCATGTGGGAAGAACCTCTCTTTTTTATCATCTCACCTGCTGCTACCTAACCTATGCAATCTTCACACCAGCCCCAGGGCACCTGTCTTTCCAAATTCTGGTTTGGGAAATGCAGTCCTCACAGAAGATAACAGAGGGGAAAAGACTCAGATATGAACTGAAACAGGGAAGGAAAATCTGTTGTCAGCCAGGAATAAGGCTTTGCTTGCAAGGGGAGGGTGCCCTGATAGAGATGTCTTCTGCCACTGAATGCTACTGTAAACAGGGAAGTTTACAGTCAAAATGTTCTGTCAAAGATCTGTCAGGGAGTCAGACAGATATTTAAAGAAGCAGATTTGCTCCTGAGTGTGAAGACACACTTGACAGTGCAGCTTGGTAGCTCCCAGCCCTGGGGACAAATATGCTTGTCGACCCTGTATCCAAAGGTCAGTGAGAGAGGGAAAGGAGGTGAAAACAAGGAAAACAGCCAAATAATTCCTGCATCCAAGCAATCATGCATGAACAAGAGTCCTATAGCTATGGTGAGTCTTTTTAGAGATAGGTCCTACTCTCTACAGCCTTGCTGGGGAGGTGTGGGTATGCATGTAGATCAGCCCCTCTGCCAGCCAACCTCTGCAGAGAGGCAAAGCTACTTGCCGAGCTGAGCCCAGAGGGCCATAGCCCATGCACCATCACCTTGGAAAGTACTCAAAGACATTCCCAACGATTTACATGCAGATTTTTCTCCAAGCCAGACACTGAAACTAGTTCATACACATGAACATGTACTCTGAAGGGTCTCCTGCTGTGGAGGAAGGAACTTAGTGTAAACAAAAGGGCAACATCTAATATCTCCAAATGAAATTAATTTCTAAACTTGTCTGAGCAAGTAGGACAAAACCATTGGTCTTAACAGACCTGCCAGGTAAATAAATTGACCTGTACTTGATAAACAGCTCATGCTCTCTAAGGAGCTGAAATCCAGGTCAAAGCTGCACCTATGCCCCTGGCTCAGAGATGCTGGTCTTGTCCACTTTCGACACTGGGGTGTGACCCAACCAACCAGCTATCCAGGGAAGCAAAGAAAAGATGCTTACATGCTCAGCAAATGCCTTCTAAATTCCCCAGCTCTTGCAAGAGAAACACAGTTGTGAGTCTGGGCTCTCTCCTTTGTAAGTATCAGTTGTGGGAAATTTAAATATTGTCCCCTTTGGCTATGCTGTCTGTGGAGATTAGTAATTTTCTCCCTTCCCTGCTTCCACCCATGTGAGAGGCTGGTGCTCCAGCTCCTTCCAAGCCACTGACCTAGTTCTCCCTGTCCCCAGGGATGGGCTATGCATCCAGGTCCATCCCATGCCAAAGGCTGGGCCAGGAGAAGGGCAGGATGGATGCTGCCTGTGGATTGGTAACGCAGGCAGCAGTAGCAGCAACAGCAGCAGCACAGTGCACACAGATTGAAAGTGGATTTGAATATGGGCTCTTGAAAAATATGAGATAGCGCACAATATGTTTTCCTCGGTGCTGTAATGTATTTCAAACAGCTCACTTCCATCTCCTGCACTTTAATTAGCATGAAAATTGGCCAGTTCTACAATTCCTTTAAATACATTCGGTGTGTTACCAAATATATTTCAAAAACAGTTACATACAGGGAGGCCACGGCCTGGGGGTGGGATACAAAACACTTCCCATTTTGATCTAACTCATTACTGACCTGTTTTGTGGTCTCTGAGAAAGCAAGCTGGTGGATTCAAGTTCAGTTTTTGGTGGGAAAATATCACCAGAGAAAACCTAAGTACATCAAACTGTGCCTTTGGCTGCTGTGCTGAGGGGCTGCAGTAAGAAGGCAGTAAAAGAATGAAAGTGTCCACATCCTGCTCTCTCCCCAGCCTGAGGGAAGAAGCTGTCAGGATGCTCTCTGGTCCTAGGCACAGGTTCCTCCATGATCCCCCAGCTATCACTCCAGCCAGCAGGACTATCTCTAGAATATATCCATCTGCTGGAATCACAAGAGACTGCTGCAGGAAGGAATTTTCATCAAATCCATTCTTGGATTTTGTTAGGTAGTGAAAACAACGTGCCTCATCTAACCCCAGACTCAGTCTGTCTCCAGGATTACCATTTCCAGTGTCTCTAAAATGGCTGGTAGGTGGCTCACACACATTTCCCTCCCCCTATATACTGTGCCCCAGTGTTGCTGGCTTCCTCCTACAATGTGACCTGGGGTTCCTGGGCTTGTCCCACAAGTGTAGTGTGCTGACAAAACTGAGAGGAGCAGAATAGAGCTGGGAGGGCAGCGAGGTATGGCAGCCATGACAGCAGCTGGGGGATGCTGTGCCTGAATATTTTGTGATGGCAGTCATTCAACTAGATAATCTGTAGCTGGGTTCCCCTTTCTTTGTGGTACTCTGGAGACACCACTTCTGCCTGTGGATAAAATCCAGTATTGCCCATGTCTTTTCAAACATGCTCTTGGCTCCAGTTTGCAGTCCGTCTCCATCTCTGAGACAGCCTTTTCCCCCTCTATGCACTCCAGAAACCCCTAAGCTAGTAATTTTTACCACCAGACCCTATTTCCCTCCTTACCCAGCCCGCAGTGTTGCACATGATGCCAGAGTTGCCCTGTCCCAGCTCATGAGAGGCTGAGAGGGATCCCTGAACCACACAAGGACTGGAGAGAACACCTGGCTGGGCATGCTGGGGGCACTGTACCCTCAACTGCACGTGGTGAGGAACACATGTCAGGAGAAGGATGGACATTATTCTGCCTGCTAGAAATTTTTCTCCCCAGTCTTCTCCTGGCATTGCCAAGGAGGAGAGAAAGAGATGGGGAAGGGGAAAAGAAGAGAGGTCTCAGGAGATTTCCTGAAGCTGCTGGCCCATGTCCCTGGTCAGACATGAATTTCCAGTGGGCTATGGAGATGCCCCAGGAATTTCTTCCCATATTTTCCCAGTGCTTTCAGAGGTCAAGGATGATGGAATTTATGTTTTGTTGGGATGGTGGGAAAAGGCAGAATTTTGGGAGTCATGAGGAGGAGCTGCAACTCCCTTGTAGCATCGCTATATGCAAATGCAGGTAATTTCATGGAAATGTATGTAATTTTATGCAGATTTAAAAGCTATTGACTTTCTGTCACAAGATGTTGGCAGCTATGGTATTTGTTTGAGTCTTTTTCTTTCCCTTTTGAGCCTTCTTTTCTTTTTTTTTTTTTTTCCTTTTGGAACTTAGAAGAATTAAATATTCATAGAAACATTTCTATGAGTCACAGGGAGATAGTACATCAAGCTGAAAAGTTTGGATGTGTATCCAAACTTTCTCAAAGTGCTTTGGGACAGGAAATGGGATCTGAGAGCAGGCAATTTTCAGACGTAGTCTGCAGAAAAGCCTTTTTGCACCAGAACATAAATTTGGGCTTATGGTGACCCAGCAACTTTTCTAAGAATAAATACGGCTTGCTCTTGTTTAGTCAGAATGAATCAGAGAAAATGTAAGTGGAAAAACAAAGGAGAGGTTGCTCCAGCTTTAGCACAGAAGCAAGTAATGGGCAGTGAGTGTTTTGCCATTGCTTTCTGCAGCTTCCTTTGTATTGCCTGGAGCTGGAGATTCTTGCTTTCAAGACTCAGAACAGTGGATAAAAGATCAGAAAGGATTTGATCAACCATGAACAAAACTGGTGTCAAAGCAGAGACTGCATTCCTTTTTTTTATTCTATCCCTGATGTATTTGCAAGGGTAAATTCCTTTCTCTGGAAGCTGGTGGATAAAGACCTGAATTTCTAAATAAGTATTTTAGGATAGGTGGCTTTGTGCAGTTTTAGGTGACTTTAAAAACTATGTCAGATGCTTGTTGGGCCACTGATCACCCTGTGGCAGAGAGATGGACTAAATGGGTCCCCACTTGCTGGGCATTCTCCAAGAGATCACAGGGACCCTGGGGAGTCACTCCCTTACTTGGGTGGAAAGGCTTGAATTTTGTGGTCCTACAGGCTTGATGCAAAAGTCATGCATGTATTTTTAAGAGGTGGTTTGAGAATGGCTAACATAAATTTTCTGAAGTAGCAATAATAGAAAGGACGTCTTTGCAGCTGGCTGAATTGATATGAGTTAATTTGTTCCCATCTGAATGTTTGTTTTTAACAATGCTGGAGATACTATTCTGGTTTAAGACTAAAGTATTAAGCACGGGTAGAACTCTTTCCTGAATTATTGTTTATCTGCCAACTAAACCTAATGAAAAGTAAATCATGTACAGCCAGACCTTAATAAAGCCTGGGCTCACTATATCCTTCTTCTCCACTTGGTTAGAGTATTGTGTTTTGTTTGACATAAACCTTGGACTTAAATAACAGAAAAGATTTTTTTTCTTTTTTTAACATCTTGATTCAAGAGGTGTCTAACAACACACTCTGTAACATTTGTCCTCTTTTGACTTCCTAGCTGATGAGACTTTTTAACAAGTTAAGGAATTTGCATCTTGTAGTGGATTGACCCTGGCTGAATGCCAGGAACCCACCAAAGCTACTCCGTTACTCTCCTGCACAACTGGAAAGAAAAGGGGAAAGAAAAAATAGCAAAAGCTCCATGAATTGAGATAAGGACCAAGAGAAATAACTTACCAACTACCACCATGGGCAAAACAGACTGAGGTTGAGGATATTAATTGAATTTACTGCTAAATCAGAGCAGCATAATGAGAAGTAAAACAAACCTTAAAATCATCTTCTCCTCTATCCCTCCATCCTTCCCAGGCTCCATCTCCTCTCCCTCAGTGGCACAGGAGCACAGGGAATGGGGGTTGTGGACAGTTCACCATATCCTCAGGGAGAGGGGTCCTTGCCCTGCTCCAGCATGAGGTCCCACAGGACACACCTCCATGACCTTCTTTAACGTGAGTTCCTCTCACGGGCAACAATTCTTCACAAACTGCTCCAATGTAGGTCACTTTTCCATGGGATGAGTCCTTCAAGAAAGATCCTGCTCCAGTGTGGGCTCCCCACAGTGTCACAAGTCCTGCCAGCAAACCTGTTCCAGCTTGGGCTCCTCTCTCCATGGGTCCACAGGTCCCTGCTAGGGGCCTGCTCCAGCATGGGCATCCCACAGGGTCACAGCCCTGCCTCAGGTATCCACCTGCTCCAGCATCCACAGGCTGGAATTTGAACTTGCACTGACCTCCATGGGCTGCAGGGGCACAGCTGCTTCACCATGTCTGCACCACAGGATGCAGGGGAATCTCAGCTCCAGCTCTTGGAACACCTCCTCTTCTCCTTCTGCACTGACCTTGGGGTCTGCAGGGCTGATTCTCTCCCACATCCTCACTCTGCTCTGCTCTCCTCTGAGGTCAATTACAACTGCACAAAACCTTTGCTTTCCTTCTTAAATATGTTATCACAGAGGCACTACCAGCATCTCTGATGGGCTCAGTGGTGAGTCCATCCTGCAGTCAGCTGGCAGTGGACATGAGGGAAGCTTCTGGCAGCTTCTCACAGAAAGCCACCCCTGTATCCCCCACTGCTACCAAAACCTGGCCATACAAACCCAATACACACATGGATTTGAATCTGATACCCTCTGATGCTTGAGGTAGAGAAGTCTGTGGTGAATGGTGTCCTGGATAGTGTAAACTGCTAAGTTTGGGCTGAGGGTTTTGCCTTATATTTCAAACATCCCATGCCTTAAGTGGCTCGGCCTCTGCTTTCAGATCAAGGAAATTCCTTATTGTTTAACTTTACAATAGACAGAAAATGTTCTAGCCATGAAAAACCTACCTTTTATAAAAGCTGCAGTGTTTTATTTTTTAATGTCTCCATTGCTGTGGAAGTTGCCACAGAATTGACCTCCTGTCTCTACATTGTTCTTTGTTTCAATTCCATTTTTAAAAATATATTTACTGTCATCAAAAAAAAAAAAAAGCTAGAAACAGGTATGGGAATATCAATTGAAAATAACTCTCTGCTCTAGTATTTTCTAGAATGCCTCTTCAGAAACAGTAGCTCTGAATGACATGGGTCTCATCACCTACCCTAATAAATGGCTAATTCTGAAATATGCTGATGTGATCTTCAACAGCTACTTAACTTCTGATATTTTTTTAGTTTTAAATGTCATTAAGTCCTTTCTCTCTTCTTGAGGCTAGCTGCAGCTACCCATTTCCATCTGTGGAAATTCCTCACTTCCTACCATCCTGTCACACAATTCAAGAAATGAAATAAATCCAGTGCCATACTGAAAATGTAAGGGCTACATGTATCTATTATCTAGCCAGGCTATTGTAGTGCAACTTCTATGTCCCAAAGGTTTTGTGTGGTGTTTTCATGCATGTGATTAACAATCAGAACCTCCCACATACTTTATTTTAATGCAATTGTCATCCCCTTGAAAAAAAAAATTTTCTTTTTCTCAAAATATTTATAGTTGTTGTAGTTCTATATATGCAGCAGCAGAGCAGTCTTGTCTTCTTGATACGAGTCAAATTCCAGACCTCTTTCCAGAGCTCTACTTTGGACAGTTAGCTGGACACAGAATACCTTTCAGGAGCAGAAAAGCCTTTACACCCGTATGGCTGGTCATTGCTTGGGCCAGGCAAATACAGAATATATATGCAAGAGACATGATCCCCCACACTGCAGACTACATGTGGAGAAATGAAGAAATGTCTGCATGAGAAGTGACTCAGAAGACACCATCAAAAGGAAAGGTAACAGCTAAAATAAAATCCTCATGCTCTGTGACAAAGGCTCCTTGAAGCAGAAATGTCAGGGGTTTTGGTTGGGTTTTTTCTCACCACTGTTCCTCTTGTCTGTGTTTGAATACATGTTAGTGAATGTGCGTTATTTGTTTTAAAGTCTCTTTCTTCCTTATCAAAGGCTGTCTGCTGACTTCACTCTGTGTTTTGCTGGAAAGATGCATTTAGTAATGTAAATGTGATTCTTCCCTGTGGCAGCTGCAAATGGCACAATTCTGTCTGTGCTTGCATTAGTAGTACATATTTGCAGAGAATGAGAGCATTTGATGGATGGGAGGAATGGCTCAGGGATTTTTTGCTGTTGTGCCCCATCCTTTCAACTCTAGGACATCAGTCTGCACCCAGCCCTGGATGAGTTCCGGTGTCCAGCCAGAGGAGCAGAGCAAGACAACTCAAAGCTGGCAGGAGCTGGTGGGCAGATCATGAGAATTTGATTTGATACTGAGCCTTCACAAGCCTGATAACATTTCTCTTTCCTAAGTGTTGGTATGAACAGTTAAATGCAATGTGAAATTTCTCACTTGCATGTAGTTCCTTGGCGTGCAATAAACTACTGGAATTTAAATGATGGACCCTGCCTATCAATTTCTGAAGCCTTATCTGTTTGTTCTCTGCAGTGATTCTTTAAAAGAACCAGACCTGTCAGGTCTCACAGGTCTGGAGAAGACTCCGCCCATGCCCACCCCTTGGCACCCTCCAGTTTGTCCCATTTCTTGGGTGCTTCCAGCACAGCATCCTGCAACCTCACCATGGATTTTCTAGCTGGGATAAGCTGATTTCCCTTCTAGGGACTGGGGAGCAGGATGAGGTGTTCTTTTTGTTTTGCCATTGGGATGCCCAATTCCAGCCAAATATTTGGTCCTGATGTACCATTGTGAGACTTTCTATGGAGCAGAATTAAGTGGGGACTGCAGGCACTATGAAAGATATAGGAATGCCCTGTGAGAACCAGAGATTAAAGAGGTTAAAATTCCCTAGTGCAATTTCTCTGCTTCTTTCTTCAAAGGGAAATCAAAGCACGTGGGTTTTTTTCAAGGCCTACACCTGACTATAAGAAATACAGGGGTTTTGTTTTCTCTCCAGTGGGGGAATGGAAACCATAGTATGAACCTGTGATTAATCACAACAAACCAGTAGCTCATGGCTAGAATACTAACTATGGAATACACAAGCAATGCTTTTGTGATCAATCTGCAAGGGTGGTTTTTAAAGGGGGAAAAGAAAAAAGGCCCTGCCAAAAATGTGTTGAGTATTTTCAAATAATGAATACATTCGAGGAAATTTTGATTTTGCTCAGGGACCATCTGTGAGCAGAGAAAGGGACTAAATTCTTTCAGCAAATTACTGGCTGCAAACTATTTTCTCAGCACTAGTTATGAATGTTGTAACTGCACAGCTGAAAATGTATTATTAAGCTGAGAACTGGGGGTTTAGGGAACACAGATTGTGAATTCTTTTTATTTTAGGTGTTTTTTTAAGTGTCCCATGGCACAAGAGACACCTTCACCTGGAAACATCATGAAGTTCAAAAGGAGCACCACGTGCTAAAGTACTGCAATATGATGGGCAGGGATAAGTTTTATATCATATTCATGTGGGAGCTTCTGCAGATGTATAAGGGCTGGGGTTTGGATACAAAAATGAACTGTCTGAGCTGCTGACATAGAAAGATATTGCAAATAAAATCTGCTTAATGGATTTGAAGCAGGAGAATTTGATGTTTGGGAGCTCAGTTGGTTGCTCAGTGCTGGGACTGCCATGGCAAGCAAAGCCCTCTGAAGGGCACTCGAGCAAGGGCTGGTCTGAAGTGGGCTGGTCTGAAGTTACAGAGTGAAGTGGAAATTTCCTTGCTGGCCCCTTCATTTCACTGGGATGGGGAAGTGAGATGGATGGTGGAATTTCAAAATGGCCCATGGCCCATCGGCGTGCTGGAAGTCGCTCCCAACTTGGACACTGCTGTGTCTCACCAGTGGATGTCTGCTGCCAGCCCTGTGCCTGGCCTTGTGCCATCACTGTTCCCAGAGGCCCGATTTAGTGAAATAAAACCTGTGACTATCCGCTCTCAGGATTCAGTTTTTTGAAATATGGGCTTGACATGGAACTGAAATTAAAACCCTAATACTTGAAAAATGTTTTCTATTAAAGAATATTCTGGGGAAATGATTTTGTGTGTGTATTTAACACTTGATTCAATATGTATTTTATTTTGATGAAAATGAAGTGTCTTTCATTTAAACTGTTTCTTCTGTTATATAATGTGCCAGAGAATACATTTTCTAGAATTATCTAATGAAAAATAATCTCATGAAGGAAAACCAGAGATATTTTCCCCTACTCCTTGCTTCCCCCAAGAAATTCTGGCTAAATTGATCTAATTTAATGTCACTTTTTTTTTTATTTCAGAGACACAGCAAGGCCTGCTGTATAAAGCCCTGTAATCACCACTTGCTCAGTGTACTGTAACCAAAAAAAAAAAAAAGAAAAAAAATCAGATTGCAAGATGTGAAATAATCCCATTATATTTCAGTTAATTGAATCCAAGAATACTTTAATCAAGCTGGGTGTAGACCAAAATGCCTGCTCGAACACCTCAGAGATGTTCAGATCTCAATACAAATTTTGCAGATTAGTTTGAGCTTTGGAACATTATTTCTAACTCTTGAAGGTTTGACTGAGGCCTGGTGGGTAGGGGAGTAGAGGCAAAATTATCTCACATGTCTAATGTGTAATTCCTATGCCTTCCTCTCTTGTAAATGGTCTTTTTATCATCAGGGACAAGAGTCTGGGCTTGCCATAAGGGATCAGAATCACCACTCATTTCCTAACCTAAACAGGTGTAAACTGGTCTTTGTCCTCATCTGGAACGTTAGTTGATTGCAGACTGAAATATTGAAATGTAATACAAAATCTAAAATTAAGACTAATTTGTAGTCCCATGCAAGTGATTGGGAGAGTTACCAGAGACATTCCAAAGACTGCTAGTTTAGCATGAGATAGAAGGGTTGAGGATTATGTTAAAAATGGAATTCAGCAAGGTTGTACAAAAGTTTTCTATTTGAACTCCTTGTATTTACTGCCTATCATCCACACCCTCCCCCAAGGACCAGAATATCTTTCTTTTCTCTTATTTCTTTCTTTTCTTTCCTCTTTTCTCTTTGATTCCTCTCTTTCATGCTCCATCTCTTTCTTCCTTTCTTCCCTTTCTTCCTTGATTTCTTGCAGAAATGGACTACTGAATTCCTTTCTTCCCCATACAGGATTTCAAGTGATGAGAGGCTTCTGATCCATGAAAGGCTTCATGGGAGGAGGTCATTTACTGATTCAAGAGGCATATATAAAGATAATGTTGATACTAACAATAGTCTATCTACAGCTTTGAAAGGATGAATATCCTTTCTGGGCTCTTCTTTCCACGCTGTAAAAAGTTGCTTCTCTCCTGTGAAACAATGTAGGTCCTCCAAAAAGAGTGAGGAAGAGGAAGAGACAGAAACTGAAGCAATCAAGTGAAAAAATGTGAAAATTCTGGGAAGAGTAAGAAGAGAGAGGACAAAGAAATGAGAACAGTTTGGGAGACAGAGGACTTGGGAAGCAAGGTGGAAAGGGAGAAAAAAGTGATAGGAAAGATCAAAAAAGGAAGGGGAAATGGTGACAGCATGCAGGCACAGGAAATTAATGTAGTGGATGAAGAGAAAGCAAAGGGGTGTGTGTATGCATGGAGGGAAAGATTAAAAGACGCAGTAACAGAAAGAAGTGAAGTTGTCTAACATGCAGAGATGGGAAGTGACATGTTTGTGTGAATTTGGGGGCTGCTCAGCCCAGCTGCACTCTGGTTTCTACCCTTTGATCAGCTGCATGGCAGGCTGGTGTCACATCAGAAAGCAAATGAGATGATAAAGCAGCTGAAGCTGCAGTGAGTTTAACAGCAGCAGATTGGCAGGGGGTGGAAGGTAGGAACTGTTGAACGAGGTGAATGCTCCCTGTGCTTTAATTCACAGAGTCCTGGCAGGGGATGCAGCTGCCTCCTCTTCTGAGAGGTTGCAAATGGGCAGAGCAAGAAACTGCACTGCACTGGTCACATAGAGATAAAGGACCTGCCTTGATGTGCTGGTACCACTGTCAGCAGCACTCTTGCCAACTGCAAGCCTGGTTGAAGCACTGAAGAGGGTTAGTGGGCTGAAAGAGTGATTAAAAATATCAGTGCCTGCTTTAGCTCTGCTTGCCTTCCAGTTTTTGGGTTTGCTGTGGCTAGCAGAAATGGAGGAAAATATGAGGAGCTTTCCTGTGGCTGGCATTTCTGGATTAAGGATAAAGGGGCAGAAAAGGGAGGCTTTGCTCAGGGGAGAAACAGTGACTATCTCACTGACCACCTCAGGATGTCACTGGGGTTGGTATGGTATTGGAAACCCCTGCTGCCTGGGAGGAGGGGAATGATTGGTCTGTGAGTGGAAACTCAGGGCTGAAGAAAGGACAAGGATCACAAACAGGCAGCTTGGTTCAGGCACACACTGATTGCATTGCCATTTTCTGTGACTGCTAGTGTAGTGTCCAAGCAGAAGGCTTGGAGGCAGGGCCCAGCTCTGGCATGGAGTCGGCAGAGCTAGTAGGAATTGAATGGAGATGGAGGTGATGTTTTCTGCAAGGTGTAGCAGGGCTGTTTATTAATTCTGAAAACTCACACATGTGTAAGGTGCCTGGAAGCATTGCCATTGTGGTCCATACAAATCCCTTCTCTCCAGTGTTCAGTGACTGACTCGTCTGCCCAGTGTCCTTGGAAGGTTTACATTAAGGCAATCCATGAGTATGGAAGCCCTGTTGCAATGGGACTCACAAGGACCTGCTCACAGCTGGTTTGGGGATGCATGGCTGTGAAAAGGAGATACTAGGAATTAGAACTATTTGTTCCACCAGGTTCCTTCGCACCTTGGAAAACCCTTGTCTTTTCCTATCAAGGGGGGCAGGCACCTGTCCTGGCATTGTTATTGATAGGCCAGACAGATGTTCTGAGAGCAGGTAGTTTCATATCTCTGCCTTGTATTTTCCAGCTTATAAAATGGAGTTTACATTTCCTATCTTTGTTCCTCTGCAGACCCTTCATTTTCCTGGTCACAGATTATATTCCAGTCAAGCCATGTCCTGATTCAGTAACCCAAGTACTCTAAACACTTTCTGGCACAGGTGCTGGGCTTTTGACAGCCCCATCATGCCATTCCCAGAATGAGGATTTCTGCAGTGATGTTCTGGGGGTGGAGGTTGAAAGAAGTTTAGGATATCACAGAACTAATTAAATGCAAACTAGGCTGCCTGCAGAAAGCTGTGCGTGCTGGTTGCTATGTTTCTGGCAGGAACAGACTGGGAGAAGGGGGGGTTAAGGGAGAGCTGTTTGTTTTTTTTCTGTTTAAAATGAAGATGCCAACAAAGTTCTGGTTACTCACCAGCCTTTGAAAGGTAGATGTGATGTGAATTCTTGCAGCCACAGAAATAAGAAAAGTGAAAAGAGAATGTAAGAGTTAGAATAGATCAATGTATGGAAATATGAAATTAGAAAGGGGAGAGGGATTTGTTTTTGTTTGTTTTCATACATATCTCTGCATTTACATATGCTTTGATTTCTATTATTTGACGCCCAAATAATATGGAGGGTTTGTGGTCTCCTTTCCAATAACATCCTTGTAAACAACCTTGAAATAGAAAACTTCAGAGCACGCGAGGCGTGACAGAAACCTACACTGTGCCCATGCCAGCTCCCCAAAAGCAGTGAAGTTTGCAAAGGTCCGCAGGACTGGGTTTCCCTTTTGAGGGGGGAAACAAGAAGAATTAAATGAGCCTGCAAACACACACACATCCAGGCTCACTAAACTTGTCTGTATTTCATTAGTTCTTCTGTGGGTAATCAGAGGACATGTTAAGCACGCCTTTCAGCTGCTTCACCTAAGCAACACTTGCGGGGATAATTAAGGACTTGCCTGAGAGACCAAAGAGAGGCAGAAGAAAGAAGGGAATAAATAAGCTAATTGGGATCACTTCAAGAGTGAATTTGGCTTTGAAGAACACCCAGTGAAGGTATTCAACTTGCTGGAATGAGCGCATTACTCTAACACCCATATGGAAATCAATATTGAACTACCTTGGTCTGCTTTCATGTAAACCCTTAGGAAAAGAGGACAGATTAGTTCAGAGAATGGAGCTTTAGTGATGCCATGCCGTGTTTTAGACATCATCCTGGAACTTGGCACAACCTGGCCAGTGTCAGAGGCCAGATAGAACAACAGCCATCAGAGGTAACACGGGATACAGAAGGAGTTGGGGACACCTCTCAAGTATTACACTCAGCAAATCCAATCCAACACAGCACAAGTTAGAGCTGGACCAGATGCTTTGAGATTGATGAGAGTAGCAGTTCTAAATGTGGGGGACAGGGTGCCAGGTATACTGAATAAGGATGGCCAACATGATTCAGAGACAATGTGCCACCTGTCACAGGCAAGGGCTGTCCAGCCAGCTGGCAACCTCTGCCATGCCATCCCAATGCACATGTGTTAGAGGGTGAGCACTTTATCCCGGTGGTGAGGCAGTCTGGCTTGCCAGCAGGCAGGGCTGCCCAAAACTTGGTCCAAGTGCAAGCAGGGTGTGCTGGCACACTGCAACTGACCTCACAGTGCTGAGGAGATGTGAGCACGTACATGTGGCAAGGGCAAGTTGACAGTCCAGAACTTGATCCATGATGAGTTTTTCTGCCTCCTCCTTTCTGCTCCTTCTGCCACAGGGCAGGCACTAACTGAGTTCCCAAGACACAGTAACAGGTCCTCTCTTCCCCCTCCATCCCTGACTACAGCCCTGTGCTGACAATGTGAGCAGTGGCAGTGTCCCAGAAGAGAACTGGGTGCACTAAAACAGAAATAATAAGGTGGCTTAAACTCACGCTTGGCATGTCCAAATGGCTGAGGGCAGAGACACAGCTGCAAAGGGCTTCTGGACATGTGGAGAAAATGTTACACTGGCACAAGGCATTACAGAGGGTGGGAGAATTTTGGAAGAGCACAGTGTCTCCTGCCCTCCCCAAAGTCCCCAGCACAGAAGGAAGGTGGTAAAACTCTGTTGCTCACTCCCTTGCAAAGGCTGCACCCACTGTACAGCCTGGAGCCAGCCCCTTCCTCCTGGAAATCTCTTTCCCTTAATGACAGCACAGTGCTCTAATGAACAACAGTTTCGGTGACAGCACAAAATAAATGGGGAACACTCTCAATCTGAAGTTTGTATTGAATTAAATATTACAGCATTGATTGGGTTATTCATTTAGCATCTCACTCAATAAACATCTCTTGCAGCGCATGTTTCTCCATTTATCTTACCTTGTCGTGGAACCTGCGCTTACCCACCACGCTTGGCACTCCTGCCTGGCTGAGTCAGGGAGGAGGGAGGATGCATGGCCCAGGAAACCTTAGTTCAGCATTTCTTTCAAAGAGCAAGATCTCTGCTTGTGAGTCACAAAATAGACCAGAGCTCTGGTTGGTGGATGAGAGGGGCTCCCTTCTCTCAAGCCTGGCTAAAGTCAGCACAGGTTTCCAGGGCTCTGCTGAGCTGTGACTCCAGCTCAAAGCTCAGGACCATGGAGACATGGGGACAGCAAATCACAGGGAGAGGTAATGAAGTGCTGAGGGCTCATCTGTAACCTGTGCACATGTTTTTCTCTAGGGGCTCTTATTTTAATGCCCCTGGTAAGTCATTTTTGTGGCTAAAAGAATGCAAAATCTAGTCTGATCCTGTTACTTAATCAGCAATATTACAAGAGGACCAGAGCTATTTTAAACTTCACTCCTTAGAAAACACTTTCGAAGCTAGCAAGCCCCATAAAAATGTCAATGCAAATGCAAACGCTCAGTGATTTGGGTGTAGGCAGTGAATCCACTCTCCTAGGCACAGAATGGACACAGCCTGTAAAATGCTTGGCAGGCTTTTGGGCTCCATAAGTAATCCAGGAGCCATTCTGGGAGATGGAATGCAATTACTAGGACTAGTTGATACCAATTTATTTAGTAAATGTGGTCTATTCTGCTCAAGATCTGATCGCAGCTGCCCAAATTTGTTTGTTATTTGTATTTGTTCATTGAATTATTTGTGCAGGTAAATTATATCTTATTAATTATGTTTATTATGACAGTGCCTAGGAATTGACCAAGAATGCACCCCCACTGCCTGCTTTCTGGGTAGTGTGCAGAGACAGAATAATAGGCAATCCCTGGCCTCATTTATGTTTGAATTGAGTGCTTTCATTATTTGCTATTTATCAGTTGTTGGCCATTCAAGTTGTTTAGCATCCTTTATTTTCCCTAAACCTGGTAACATAAGCTCTTCAAATAAGAATTAAATGTTTCAAACAAATCACTGGAGCTTTGTTTTTCTTGGAAGGTAGGTGGTGGGTTGGGACAGTGAAGGGGAGAACATTTACTAGGAAGAGAAAGAACAGTTGAACCCCAATTTTCCCTAGTAGCTGCTCTCCTTGCTGACTGGGGAGTGGGAGAACTGCCTACAGTAATGACATTGTGTTCCTTCTTCCTCCATTAGGCTGTTTTGTTTTATGTACCTTTATAGGAATAATCCAGTGCATTGTAGCTTTAGCTGGGTTCTTAATTGTTTTTTTAAATAAAGGAACTCTGAGCTGATATCACAGATTTCCCCTTTAAGCTGTGACACTCCACTCTCAAGTCATTGATGTCACTCCTCAGCAGTCCAGGTCTTCTGGAACACTCTTTTTGCAAAAGCCAGGGCTGCTCCATGGGTCTGGAGATGTGCCTTTCACAGCCATGAGATGTGTTCCTATAGCATCTGAAGTCTGATAAAGCCACTCCTTTGTCTGTCATATTCCCTGCTTCCAGCACAGGTTGCAACTGCGTCTTTTCCTGAAGTCTGGTCTCTGAAGTCATTCTCCAACTTTCCATCATGTTAGACCCTTTGCCTTCTCTGTTATCCATCTCTCCTCCTTGTTTTCATCCTTTTCCATGCCTAGTCTATTCAATTCTCAGCACCTTTTAAACATGGACATACAAATCTGTGCACTGAACTTGATAAAATGTTTGGGTTTAGGTTTTTTTTTCTTTCAGTGGGTAATTTAATCTCTAATTTAATCTTGTTCAGATGAAAATTGAAAATTATTAAACTGGAATTCTCATTAATATCATAGAAGACCAAAAATGTTAAACAAAAATCCTGTCTAGTGAGGTCCTGTTCACCACAGTTTTTCACTTTAAAGCTGACCTCAAACAAGATTCTGTGCCAATAAAGGAAAAAAAAAAAAGAGAAAAACTTCTCTGTTTAAAATTTTAAACTGGATTTCTCCTTTAAACACCAGACTTCAAATATTTCTCTTCAACCTTGCCAAACTGTTACAATATGGTTCTATAGTGGCAAGTGTAGTCCTTCAGATCTTCATATTGGGTCTCACTTCAAAACAAAACCTCTCCCAGAGGGGAATGGAGTAAAGCTCAAACCCCACATGGCCTTTCAGCAGCTCCCAAGGCATAAAACTGTTTTTTATAACTTGATTTCCTTCTTAAGTTTTAGTTAGTGAAAATTCCACGGTTCCGTTAAAGGAAAACAATCTCAGTGGGTGTTTTTTGACCCAGCTGTTATTAAGATCTTTGACAACCTCTTGTATTCAACACTATAATTCTACTGGGTATAGAGGCCAGATCCTTAAAGATTGTATGGGCTTTAGGATTTTTTCTTCTTTTCTTGTCTTTTTCTCTGACATACAGCTGACCAGAGTCAAGCATTCTTTGACAGTTTGCTCATGCTCCTTGTTTCTCTTCCCTCCCATGCCTTTGAGCATCCCAGTTTCCTTTCCAGATAAACAGTGATCCTTGGGGAAGGCAGAGAGCTGGAGCTGAGAAGAGCAGAGGGAGGATTAGTCCCAGAGAATGCTGTGATCAGCTGAGTTCTCGGTTTGAAGATCTGGGCTGTATTCCCTGGTGGATTTGAAATAACTGTAGGTGTGGAACCTTGACTATAATGCATTGTGGTTTAAATCCTTTTGAATTCACAAACCAGGAGTCACTGTAGCTACATGGCACAATAAAATGTGCACATTGAAATGAATAAGTGCTCTTTGTCTAGGGAGGGAATAGAATAATTTCAAATCATCCCTTTGAAGGATGGTTCTTCCTGGTGCTTATTTGATTTTGTTATACATATACAAAGTGTTCAAGCTAAATGCCTTTTCTAGCTCAATTACTACAGTTTACTTACCAAGGCTCTGTTAAATGCTTTCAAGCACAAGTCCCTTCTGTACCATTAAAGACACTTTCCATTTCTGTGATACTATATTAAGCTTCACACTTCCACTCCCTAGTGGACTTTGGCTTGTAACTGGATCCTAATACAACCTATTACACAAACCAAAGTGATCAGGCAGGGCTGTGCTGCAGAAGGACTTCCAGAATCCACTCTTCAAAACTTCTTGAAGCCGTCCATTGGGTGCCAATTCTAATTTCCCAAATTTTCCGCAAAGTCAGACGTAAGCCTGGTTACTTTACCTGACACCACATTTTCACTTGTTTGCTGCATCTCAGTTAACATGATGGCTTGGATGGGGAGGAAAACAGCACAGTCTCCTCTTAGGAGAATCTCTGACCCAGTTAGTGTGCAAGCTTTTGATCCTGCAGTCCTGGGTAATACCACAGGCAGGGAAGTGGACGATGAACTGTAGTTGTGAGGGAATATTAACAGCAAGAGAAAAGGGGAATTCCAAATTCTTCTGCTAAGCCTGTGACAGAGATCTCCCATAACATCTGCGGCCGTGTGCGAAGAAGAATGAAGCTATATCTCTTGCTGTCCAGCAAATCTCTGTTGTAGTTTCCCTGGTGCCTCAGGACCAACTTTTCCATTGGATGATCTCCCAGAGAGTTAGCGGTTTGCAGATACGCTGCTACCCACATGTTTACTCACAATCCTCCCCAAGGCACATCCACACATCCCACAGGTGCTCCTCAGTTTAGGTTAAAAATAAATCAGAAGGAAATTTATGCAGGTGAAGTCACTAGTCACTGTACTGTGTCTAATAAAAACCTATTGATGAGAACTGGGCTGTGATATGAGTTTGATGTCTAATCACAGAGGGAAAACATTAGACACAGCACAGGTAAATTGCTTAGCCTGTGCTTCCTCAAATACAGTTTTCCTGTGTGGGGGCACTCCATGTTTTCTAAAGCGTGGGCCTCCTTCTACTTGAGAAGCTGTCTTGCAGATGCCTCCCTTCCACTGAGAACCACGGGGGATGTGTTTCTTCTCATTGGCAATGTAATGACACCCCTGTGACAGCTCCAGTGATCACTTGCAGAAGGAAGTCATATGCTGAGTGTATTTTGTGTATTGTTAACATCTTTAAATGTGATTTAGCAGCTGGAAACAAGGAAGAGAAGCTGGAACCACAAGACCATCAGATCTGCATCGCCTGTGTTTAACATCTGTGAGCTCAGAAATTGAGGGAAGAAAGACATGCTCATTGTTAAACTCTGCCACAAGACAAATGAGGGGCTGTGGTAGAACTGCTTGGGTAAAGTTTTCCTTTCTACATGCAATTGAATACTACCTGCCTGTGCAGACGTATCCCCATGGCACCAAATAAATAAAATAATTTTTAAAAAGTAAACAAGATAATGTCTATTTGGAAAGAGAAATATGTGGTTTTTATAATGCAGACTAGATGCAATTGCCATGTAAGTTCCTCTGAAACAATCCCTGAGGCAAAGAGACTCTAACTGAACAAAAGCTCCAGACTACATCCCCAACAATATAAGGCAGATCATGGTCTCCTTTTAAACGAGGTTCCAGGAACAAAATAGAAATCTTCCATGAAAAGTCATGGCAAACAGTCCAGTTTGACCAGAAAATCTTCCACTCTGTCTGCAGGCAAGCAAAAAAGGTTAACTCCTTGACGCGGAACTCGGGTCACCTTAATAATTTCCTCTGTTGTCTGTGTCATCCTGTAAAACTGGGTTAATTCGGTGGATGGAGAAGGTTTTTAGGCAGCCCCAACTTGAAATTTCTGGCAGCAGTCCCCTGATCTCTAAGATCCCCCCTGCCTGCACTACATGTGCCCAATCACAGCGTTATCCAGATGCCTTCAGGAGGGAGGCAGACCTGCCCCCTCGCTGTGATGTGAGAAGTGAGGTGTGAGCAGCACAGGGAAGAACCCCTCTGGAAGCTGCAGCCCCCAACTGCCGACAGACAGACACACCACACGCTGCACAGGAGGGCTGGGAAGCCTGCAACACTGCAGGTTGAACCAGCAATTGTGATCTTTGTACCTGAATAGCAAATATGCCAGTCTCCCAGTGGTAAGCTGCTGATACAGTGCAAACTCACACTGATAATCAAGATATTTTGATGGGGAAAATGTTTCTGCAGGCTTTGCACTGGAACAGGGGTTGCCTACGCATGTCCTTTTAGAATGAAACCAGATCATTTGGTGTCCTGTTTTTTCATAACTGCCATGAGGCAGGATGCACCCCTTATTGCAACCATGAGAGATGTGCCTCCATGTGCCAGTGCCTGCTTCAGCTCACACGTACACAACTGTGGTCACTGGTGCTGTACACATATGGTACTAAAAGGATGCAGGTGCACAACTTGAAATGCTGCAGTATCATCCCCTAACTTTACTAACAGCATTCTGGAGAACTGAAATCTGAGTGACAGGCAGGCAGATTTTATTTTTTACTGGTACAGCAGCATGAAGCCATTTGTGATGGTAGGGAATCCCTGCCTTGGATTTTCTGTCATTGCATTGGTGGAATAAGCCTACACAGGTGGGTGCTGATCTCTAGTAATTACACTGGTATAAATTACCCAGGCAGAGGTAAAATCTTCCTTATTCATGCTTCCTTCAAATTACTCTCCCAATTTTCAACCTTGATCTTCATGCTGGCTATTTGATATGCCCAAACTTCTTAGTCTTTGAGCCCACTGTCAAGCATAAGCACTGACAGAAAGGCATAAATTCACCTCCAACCACAGGGTTTGCTCCCTGCAGTGGGAATGCAGGTGGCAATGAAAAGGAGCTGAATTACGAGGCAGGAGATGAGCAAGGCAGGAAGACAGCAGGTTCACGTGACGTCCTGTGTCCAAGCCCTTCCCTTCCATCCTGGGACCATCAGTAAGGAGGCCGTTTAGCCAATACATATTTTCCTCTTTAGTACATAATAGTAACCTGAATAAAAGGTTTGAATTACAAAGTAGGCTCACCCAGCACATTCTCTGAGCAACAACTGCCATTTGTGTCAAGAAAATAAAGAAGGAGAGAGCGTGCTGGCACACATGGGCAGGAATGACTGAGAGTGAGGCAGAGTGTCGATTGAGGCAGCAAGCTGGAAGTGAGAGGCTTACACTGCTGAAGCAAAATTAAGAAAAGCCACAATGACAAAGGAAATTTGATTAAAAGAAAAAAAGTAGATTGTTATTATTGGAAGTTCGAGTGCTTTGTTCTAGCAACAAAGCAATATCCTTCACCAAAGCCTAATAGCAATTGCTTCTCTCCCTCTTGCCTGCCTTGCCATTCCCCACAACCAGTGAACCATGGCCAGGGGAGGTATGGGTGCATGGTGGCTGTGGGGTAGGATTTCTGTGGGGCTGAGGCACTGAGCCTCCCTCTGTAACTCTATGAGGACATCCTTCTTTCCTGACACCCCTCCTCTTGCATTTCTGACTCAGCCTCTTTCCTTGCTCCTCTGATGCCCTTCTCTGTCCCTCTCTCCATCTTTCCCTCCCTCCTTCCCTATCTTCTCCTGCCTCACCCTATTTTTCCCTTTCTCTGCCCCCTCCTTCTCCTCTCCCTTTTCTTCTTTCCTGTCACTTAGCTGTGCCTCTCCTTTCCCCACTTCAGTCTCCCCCTCTCTCTCTCTGGCTGCGCTGGGTTACTA
Organism: Chloebia gouldiae; assembly: GCA_003676055.1. Taxonomy (NCBI): domain Eukaryota; kingdom Metazoa; phylum Chordata; class Aves; order Passeriformes; family Passeridae; genus Chloebia; species Chloebia gouldiae. The sequence goes on along the minus strand of QUSF01000035.1, from coordinate 6,215,902 downwards.
ATGTGCAGTAATGGTATGGCTGGAAAGTCATTTGCACTCCCCTTCTCTTTATTTTTTTTCCTGCAGTATTATTAAAACTGTTCCATCACTGGCTGTAATGGGAGCATCTGTATTTTCTCCCTCTCCCGTATCTCTGACATGACATAATGCCTGCCCTCACCAAGACGCTATAACACCGAGGTAATTGAAACATAACTCACCGTAAATTACAGGCCGTTGTTCCAGGCAGGGGCCCGGCCATGCTTCCTGGAGCTCATTCCAACTGGAAGCTAAACATCACTTGAAAAGGGATGCTTAAGCAAAACAAAGCCATTTAAAGAGCAACACAAACACGGAGAGGGAGGGGAGCATGGGACTCGGGCTCTCCTGGAGAGGTGGGGTCCCACCTGTGTGGCAGCTGGTGGGACTGAGAAGCCAGCAGGGGATTGTGGTGTCTTCTCTGTGGTCTGTGTGTTCCAAACCAGGGAGAGATGTCCTTGCAGACACAAGTGTTAGCACCAAATAAGCATCTCTGTTAGCAGAGAGGCTGAGGACACAGTGTGCCATGTAAATGACTTCTTAGCTAAAAAGGTCATCAGGTAGGTCAGAGGTGCAAGGCTTTGATGGGATTCCTGCAGAATCAATGTGCTCTAATGCCCACTGCCTCTGGTGTGGTAACCTGAGCCTCTCTCCATCCCTGTGGGATCTGAGTTCTTTTTGACAGTGATGAAGCTGTAACCTCTGAAAGGTCCAAATCAGTGTGGGCTGCGGGATCCAAAATACTGCAGAGGACACCCCTCCCTTCCCCTTCATAAATCTAGCAACAGATGTCTGTATTCAGCATGGAATGTTTGCTGCTATAAGACTTGAAAGACCTTGAGCTGTTGTAAGCTCATGGTTTTTGTTTCAAATATCCCAATGGCCTCCTGAATAACCTCAGGTAAGTAACTTCTCTTTCTTCTGTGTCTCAGTTTCCCATTCTGCAACACATGGCAAAACTAACTTCCTTTGTCAAGCAGCCAGTGACCATGCGATAGGACAAAGGGGGATGGCTTTACACTGGAAGACAGTAAATTTAGATAACATATTGGAAGATGTTTTTTAATGTGAGGGTGGTGAGGCACTGACACAGGTTGTCCAGAGAAATTGTGGATGCTCCATTCCTGGAAGTGTTCAAGGCCAGGTTGGCTGGAGCTTTGAGCAACTTGGTCTAGCGGCCAGTGTCCCTGTCCATGGTACTGGGGTTTAACCAGATAATCTTTAAGATCCCCTCCAACCCAAACCCTTCTAAGATTCCATGTTCCTGTGATGTACCAAAAGCATATGGCAGTGAGGAAGGGGTGATTACCCCACTGCCACCAGGAGCGTGAACTGCTAGGAAATATCATTTTGCAGTCAGAAGAGAGCACTGAAAACCAGCACCCCTGTGCTTTGTGTTTGGCTCTTGCTTTGGCTGGTTCTGCATCCATCAGCAAGCTTCTCTGGTAGCCCTTGACTCAGCTGCCCCCTACGCTATAGTATCACCCAGAGAACTAGCTGGTTTTGGGTTTGAATTCTGGGAAATTTTGAACAAAACACACAAACCCCAGAGTGTGCAATGATTTTTCTGTAGTAATGGGAGTAAGTATTTGGAAACTTTTAAAAGGTAAAAATAAGACAGAACAGCCTATCTCTCACAGGCACAAATTGGGGTCTGCCCAGGGCCTTTCCATCTATTGTCAGTGGACTCCATGGCCCAGATTTGTGCCTTGGTGTCATGTGGCTGGTGTCATACGAATAACAGGGTCTTGTGAGAAACAGCCCTTGGTGCACTGCTTCACAACACACAAAGGATTTTATTTTAGGGAATGAGATTTATTATTTGTCCAGGATGAAATGGCAAAAAACTCAGGGAACTATGACACTGTGACTGCTTTGGTTTTCCCTGGAGACCTTCACAGTCAAAACTATTACAGACAGCAGCCTACCAACTGCTTCCACTGACCTGGAAGAGTCCTTTTAAGGGTGGTCAGAGAGAGGTTGCTGTGGTGCAATGTCATGTGGTAGGGAGGTCCACCATGTCTGTATGCTCTGGGTGAGTCCTAGGCTTGCAAGGGATGGCTGCAGAACCACAGGGAACAGAGATGCAGAGATAAAGCTTTGGAAAGGGCTTTTTAGCAGTGTTAAATGATGCATATCTCGGGCAGTTCTGGTACCAGAGACTGAACTTGCTCCTAAGGTCACAGGGCTGCTCCACAGGTGGATGCAGTACCCAGTGCCATCCAGTGTGGCAGCTGCAGCAGCAGTGGTGTGGAGGTGACATAGGTGTGTGGTCTCCCAGCCCTTGCTTTTTCTGATGCCTGGTTGGAGCTGATTGCTTTCCATGAGGCCTGCCACATGCCCCTTGAAAGTGCTTCCATCAACCCTCTTACCGTAGCTAAGGTTTCAGCAATCTCACCCCTCCTCTCTTTGACATTATTGGTTTATCTTTGTCCACTGGCAAAGTTCCCAAGCAATTCAACAATAACAGTTGTTTCTCTGTGGCTGAAAAAGTAATCTCTGAGACTGGCTGTTATTGATCATCTTACAGGAACTGGACATTTTCTTTTCCTTTCCCATTTTTTAAAATATATATTTTGAGTTTTAGTCAATTTTAGCACTCATGAAAGTGCAAGACTGATGGTGTTGAGTAGAGCTAAACTTAGCTCTTCATGGCTTCCCCTATGCACACACCTCTACTAATGCACCACATTACTCTCTTGCATTAACTTCTGGCCCTCCCAGCCTGGGGCTTCCCTCATCATCTTGCCAGTGGATCCTTCTGTCCTGCAGCTCACCTGTCTCCTCCAGCTCAGGCTTCCCAACCAGCCCATCATTACCCTTCTGTGCAGTGCTGATCTGCCAGCTCCTGCTTAGATGGAGATATGGAGCTGGACTGCTCGCTGTGCCCCAGCTGATGGTGGTGAGAGGTGCTGTCAGACTTGCCAGAGCACGATGAAAGCAGAGAAACTTCACTGCCCAGCGTGACAGCGTGTCAGCTGGTCCTTCTCTAAAGCAGTCAGTCAGACTTCTCCAGCCTCTTTTCCCTGCAGCCCTGGGGCTCTGTGGGGACAAACAGAAGAGCACACCCTGGCATGCTGCTTTTCTTTCAGCGTGAGGCGAGCTCTGTCTGGATACACCTGACAGAACTGGTGTGGGATAACGGGGCAAGGTAGGACGGGTGAGGGGGATGTGCTTTTCCCACTGCACTCTTCTTTCAGTAGCTCCAGAATTTATAATACCAAAATCAGATTGAACCCTTACTCATCTCATGAAACTGGTTCCTGCTTTCTCAGCTTATGCAGTTCCTACTGTTCTCAGAGGGAAGCCAGTGCAAGCATACTGTGTCTGGGATGCTTCCTCTCCTTCTGCCCATCCTGGGGATAAAACGGCCCATCAAACCTCTACAAATCAGGTGCTCACTCCATCCAGAAAAGTACTAGTTTGTAACTAGCATTTCAAATCACCATTTCTATATGAAATGCCAAAAAGTCATAACATGTTATTTCATTTTCAGGCTATTGTTTGTTTTCTTAAAAAGAAAAAAAATTAAGAAGTCAGATTTATATTTTAGTGTGTTTGGTGCAGGGAAGAAAAAAAAAAGGCATAAGAGGCTAAAACAAAAATTGGGATTTGGATTTTGAAGTATTGATTCAAAGTAGAGAGGAGGAATGAATTTTGAATCAATTCAGAATTTCTGTTGAGATCATATCTGTTATTCTCTTGTCTTCTTTCTCCTTTCTTCTCCCCTCCAACTGTAGTCTATCAGGTAAATTAGGTAAGAAAAAACAACAGCAAGCAAGGACACACATCAGTGATGACAGAGTTTTCATTAAAATGTTTTAAGTTGGGACAATGGCTCTATTAATCTTCCACCCTCCATGGGAACACGTAGCACACAAGCCTCTGCTGTAGTGAGCCTGAGAACAAAATGTCTGTTGTCTCAGCAAACCAGCTGAGACCCTCCACTTTTAGACCACAAAAAGTCTCCCTTTGGCATCTGCAGCACCAGTACCACCTTGTCCCCTCTCTGCTGTGCAGGGGTTTTGCCACCTGTATCTCACCTGATGGCTCAGTAGGGATTGAGCTCAGGGCTACAGACTGCCACAGGGTGCTTGTCCCCCAGAACCTCTGCCCCAGGATTCTGAAGCCAAGACACCTTGCGTTTAATTGTTTTGCTATCCTGAACTTGTGTTCAGCCTGGATTCCGTTTGTCCTGGATCCCTGAGGACAGCTCTGAGCTACTTAGTTAATTGGAAGTGGCTAAAGCCATGGAAGGCAGCTATGGAGGTAGAGGAGGCATTGTTGGGTTCAATTTGCAGAGAATATTGGAAATCTCTTGCTTAGTTTAACAGTCATTCACTATTAGGGTGAGATGCTGGCCTGGGTACCTGTGGGAAATTTCTGAGATGTCCCAAGGGACTGTGGAAGTGATGGTAATTATCTTCATTTGTGCTGTGTTTATTAAGTAATGGTGAGAACCATGAGAGCTGGAAATGAGGAAGGGAGGTAAATCTGAGTGTGAGGATGTGGGGAAAAGCTCACGTTAGAAAAATAAAGGGGTAAGGAGCATGCTTACATGGTCAGGATATATTAGAGTGAATGATTAAAGGGAATGGAGAGGGAAGAATAATGAGTGTGCTGGCTTAGTCTGTGACATACAGAGGGTAACAACTGGGGAGGATGGAGTTAAAATAAAAAAGAAGGTGGTGTATCAGTGGGATACTCGTGTCCCTTTCCTGACACAGACGGAGAGGAAAAAGGCACAGTGGAAAAGTGTGTATGTGTGCATGCGGTGCATGTGCGTGTAACATAAGGGAGGAGGAGAGAAGGGGCTGTATGATGCCAAGCCCATGGTAATGGACTCTGCCAGGGGGAGGAAAGGGGCTGGAGCTGACAGAATGTGTGTGTGCTGGTGAGGCATTTCCCAGCCCTGGAATCCAGAAAGGCAGCCACATTCAGGTTTATGCTGATGACACATCTTTCCACTTGGGCAAATGGACGGATTCCCTCTCTAAATCACTCCAACGTGATTTTAATAGCAGGCAGAGGTGGCGTTTGGATAATAAATGGGTACTAAACCCTAAAGAGACACACGCTGTGTCATACAGAACAGATGGTAAATTAAAAAGAATGGAAGCCCATGACTCCGTTTAGCTATGCTCCAAGCTGGGGAGCTCTCACTCTTGTTATACCAAGTATTTAGTATTTACACTGCAAGGTTGCTTCTTTGCCTACTCTGACTTGGAAGATTGCAATTATGTATAATAACAGTGAGATCACACTGATTAGAGAGGTGGCAGGAATGGCAAGGCTGGATTATGATGATGATAATCATCATTCTTATTAGTGATCATCAATAATTAATAATTGCATTGTTTATCCTTCATCAGTGGCAGAAAAGACAACCAGACATGCTAAAAGGTTTAAAAATCAGCTTGCTTTGTTTTGTTTACTGACAGAGAAAGTCTTCCTTTGCATTTGCTTTTTACCTGGCCTTGCCAGGGCTGTAGGTCCCTGTTCACCTTCCAGAGGGTATTTCAGCTGGTGCTCAGTGCCCTTTGGCTTCAGCAGGATGAAATCATGTGTTAAGGGCTAGACACATACTTAGTCACAACGCAGAGCAGTGACTGAAGGGAGCTTGCCTTTGGAGTGGTGGGAGCAGCGGGGCCAGAACATGTATTAATAGGCAGCGACAGCCCAGCAGTGCAGCTGCAGTAGGAACCCTCTCTAGGAATGCCATCAGCTGTGACACGGTCCTTTGGAGCTGCTCCGGTGATGAAGATCCAGCTGTCACTGCCGGCCTTCCCCTGCCTTCTCCCTGCCCACAGAGCAAGGCTGACCCTCGGGAGTATCAAGCTGAGGTGCTGCAGGAGGAGCGGCAGAGACCCCTGCAGATGGGAGATGCGTCCTGGTGCCAGCCAGCCCCTCTGGAGGGGCACGCACACAAGCTGCTTGGCGTACTCTGGCTGCAGAGTAATGTGATTGTCACAGTGACAGAGTGAGTGCCCATTCATTAGTCAAATGAGTGTCATGGTACTTCTTGGGCTACTTCACAGCCCTGTGAACTGGGATAACTGGGATGGTGTGGTAAAATCAGACAAGGGATCCCAGCAAGAAAATATGGCAGAGCATAAGGAATCATTGCTTTAAACACAAAAGCAGCCAGTTAAGGCAATGCTGTTATTGCTTCTCTGTCTGACATACGTGAGAAGGAGCAAATCCTAAAAGCAACTGAAGCCATAAAGACAATCACTTAACCAAGGCCATAAGATATTGATCTTCCCCCATCTGAACTCTGTTAGGCCGGCACACTGGAAGATGTTTGTTCCTTTTAAACAGGTATATGATGAGGAAAGAGTGAAGGCAGCACTATTAACCTAGAATGTTGCTTGAGAGATCTAAGAAAAAAAATCCTTCATCTTCTGGGTCCTCAGTTCAGTTACAACCTTGCTGGAAAGAAGCTTTAAAGAGAAGTACTCATGGCACTGCTGATCTCTTAGAGAGGAATGAAAAGGAAGAAGATGAGTGCATTAATGTTTTGATTGCAGTTCCACATAAAAGCCATATAGGCCCTAACTTTACTATTGTGAAGGCTCCCAATCTTCAGTAATTTAGGACAGGAGTCTCAAATTTGCAGATAAATCCCCCCAGATAGTAAAACTATCAGAGAAACCTTTGACCAGTATGAGGAGGAACTGTAAAAAAGAATAACTTATGTTTAATGTCTTTACTTTAAAGAATTATTTTTGATTCTCATCCCCTCAATCTATGCATTTCATTTAAACTTCGGTGATTGTACATTATGTATATGTTTGTAAAATAAAATAATCTTCATAAAGAAAAAATAACTTTAATAATTTGAGAGAAAAAAAATCCCAATACTTTAATAAATCCCTGAAGTTAAAACAAGTTATTTTCTATTAGTAATCATGAAGATTATGGCCACTGGTAGTGGCCAGCTAAGAAGAGATCCTCAGTGTATGGAGTTCCATGCAAATGTGGAGAGCAGATGTTCCCTTCCCTCATAAGCTCGTCATCCAAACAGACAAGGCATTCACAGTGTGAAATGGATCAGTCACACACACTACACTGAAGTGGGAGATCCAGGAACACTTGCAGGAAACTGAGCATCCAGCTAATCTCTAATGGCGTAGTACAGTCTTGTAGGACGATTGATGAAATTGTAATATATAATTATATGTTTGTTTATAATGTCACTACAACTACCATGACCAAATGACCAGGCTTTTAAACAGCAAAAAACCCCCAAAACTTATAAATACTCTAATGAGTGGAAAAGAAAATATGGCAACAAACAGAAAAAACCCAACCAAACAAAAACTAAACATCTTGAAAATAAGAACATTTAGGGGTTTTGTGAACTAGAGTGTGAGGAGGTTGACAGAAGGTTACCTATACAAAATCAGTTTGATTTGGTGGTGTTTGATGTAATAATATTCTGCAATTTAGATTTACGAGTTTTCATAAACACAGTACAAACAAAATGATACTTTCACACCAAGAAACCATTCCAGCAGATTTACTACTGGTAGGAAACAACAGGTTCAGCAGTGAAAACAGATTCAATTAATAGATGAGAGGGTTCCAAAGAAAAGAGATAGCACAAATATAAGAAAGTAGAATAAAGACCAAAACTAGAAAAGAAGAAAAAAAAAAGTTATAGTCTTCAACTTTAAATTTTCTACAACTCCTCACTGAATTGGTAAGGTGTTCCTCCCTTTGGTTATACTGAAGTAGCGAACAGCTAGAGAAGGGCAGAATAATACATATGCCTCAGGGCACACTGAAGCACCTCACCATGGCTTTCAATCCTGTTTGTGTATCTCTAAAAATGGCCTAGCAGTGGTACAGATCCCTTTATCATCAACTTACTTTCAGAGATATTAGAGAGACTTTTCTTTACCTTTTGTGTTTCCCTTTGATATAGTCCATAAGCCTTTAGCAGAGCTGAGAAAGTTGAAAACCACTGCATTAGATAATTGTGCTTGAATAGAGCCTTTCGAGGCTGGTTCTGCAAGGGAGTGACAAGTTCCAGCTGCCCGTGAGGTGACATCCCAGGGTCCTTGTGCACAGACTGCCGTGCTGGGAGAGGGAGATGTTAGTCAAAGCTGGGGAATGTGTCAGAGGCAGATGAGAAGGTTAGAGAGGCATGCCTTTAATGATTAAAAGTATTTTTTGTTGTAACAGCACTTGAGCTTTTCTGAACTTTCTGAACAAGTTTTTTTATCCTGAGGCTGTTAAAAATATCTGTCCTTTTAGGATTATGACAGAGGTGTACAGATAACTCTGTGAAGAATTCCCCCCTTCCCCTCCCCCCACCCCCCCCAAATCTTCAACATTCAATGTCATTTCAAATTTCAGAAAATAAGTGTGGAAAACAGCCTGATGACAGTTTTGTGACATCCACCTCTCTACCTCCATGTGCCTTTTATCCAACAGGAAAATTGTGCTGAAAACATTCAGTTAAGGAAAACTGAAAAACATGTGATTGCTATTTTCCCCCCACCCATTTCTCAACCACCTACATTCATGTTTTGTGTACTACCTGGAATCCTGCCACCTCCTGCTCACTTCACATAGGTCCTAATCCCAGACTGTTTTCTTGCCCCTTCCTGCGTGTATCACCCTGTGAGCCAGGATGCCAGGTGGAGGGGGTGGGAGTGCTGGTGGCATGGGACATAAAAAGGAAAAGGCCATTATGTGAAGCTGCAGGAGGGTATGGCTGGGGGTTCTTCAAAGGGACGAGTGCTCAGCACAGCACTCACTGCCCATGAACCCACTTAAGCCTTTAGATGGCCCCATTGCTTTGGGGTGCAGAGGAGGTAGTGGTCACACACTGCAAAGAAATCTTTTGACATTGCTTTGGGGAAAACGTGAGGTAGAAGTCAGTTGAATGAGGTTTGGATGTTATATATGAAACTTCATCTCACAATATCCATCTCCTCTCCTGCCTGTTTCCTGCAGAGCATTGAACCTCAAGCGCCAGCCTTATTTAAATGAGTAGCCATTAGATTAAAAGCAGCCTTGATAAGTGACAAAGGCATTTCCACATCAGCTACAGCAAGTTCAAGGCAACTGCTGTTCATGTTAAAGCGAACAGAGCTTTGCAGTGCTGTTCATGAGCACAGAAAGCATGCTGCCATCTGTACTTAATTACAGTTGTGTGGGGTCTTGATCTTCAAGTCATTTTGCAGAGTCCAGTACTATTGATTTCATAAAAGTTACATAAATCTGACTGCCATTTGTGTTATTAAATTTCACTAGCTGTTTCAATGGGGAACCTTGAGATTCTCTCTCTGGGTGTTGATGCTGGAATTTACAGGAACAATCCTGTGGGGTTTTTTTGAGGTACACTTCAGCCGGCCATTTATAGGCTTGAGTTAAAGGCAATTTGGATAGATCAAACATAGATCCTATCAGTATATGCAGAAGAAAGGACCTAATCTCAGCCAAAATAAAGTGGTATTTTGCCATCTGAGAGACAGAAGAAGTGCCCTGGCTTCTCTGAATTGTATTGGGTGTCCTAGATGTATTGAACTGGACAGATGCTTTCCCTGTATTTGGAACAGAAATCTAGTGAATTCCTGTAGGAGTGTTGGCTGTAACTGTGATACAGAATTGTTGCAGATGTAGTGATGTGTGCAGGTTGGTCCACATCTGCACAGGGGAGTAGTGTGCAGCTTTTGCATCTGCCAATGTTTCTTCTGCCAGCATGCCTGGTCATTGGCTGCCTTGGTGGGTTAGTGATGCGGCTCTGCAGAGGAGATGAGAACAGGAGAGTGTGTAGTGATATTTTGCTTCTTTTTGGCTGGTTCATGAAGATTGGAAACCTGGAAACCTGGCTGTCTTAAAATACTCAATGTTCCTTTGGTCACACCAGTCCTGTTCAGCAGTTGTGACCTAGATGTCAAGTCTTGGACTTCTGCGCCACCAACATTTTGCCATTCCATTGTCATCTGCTGGTGTTTGCTCTTGCAAATTGTATTGGATGTCCTAGCTGTATTGAGCTGGACAGATGCTTTCCCTGTAGTTGGAACAGAAATCTAGTGAATTCCTGTGGCAGTGGCCATGTACTGATTCGTAACAAGAGAAATATTGGGGGCCTTTTTCACTCTACTTCTGCTTTGAGGGTGTTGTCAATAATCCTGAATTACCTTCTGAAGCTTTTCCTTAAGTCTTGTCAGCTAAAAACCTCACATTTTTTATATGTGTTTTTTGCAGGCAAAACAGTCTCAGTTCAGGGAATTTTACTGAATTTGATTTATTTCCAATTAACATAAAATTTTAATTACTGATCTGGATGATGGAAAACAAAGAAGACTTAAATAATTAAACACCTGTATCCCAGGCTCAGCTTCAGTGCAACATCTGTCTCCCACCAGCCCCCTTCCCTCCATTTTCACTGTGCTTTATACCCAATCCCAGCCTGTACCATTGGTAAGATGATGGGCAATGTAGGGAGGCCCTTTTCTTGCTGCTGCTCCTGGTTCTTGCTCTTTTCTTCCCCTGTTCTTTCCTCTCATTAACACCCTTCTATATCCTAGGTCAGCCATGGGCTGTGGTCCGTTCAGGAGTGTCCCTCCTCCAGTGTGGGTCCCCCACAGGCACAGTGCCCACCCCAGCAAGAAGCCCATCCCTTCACCAGTTCTTCCCTGTCCTGTTCCACATGTATCTCCTCCTGTGTCTGCTGCTGTGTCTCCTTTTGTGCATCCTCACATCTCCTCCTCTTTCTCCACTTTTCAATTCTCTCTTGTGTCCCCTCTAGAGCTGCCTGCCCCAGCAGTGCTGCCCTCCCTTAGCACTACAGAATGGAGTAACTTTTGAGAAGTAGCTTTTGTAGTTGGTGCAGCAGGGCTGGGATGCCTCTGACTGGCCATGGCCTTGGGGTCCCACCCATTATGGAGACAGACGGGACTAACTGGGACCAGTAGAGGACAGGCCCTGAACCCTCCTGCACTGGGCAGCCTGTGCCCCCTCCTCTGCTACCAAGACCCAAAAGACTTGCCTTTTACAGGGATCAAAGAAGAACCCCCTGTACTCAGGTGCAGCCAGGGCTTTGGGAGGAGAAAAAAAAATCTCTTATTAGACTGTGTGAGGCCTAGGGTACACTCCTGACAGTGTCCATGGACTGGGCTGTGGGATGCCATGTCTGTGGCATCAGAGGGGGTCCCTGCTGGTTTCTGCACAGGGATGCCAGTGAGAGGGAGTCACTGTCAGATTTCTGATGGATATGACCCCTCCTCCCTAGGCATCTTTTCCCACTCCATGTACATCCTGGCCTTCCTGCATATGGGGGCATTCAGAAAGAGGGTTCAAAGGGAGTTTCCACCTTGTAAAACATCTCACCCATTTACTTCTCCAAAAGAAGCCAAAGCTGCCAAGATTTTGGTACTGAAGTGGAAAGATTGCTGGATAGGAAGTCAGAACAAGCTCAGGTCTGCTCCCAGTTCTGTCACTGATGAGCTGGATCCAGCACTTCAAAATGCTTTTTTTTTTACTTATGGACCCCAGACTGCGCCTGTTATAGTGTATTTAGTCTGGAAGCTGTACACAGTCTGCCTCTCACCATGTGTGTGAGACACTGAGCACAACAGGAACCTCGTCCCTGCTGCAGCCTTAAGGTGTGACAGTAACACAAATAATAAATAATAATACTGTTAGCAAAAGAACATACATATTTATATGAAAATGTAAGGATGCAAAGCAACTTTGGTTGACAGCAGTGCTCAGCACATTCAGAGTGGCAGGATTACATTATATTTGTAGCCATGGCTTCACAAACAAAATGCAACCCATAAATTAAACTGGTGATGATCTCTACCTATGGCAACCAGCAGCCTCACTCATTGCTCTCCCAGGGTGACACACAAAGAGCTTTTCATCAACACATAATCCCAGAGCCACCTGGTCAGAGGGAAGGGCAGGTAGAAAGAGAAGCAGGATGGGAGCTTTTCTCTCCTATGTGACCTCACAATGCAACATTTGGGATGGCCCCTCTGTTAAACTGCCTAAATGTATACAACAGCCCAGTAAGAAACAGCTCTTACTTTCCCCTCCTTTCTACTCCTCTCCTTGTCATCTGTCCTGTCCTCAATCTGTGCAGCTATCAGGCAGAGATCCAGACTCACAGGAAATGCAACATGGGCTATTTTCTCATGGGAACTGGCATTGTATGTGAACCTGTACCCTACCCATTTAAACACCTTGCTCTAGCTGGGTACCCATTGGCTGAGGGCTAGGGACCTGGGCACTGGGCAGAGGAAACTCTCAGGAGCACACACCAGCACCCCAGTGTGGTGGTAGCATCACCCTGAGTCACCAGTGTGGAGTGTGCCTCGAGCAGCTCTGTAGAAACACCACCTTCAGACAGTGTAGAGGAAGTGTTTTACCTCACCCACAGAACCCAAAATGTGACCATGCTTCTCTCGATGGCAGAAACAGAACGGCCATCACCTGTGATAAACAGACAGGGTGTCACTTGTTTTTCCCTTATTTCTCCCCCATAGGAATCTTCCACGTAGCATGGGGACGTGCCAGTGAATCTGTGGCTTTTCCCCTCTCCAGGAAGTGTGTGTACATGGTGGAGGAGGCAGTGTGTCTGTGCACAGGCATCTCTGTGGCTCCTGTTGGCTTGTAAAGGAGATTCACATGGGCAGAGGAGTGATCGGGTCCCAGATGCTCGAGAGAAAATGGCAAAGTAATTCTCCACTGCTGCTTCTCTATACTTCAAAAAGACATTAGAAAAGAGAAAAATGCATAACTGAAAGGTGCTGAATAATTTGGGGAAATGGGGTCATGCCCACCCACCCATTTGTAGAGCTTAGAGATCTGTATAAAGATGCAAATGAATACATCTGTTGTGTCATTAAATGCAACTGCAGCAACCTAGATGAAAGGGAAAGTGAGGGAGGGAGAAGTGCTGACTGGTAATAGTGCCACAGAGTTGTCTTCTGTGATGAGGATGTGCCAAGTGCAAAGCCCCAGGCTAGTACTATGGGTTCCAGTTCAGCACCCATTCTTCCCCCCCTCTCTCTTTCTCTGCTGCTTCTCATGGTCTCCTGACCTGGCATCAACCATAGTCCCTTGTGCTCTTCACATGAAGGCTGTGTGATGGATGTGGAGCCAGTGGTTTCATCTCCTCTTTAACTTCCCTGTAGAGTCTGGCTTCCTCAGCTGGTGTTTTGTAGGGAGGGGAGGAGACAAGACAGAGGCACCTGCACCTCTAATAGGCAGCAGCCCTCTGCTGCTGAAAGCACCTCTAGCTCTGGGAAGGGACAGGGGATGAGGTCAAGTGACAAGATGTGTGCACAGCCTGCTGTGAGTAATTGAATGTGGGAGTGATCCTGACAGCGTCTCTGGCCCCACTCGCTGCCTGGGCACGAATCAGCTGTGATGCCAGCATCTGAAAAGACACTTTAGAAATGTCCCAGCCAGAAGGACCTGTTCGTGTGACACCCAGCATCAGGCTGGCGCTAGCGCCCAGACACGCTGGCTCAGCAACGGGAAGGAGAAGAAACTTTCCCCATTCCCTCAGCAGAACAGAGAGGACCCCCTGACCACCCCTTTGCCCTCCCACCCTCACCACATACCCCTGGCAGAAAGCAGGGGTCCTCCCACCTGCAAGTGCTCCATACTCCCTCCATCCTGCTAGTATTCCCTGGCTGACAGAGGGGGAAATGGCTGCTTTATACTGGAGCCCTGATCCCACTTCTGCAGGTCGCTGGGCTCTTTTGTGGCAAGGATTTGTACAGCCCTGTCATCAGAATCCCTCTTGTCCTCCTGAGGACTTCCACAGGGCTGCTGCAGTGGGCACAAGCTCTGAGGCCCTTTCTCCTGGCTTGTTGGGGCTGGACCACTTGTCACAAAGTTCAGATCTGGTGTCTGATTTATTCCCACTACTATGCTTGCAATTAGATTTCCTCATCTTGGCCCTGCTTGTCTTTTTCTCAAACTTCAGTCTCCTAATTAATGCTGGTTGTTTCCATTTTTCCTTTTTCATTTTCTCTGAACACAGTACATAAACATTTGGAATTCCACACTGTCTTTGTTACTGCTTAGTCTTACTGAGTTTTTTGCCTTGGCCATTTTCTGGAGTGACTGTGCCATGGTGGCCCCTGGGGCCTCTGATAAACTTTGCTGGAGGAGCTTCCAGTTCTCACATATGCAAAAATGAGTGTTTATACAAATATATACATATATGTTATATGCTCTATTTTGATACATTTTACTTTTGACACTTGACAAGTTTGCCTTTTCAAAGGGCCAAGTATATAAATATATATATTATTTCTTGACAGGATACTCCCTGTGCTCATATTCAGTGTAACCAAATCATGATCACTGGTCCCTGTAGCTGCTTCCAGGGACTGACAGCTCCTGCTGAAACAAGTTTGAATGAGCATCCAGTGAGTAAAACCTTTTATTAACTCTGTCATCCAGGTGATCAGTTGGACAGGCATGTATGAGCCCTCTTGTGGGTGTGTATGTGTGTCCAGATGCAGGGATACTCACAAATACAAAAGCAATGTTTTTTTTCATAGCATTTTTGTACCTGTTTTTGCTGTTGGTATTTATCCAAAGGCTTATGCAGGTGCTGCATAAGCTTTTCCCAGTGACATTTCTCCACACTGTTATTAACCAGTCATACACTAATCACCCTGTTAAACATGGATCATTGAATAGATGCTCATGCCAATTTGCATGGATTATCATTCCAGGATTATCATTCTTCTAAGTTATTTATAATTGTCCTCAGTGTTTCTCTCTATTTATGGTTCCCAGGCTGCTTCCTATCAGTGCATATCAGAATAATGTGCTCTTGAATACATTCAAGTCTGATTTTTTTGGTACTGATTTCCACATATTTCTGTCCAGTCTGCACCCCTCACTGACTTGAGAGCTACCTTTCAGAGGCAAAAACCAGCTTAGACCAGCATTTCTTTCTTATTCACCCTTCCTAATTAGAACAGTAGACTTTTACCTCAACCTAAATGTAATGTTTTCACAGGAGAAAATAATCATCTCTAGATTTCAGAAGCATTGGTGATGTTTCCTGTTGACTGCATAAAACCTCTGGCAAATTTTGAAATTGGAATCCTTCCATAATAACTGTATTTTTAATTTCCATATGCTACAGAGATGACCTTAATTAGATCATTAATTTAGTGGTGTCTGAAAGACCACTGTAGTCACCTTCTGAAAAGTTTTACTAGTAAACACAAGGATCAGGCTCTGGAGAACTGAGTAACTAAAAAAATGCAGTGGTGTCTTTAATGCAAAGCATCACCACTATGACTTCACTCACCCTGTTTTTCCTCAAATGTTTGTAACTTACAACTGTTTAAAATTCCAAGTAATGTGACTAGTCCCTGCAGGTTTCAGCAATAACAATAACAGGAAATTTGTTCTTATCAATGGGAATTTCCATTTCCAGCTTGCCTATTTCCCTGATGTCTAGGACCACTGTATAAATAATAGGAAAATCTCTTTTCTTCACAACTTCAGCACAGCAGCTCAATTTGTTTGCAGCATGCTGAGCTTGAGTTCGTACTGCATTTGCCTTCTTAGGACCTTCCCTCCGTGACATCAGTCAAAGCGGTTGCCTGGCTACTCCAGCTTGCTTCTGACAGATCGGAGTTGCTTTGAAATGGAGGACATTCTGCTCCTACATGGCTGCATATATATATAAAAAAGACTGAAGACAGCATTATGAAACCTCCAGCAACTCGACTACACGCTGCAGCCACTTATTTTACACTGACACCAGAACATTCTTTTTTCCTACTCAACAGCTGGTCAAGTGACAATGCCAGCAGATTGCAGGAGACTCTGCCTTCAAACACCAGGCTTCATTAGCAGGAGGAAAACTGCATCAGCCCTCCTGCTACTGGTCCTTGAAGGTGCTTATGCCCCAGAGTACCCCTGCTCCTTGGTTCACTCCTCTGCACCTGGCAGGGGGTGGGAGAAAGGGTGCACATGAACTTCTGAGCAATCAGCAGTTTCTCACTGACTGCAAGAGAGGATCTGCCAAATCAGGTATCATCTGGGTGTACCTTCCTGGGCAGTAACACCTTATGTGCCAAGGAGTAGTAGAGACTGGCTAGCACTCCTCTTCCTCCTCTGTCACACTCACAGCCAGTGTGCTGACCTGGCTCTTTGTCATCTGTCATATTGACACAGAGCTGGGACAAACCAGCAGCATGGGAACTGCATGGTCTGGTCAGCTAAGAAAGCTGATATTCTCTTTATAAGAGACCAAAATAAACTGAAATGTGATGATCATTAGAAAAAAAAAAAAGAAAGATTTCTTGTGACAAGTACACAATTTCTGTTGGTAATTCTGGATTGGCTGTGTGTGATTATCAGAGACCAATTCAATAAAGTCTCAATTTTTAAAAGTACTTGGAAAATGTATTTTTTTCTAGTCATGTCTCTAAGTTGCTTCTTGTTTATTGTCTCACAAAAGATGTAGATACAGGCAGCTTCCAGCAAGCGCTGAGGTACGCTGAAGTAGCAACCTCAACTTTGTAAAAAAATGGATTCTGTAGAGCAAAATGATGACATAAAGCATTTCTCCAGGGCTGCCTGGTACTAATGACTTTAATACAGTGAGTTGAACAAACTTATGTGGCAGCAGTGACTGTGAAGGAGGACTTTTAACTTGCCTACAATAACTACCTTGCTAGGAGCTGAGTGTTTCAGTCAGAATAACGAATAGCGAACAGGAGCCAGAGCAAGGCCAGCGTGCGGAGGCAGAGCAGAAAGTGGATCTGGATGGGCCAGGGTGCAGGGCAGAGTATCCTGAGAGAGCACCAGAGATCTTCTCTGACAGCAGTAAAGGGATGTGGTGAAGTGTGCATTTAATTCCTAAAACTTGCAGCAGAAAGCATGGCTGCGTGGGGAAGAATTTGCCAAAACAGGGCTTGGAATGCAGAAGTAGTACACATAATGAGTAGTAGTACTACTGCATGAGTGCTCACATGGGCAATGGCTGTGAGGTGCTGGCAAAGGGCCCATGAACTCACATGAACCCATAGCAGAATCATGCCATCCAGGAGTGTAAGTATGAAGTAGTGTGATGGTGTGAATCCTGACATGGCTTATACCACAGTCCTCCTTGAGCACCAGCAGGCAGTGACATCAGAAGCAGCAGAGCTGCAGTAAGCAGCACTTACAGAGCTGATGGAGGCCTGAATGCACAAACCCTCTTGCTTTGTGATTCTTCATCTGTCCCAGGCTGATGCACCTGTAGGCCTCCTCCTGCAATCAGTCTCAGTACTGTTCACAGGACTGAGCTGTACTTCCAATTATATTTATAGGCCTATTAGTAAAACCAGTGATCTATTCACAGACAAGCCATGAATACAAGAAGAGTCAAACACAGCCAATTACTTACTGCAAGAAGTAAACTGTGCCATCAGCAAAAATTTCGTATTTCTGTTGTTCTTTCTCTTAGATCGTTAACAAACATATTGAACATCCCTGGTCCTGAGGCTGATCCCTGGAGCATCCTGCTATTAACCTCCTTTCATGGAGAGAATTGGGTGCTTATTTCTCTCCTTTGTTTCTTACCTCTTATCTAGGTTTTAATCCATGTCAGGACTTTGCCTCCCACCCTACAGCAACAAATTTCTTTAACAGCCTCTTGTGAAAGACTTTATCAAAAGGCTTTTGAAAAGTTTAAATAAATTATATCCCCCCCACCACCCCTTCTCCTCAGCCCAGTATTTCATTAACTCTTCTCCAGAATCCTAATAGGCTGGAGGAGTTCAAGCCACACTTAGAGGAACTGGCAGACAGGTTTATCTCTGTCGCATTAGACTCATCTAGAAGCTTTCTAACTCTGTCTTTAATGATTTTATTTCAGTGTTTCCTCCTTGTTCTGAGGTAAGGCGCTGTGTTTTATAATTGGATCGTCTTTACCTTCTCTGTAAAACACAGTTACAATAATTGCCCTCCACACCAGCCCTTCGGTTCCACAGGTGTTTGTACAAAATGCTATTTGAATAAGCCACTGCCTGCTTTGTTTAAGAGCTCAGCAGCTTTGAACTCCCCTTCCTTGGGCATTCAGAGATGCTTACCATCCAATTGGAAGTTTGAAATTTTATCTGCTGTGAAATCTCTTATGCCTCTGACCATTTTCAGCCCGGGAGAAACATCTAAATGTGTTTCCCTCTACTCATCCTTCTCCTCACTTCCTCAAGTGAAAAAACCCAGAGGAGAAAAATACATTGTTTTCCATGGTCCTTGTCCCTCTCTAGCCATGGATGATTCAACCTTATGGCTACCCAGGCAGTCCTGAAGATAATATTGATGGCCCTTATGCACTTTCCTATCTTTGCAAGGCAGCAACTTGAAACCTTTCAAACCTTGTTTGAAGGATCTGATGGGCAGAGCTCTGATAGTTCTATAAAGCACACACCTATAGAGGGATTTCCAACAGAAGAGGTTGACATCCCCAAAGTAACTTCTTGTATGATGGGGGGGGGGGGGGGGGTTTCTTCATTTCTTCCCACAAAGACAGCTCTCCTGGTGTGATGAGGTGCTTTCAGTTCCACAGTGCAAGTGTTTCACCCAGCTCTCAGGCAGAACAACACGTGGTCAAGCTGGGTCTGTCATGAGAGAGGAAAATCAGGTCTGCAAAATGTCCATGTGGTGTTGCAGACACGAAGGTCTCAGTGCTGACCCTCGCAGCTGCTGCACACATGCCCAGCAGCAGTTTAGCATACTGCTCTGTGGTGTCAGACCCAAAGGTTGCCTCATGCAATGCGTGACATGCACAGCTCTGCACAATGTTCAGGGACTGAGTTAAAGCCTGCAAGTTACAGCAGTCCCCCAGGCTCA
Source organism: Chloebia gouldiae (assembly GCA_003676055.1). NCBI lineage: Eukaryota > Metazoa > Chordata > Aves > Passeriformes > Passeridae > Chloebia > Chloebia gouldiae. The sequence continues at coordinate 6,197,038 of QUSF01000035.1, read as the reverse complement.
GGAAAGAAGAGCACTTGCAAAGGTAGCTGAGCATGCTGAGTCTGCCTGTGTCTCACCAAACTGGGACCCCTCTGTCCTTCCTGGAGTCTGCTACTGATCTGGCACCTCCCATGAGGGCACTGACTCGGGGCTCTTGTCCTTGCTCATTTTGTTTCTATGCAAGTTTATCTCTAACAAGCTTCTTCCACAACACTGAAACGTGATGCAGTCTAAAAGAAAGATTTGACACTTTGGAAACTAGGCAACATTTGTCCTCCTCTTGGATTATACATGGCTCTCCAGCCACAGACCCTACTGTGTAGTTTTCAGCTCTTTTGTAGGCCAAAATCAATATCCTAAGCAAAAGCTGGAGTCCAAGAGGAGATCGAGGAGCTTTGTGAGGAGTTTCTTCATGTCCCCACACTTATGGAGCTGCAGCACTGTCAGTCTAAGGAGGCTGTTTTACCTGAATGGCTGAGGAAGCTCTGAATGCCAGCTGGTGACTCACCATACTTAAGTCCTGCAAATTGTAATGAAGGCTGCCTCTGAAGGATGACTGAAGGAACTGTTCCCTGCCCTGAGCTCTCCTTTGTAATCAGCTCTTGTCTTCTTATTTAGGAGAACTGCACAATTTTTCTTCCAGGGGGAAGTCAAATGCCCACAGAGCATTTGGGCTTACCATGGTATAATTTTTTTCAGTAAAGCTCATTATACCTCCTTAATCTCCATTTCACATCTTCTTTGCTGCACTTTACATTCTCTTATATTACTACAATTTGGGCTGCATTTCTGTGTTTTAGGAAATTCCTGACTTAGAAAATTGCCTTTGTCCATTGTGTCACTTCTCAGCATTACTTCCCATCTGTGGGGAGGGTGGATATGTATCATATGGAAGTACTTCAGGGCTTTAGTGAGTGACCTCACATGATCTGGCTGTTCCCTGCCCTAATATATGTGTACATTTGTTTTAGGAATACAGCTGCAGTGTTTCTTCCTGCAGGCCCTGAGACCACTCCCAAACCAGAGTAGTTTCTTGTAGCTACAGAGAGCTCTTGCCTATCTAATGAGGCTGGAGCATGACCTCCGGGCTTTGGGTTCTTGAGCACATCCCTCACCATGCTGCCAGGCTTTCCTGCACCAGCTGTCCCATAGGCTCTCTATGAAGCTTTCTAGGGAGCAGGCACTACGGGCAGTGCTCACAAATTCCCTGTAGGCAGCTCTTCCATTATGATGCAAATCCCCAGTATTCAGGACTCAGAACCTGTGCTGCTCCTGTGTTTTGTTATGCCTTGAAGTTTCACATATTTCCTGTTCCACATGAGTCATTAGGAAGAGTTATTGACAAACAGGAGCTGTTCAAAGGAGTGCAACTGAAATGATCAAGGGAGTGGAGGGATTGATTTAGAAAGGAAGATTAAAAGGATAAAGTCTAGAGAGATTGGTTAAACAGCAACTACTGTGAGCATGATAACCTACACATACTTAAAAAGTATTTCAGAAACAGGAAAACACTAGTAGCATGATACATGGGGAGACAAGTGAAAACAGGTAGAAATTGAGAGTAACCTGAATTTTCTCTTTGAGATTACTTTCAGACGATAGGAAAGGAAATGTTCTCTGTCACTACTCTAACCTGATGGCAGCATGAAAGAAACCAAATTGCTCTCAGTTTTATAAACCCCGGGACAAAAAATACTAGCAAATGTAACCTAAGGTGGGATGCCCAGAAATGGCACTGTGTTGGGGAATGCTGCCCTCCTCATGAGGAGGCCACTTTAGGAGAAACTGTGGGCAAATTTCGCAGATTTCGCTCCCTAGCCCCACAAAACCCAAGGAAACTCTCCTTAGATGGCAGAGCTTGCTCCATGCCTCCCCAGGAATCTGCTCTCCTCAGTTGGCAAGTGGAAGGGCTCGTGGATGAGACCCAGACTGCCCCTGCCAGGGCCATGTGCATGGGTGAGGTTCCTGCAAGCCCCCGTCACCATCTGGTCCATGAGCTCTGATGTGCTACAGCCATTTTTCAGTTTTAGCCTTGACAACTTCTCATGCACTCTCAGAGTGTGCAGCTGAGCAAGCCTGACCAGATGCTTATCAAGTGTAAATCAGCGCAAATGTCTATTTATATCAGCTGAGGCTGTGCACCACTCTTTATAATGAACCATGTGTCCATTGTGCAGTCATGGACTCAGAGATGAAGACTAAAGGGACTGCTAGATCATCTGTTTTGACCTTCCAAGTATCAAAAGCCATTAATTTTCCCCCAGTTACCCCTGGATTGAACCAAATAATTTGTCGTTGACTAAGCATAGTAGGTATTTAGCTAAGAAGAAACTCTTTGCATGAGGTCAGTTGTTGATCTCAAGACATTCAAACATGACTAATCCTCTCCTTCATGTGGGAGTTTCTTGCTCTGGCTAAACACCTTTGCTCTTTTGTAAAAACATAGCTTCCATTTTAATCTGCCTGGCTCCATCAGATGTTAACTGCTACTGAGGTCTGACTTTGTTCATGTTCAAGTCAGAAGGTTTGATAATTTGTGATCATTTTTGTGTTTGCTCAGAGTTATCTGTCAAAAGTATTTTAAAGTGGGTTAAAAATAGTTTATTTTTGAGAGCCACACAAGAATATTTGGCATTCTACATGAAAATCACTGTCTGTTGAAAGCATGAGTATATTGCTTGACTTAAAAGATCAACTAATCAATCAACCTGTTTGTCTGATCACTCATAGTATCCCTCTTATCTGAATATTTGAATGCATTCCTGTCATTAGTAACAGCAAAGTCCCTAATGGGTTTATACTGTGGCATACTTGTCTTTGGGAGATTAGGTGCTCCATTCTCACTTTTCCTTGAGTTTCTTCTCATGGCTGCTGCAGGAGACAGTATTCTTTGGTACATGGACCTGTGGTCTGAACAAGCATAACTGCTCCTATAACCAGAACTATATGCTTAAGAAAGGACAGAGAACAGTTTTGTTTACTATCAGTTTTTTCCTTGCAGCTACTAAGAGACTTGGGGTGCAAACATGAGCCTGTGTTTTGAGATCCATCTTTCTAGTGGAAATACTTTTTAGTGGAGACAGCAGAGAGACCTGTAATAGCATATTCGAAATGCACTTTCTGCAAATAGTATGCAACACTGACTTAAAATTGCCATGTCTACAAACATCCCTGCCAGTAAACTGATTTGTGAGATAGTTCATGGAAACACAGCAAAGAAAAGGAGTGAACTCAGCAGAAAGGAATGAATTAAAAATTTGAAAGAAGATTTGTGGGTCATTCCTCAGGACCTGCTAACAGATTTAAGGCAGCTCAGCAAAGAGCTGATTTGGGGGTATGGTTTCACAACCCCTTTGCTGTGCAAAGGTATCCTTGCTTGCATGGGAATCTTTCACAGGGCTTATAGGAATCTCCCTGGGTGAGTTAATGGGGCAGATACCACATAACACTTCTGACCACAACAGCTTTCTGGTTAGTTTGGGCAGTTCCAGAGACACACCATCTGAGAGTGACCCAAGCACTGGAAGACAGAAACTAAAGTAACAAGTTTTATGTCTTTTTCATCCTCTTCCCTGTAAAAGAAAGGTATGGGGTAGTTTATAGGGTGATTTGTTTGTTTAGACTTCTGTGCATGAGCTTATGGATGGAAGATTATGTTGGGGAAGGGAGTTTTCTGTGGAGAGGGCAGTAACTACCACAAGGGTTATCACTGTTCCTGGGAGTAATGCAATGACCCAAAGCCCTGCGAAATTTTGTCTCCAGCACGTGACTTTATCCTCAAAGCCAACCATCTGTTTGTTCTTGTACAACAAAGTGACTGTGGAGTTATGCAGGAAGGTGAATTTCTTCAGCAACTCAGACAAAACTCATGGCAGGCATGGAGTATTGGGGCAGAGACCTTGAAGGTGACTCTGTCTTCACTGGTGGCCAGTACAAATGAGGGAGCAGTCGGGTGATGTTCTCACAGTAATCGGTGTTGCTAGGGAGACCAGAGATGTGTTTTCTCAAGTGGAGCTTTCCCAGAATGCCTGAGTTCTTCACTAGATACTAGCTGCAATAATCAGTCATGAATGCCTGGATCACTGTGCTAAGACCTGTGTCTGATAGGATAGGACACCATCTTCTGGCAGGTTGTGACTGGGAGTGTTTTAATAATATGGTTATTTGGGAATTACATAGCAGTCGGGCATCCAGAGGGACTTCAAAGCTATGTGTGGGCTTAACAGTCAGGGCTGATGTCCCTCCCTGCCCCTCATGGAAATACATGAGTGCTTTGAAGGATTTCATTTATTTTTGCAAGCATCAATCTGGTTGCCGTGTTCCTGCTTTCTTCTGTCACAGCTCTTTCTTCAAAGGTTCCTTTAATGGAGGACAGTGTGCAGCACCTCATAACAAAATATACAATTCCCTGTCTATGGAGGAATTTCCCCAAGAATAGCTGTACTTGTAGTATAGCCCCAAACAGGTCTGCAACCTGCCTACTTAGGTTTGATTAATTAATCAGAGTTATCTTCTTACCAGAATTTAAGCCTTCCCTCTAAAGGAAAATAAAATTAAAAAAAAAAAAGAAGAAGAAAGATCCTACAAAAAATTAACTGCAAAATGAAATTCCATATAAAACATAGATAAAAACATGGGTCTCAGTCTGCAGGGGAAGATTAATAGAAGTCAGGTAAACAAAAACATGATCACATAAAAATATCTTTGCAGAATTATATGCTTCTCTAGAAAACTTCCAAACCCATCAGTCACTAAAATCATAGGAAATTCAAAGTAAATGTGAAGATATGAGGACCTCTAGTAACGGTAAATACCGAATTGCATGGTGAAGCAAGCTTAAGTCTGACTCCAGCAACGATTTCAGAAAAATCAGACATTCTGAGACTAACCTTGTCCATCCATTACCCACAGTGTCATCAGATCAATGGCCGCAAAACTCGAATGCTTTATTCTCCATCGCTCTGAGGTTGTGCTGACTCTGGCCCTTCTTTACAGCCATGCACTCTCTACAGAAAGCCACATATTTCACAAATTCCTCACTAGACAAATAGCACATCGAAGCCATCACTCTGCACTTGTCATTCTGATTCTATTTACCCCAATTAAAAAAAGGACTGCAAAGCACTGGGCCGGCAGACATGAATCTCCTCAGCTCCATTCCCTCCCTACACCAGGCAAATAAGGCTTTCATTGGAGAACCAGAGCCTGACTCCTTGGGAAGTGCTGGGCAGGGAAGTGACCCTCTTTGTCTACCCCTTCCCCAGTACAGGCAGTTGCATGCCAGCAGAGATACTTACTCAGATGCCCCACCAGACCCTGCCTCAGGTCCAGCAGTCCCACATTGCTAAATGGGTGCTGTTCTTCAGCACCCAGGAAAACCCCGACTGGTGTTGCATTGTGTTTTGCACTGCTGCCTGAGTTTTGTAGTGGAGAGGATGTTTAAAGGCACTGGTGCTGCTCTGAAACCACTCTCTCTTACCAGATCACTACAAAGATCATGCAAGTGCCAGGGCAATAGCACTTTTACACATTTGTAGTTCCTGGACCTAACTTTTTGCTGTGCCCCATTTATATTGATATTTTCAATGCCCTAAAATAACTACAGCTGTCCTCTCTCCTTTACAGGCACCACAACAGAGGGGAACAGAGGAGTTGAAGGCCAGAAGCCAGGAACTTGGGCTTTGAGGCATTCAGAAGAGGCATTGGTGTCAGAGGAATCTGATGCCTCCTTCCAGCCAGTTCTGCAGGTGTCAGTGAGCAGCAAGAAACAGAGAACCAAGACCAATGTTGGAGTTGACACATAACACTGTGGCTGGATCCAAAAGACACAAGACATTATTTCCTGAAGATCTCAAGAAAACAGAGCTGGAGTAGCTGTTGACTTAAAAGAAACCTTGGCCAAAGGAAGACCACAGACTGCAAACACAAAAGCACGAGACCGTTCTTTGCTGGGAGAAAACTTTCATACTAGAAAACACTTTTCTAATATCACTCTTTTTATGACTGAATCTGATGATGGCAGTGGTTGTTTTCTTCACAGTTCACAGAGAATGGTCATCAAAAAATAGCCAACTTTTCCTTCCTCTCTGATGAAAGTCTCCATAACCTTGGTATGAATTTATAGTCTGTCGTTGCATTTTGAGATGCCATATGTGTGAGGGAATAAGAGGGAGGGAGACATTTTATTTCCAAAAATTATGCCACACTTAGCACTATTACAGCATGCTGGACTATGTATATAATTTAAAGTAGCAAGAACAGGTCTGGGGTAAAGGAAGACCTTGTGGTCCTTGGGGACAAAGACAAAAAAAAAACAAACCTAAAACCCACCCTCCACTAATTAATGTAATATAATCCATTCAAACAGGAAGAAAGTTCTGAATAGTTTTTTAATTATTTCCCATGAATAAATCTTCTTTGACAGGAAAGAATCCTCAGTACCCAGTGAAGGGCAACTATTTCATTGCAAGAGTCTATTCAGCCTGAGGGTGACATCCAAGCTGAGAGATTTATGGAGAAACTACTATCACATCTGAATTTTTTGAGTCCCTTTACTTTGGTTGACCCTAATGATTTGGTGTCACCTTGTGGATTTTGCTAATCCTGTCTTTTCTTGCTCAGCAAATTAAGTCCAAAAGAACCCAAAACACTCTGCTTCTGCTTTTACTATTCCTTTGGCTATTAACTGTTGCTAACATTGTTGTTATTAATATTTTTAATAATAGTACTAGTGGTATTAAAATAGCAGCCCCTTAGAAGTTCCTGGACTAGAAGATGACTGAAAAAAACACATAAGAAAAATACAAGTTTCTTGATCTGTAACATTTAGGATTTATCTGCTGGTGTTCTTTGGGCAAACAATGCATGGCAAAGTGTCTTAGCCTTCAGAGCCACTGAGGCTGCCACAGAGCCACTGCCCATCACCGTGTGGGCAGTGTCTGGCTGTGCATGCTTGGGCATGTGTGAGATGTGGTCCTGCAAGCAGAACCATCAGTGATGGCAGCACAAGCTGGTGGCTCTGTGCCAGGCTGTGTCAGTGCCAGAAAAGTCTACAGCCATTAGCCAAACTCAATTCTGTTATTGTCCTATTAAGAAAAGGCTGAGAGCCATGTGGAGACATCTGAAAAGCTAAATCTGGGCTGTGGTGGGAGGAATTAGGATAAGTTGAACACTGCTGCTCCAGGCAGTCAAGCAAGCTGTTTTGATTGTGCCCAGGTCCTGAACCACAGAATACATGTTGTTTCCCATGCTCCTTGATACAGAAGCTCTGAACTCATTCAAAGCTGCTTTGGTGTGCCCATGGGATGCATGTCCAAGTCACAGATCGCTGCTGCATGACAGGGCCAATGGAACACTGAGTCTATACTGTGCTGATGCCATCAGTTCTGGGTTAGCTTGTTTGTTTTCTCTCTGCCCCGATCACAGTGCAGCATACAGGTATGTGATTAGGTGACCAGACCTTCAGGGTAGAGTGAAAATGGATGAAAAGTATAAAAATAAAACTACCCCTCCTGTGGGAGGATGGATTGTGAGAGAATAGAGATAGTGCTGAAGGCAATCTCGCCCCTGAGGAGCTGCAGCTGTACTAATTACCAAAGAGTAGGAACAGCCCTGCCCTTAAAAGGGCACAGCTGTGTCCAGTAAGGATGGGTGTTATAAGAGAGTGGGTTAGTTAGTTGGGGGGAGAATTGGAGTGTGTTGGCTGTGCTGCTGTGAGCAGCAAGGGTCAGGTTGCTGTGCTAGGTATGGTAAGGGTTAGTATGTGCTCCTAGGGACAGAAAGGGTCAGGTGGTTGTGATAGGGATAGGAAGAAGTCAGTCAGCTGTGCAGAAGCAAAAGAGAAAATGAGTCAGAGTTGAGAGAAGCTGCCCTTGGGAACTCACAGAGAGAAGGTATGAAAGTTTTACAGTAAGATAACAAACTGGCAGTGACAGTTTCTATCCACTGTTGGTTGGTGCTAAGCACTGATACCAACAATTGGTGGCCCATACAGAGATGGATCCTGGCACCCTCCCAGGAAAAAAATCATGACATGAAGATAAGTGTCTGATGGAAGATAATAGTAATCAGTAAGGGTAAGAATAAAATTTAGTTCCTTTCATAATTTCCTGCAGTGTTCTCAACCATCTATGTGCTGGCAATATTTTACCTTGGTATTAACATTACCAACTAGATGCAGCTTAAAGTAACATGTTTTTCCAAGAATCAGAATGCTGATACAAATTGTCAAGTTACTGTGGTTCTTTTCTAAATCTTGGCAAGGAACTACAGATCAATTTATATTATTACTTTTGCTATCAATCATGGTATTATTTACTACACCAAAACAATTATGGTTTTTCTCTCCAAAGCGAGGGTTTATGATTTTTCTTTCTCAACCTTTCTTTAAAAAAAATTAAATTTTACTCCCAAAGAGATGCAAGTCCTCTAAAGAGACTCTGAGGGGCTTACTTTTACACACTTTTGAGAGACCCCTTCAAAGCTGTGCCCAGATTATCCAATGAAAACTCCTGGAATAAAATATAAGAAAACTCCAGGGACAATCACCCTTGGTCATGTGCAAACATGAATATTTTTGTGTTTCTTGTTGTGCTGAGCATGGCAGGAAGCTGGTCCCAGTCTAGGGCTTTGAGGTGTTATCACAGAGACAGTGATGCACAAACAAGTAAAACAAGACAAGGAGGGAAAAGAAGCAGATACAAGGGGGAGCAAAATGATTAATTAATGAAAAGATGAATAAACAAGCAGTTCACCTCCTCTTTCAGGCTATTAGAAATTGATATCGTCATCAGTGGTTCATTTTCTTTAGGGAGCTCTACAGTGAGGTCATTCCTCCTTCATTTTGGCAATTAGGCAATGACTTGTAGTTAAAAAAAAACAGAATATGGAGAGAGCAAGGCACATAATTTAATTTAAACAGATGCAAACAGTCTGTCTAAATAATAAATAAACAAGTCTGAACCAAATAGACATGAGAAGGGGTCACTGCCTATATAAATAGGGAGTGTATCCTAGGTCACTATCTAGGGAATGACAATTCTTTGCAGGATCATAATTCTGAGGCTGTGATCCTATGCAGGTGCTACTGGACAGACCTTTTTGGTATCTTTTCAAGTTCCTTTAAGTAAGCAAAACTCTTTGATAGTAGGTGTGGTAGGACTTACTACTGTTCTGGCAGCAGGAGCCCTTTAAGATTGCAAGGGGGGACATTTAGGCTTATCTTCATTAGGTGCTCTGCCTAGGAAACAAGGGTCAAACAAATTCACCTGGTAGCCCTCAGGACTACGAAAAGCCTGGTAAAATCAGCCACTTGGGTTTCCTGGGTTTTGGTGTCTTTAGGAAAGGCTGTGGTGAACTGCAAGGGTGTGCAGGGGAGTGAGGTGGTGCCTGCTGCCTTTAGGGGTAGCACAGTGATTGTTATGTTAAGGAGGTGGAAAGAACCAGCTCCTAGGTTGCAGCCATCTACAGGAATAAGAAGGGTCTAACTTGCAGCTAGACAGCTGTGTCAGATGCTTTCAGAAATGCTTACAGCCTAGATTCTAAAAATGACCTTGGGAAACAAAAAAACAAAGATACAAATCCCTAGGTTTTAGGTACCAGGCTTGTGGAGTGGAAGTAAGACATTTCAGCTTTTGGTGCGCCATGTGGACTAAATCAGGAATTTCAGAAGAGTAACAATCTGTAACCTCAGAAGAGTAACAACCTCTGCCAGTCTCAGTGGAGAAAGAAAGCAATCGCTTTGGAAAGGTAGTGTGTGCGGTGGGAATCTCCCCATGCTGATCTGTGTGAAGAAATTCTGAGTCTTCTGTGAGCAGTGCTGGCCTGCCTCCCTGCTCACAGGGGATGTGTATGTGTGCACTTACGGGTGCAGCAAGGTCAGGGAGTGTGCAGAGCCCGAGGTGCTGGGGACAGCCTGTGTTACAGCTGGCTTTGGCAGGTGTCGGAGGGAGGAATTCTCATGCAGCGTGTAACTGCCCTTAGAGCCCTGTGGAAGAGGAATAGGCTTGGACCCTGTGGACCATTGCTGTAGCCTGAGCTGTGTGTATTGATTGAGGGAGCAGGTTTCTTCCATATATTCATAGAGGCTGGTTTAGCCTGAGCTGGGATTCAGAGACTGTGTCTCTCTTTCTCTGGTTATGATTTATGACTTCAATCCAATTTATAGCCATTTACAAGAATGCTGAACTGGCCGTAAATCAGTAAAAGACCATAAAATACTCATGGAACTGCTGAAATCCATCTGGGTGAGCTTCCTTCCCTCCCAAGAGCAGCCATCTGAGGGCAGGAAGATGTAGCCCTGCCGTCAATCCCACTGGCAGTGATGAGGGTTGGGGTGAGATGTAGTGCTTGGCTGCAGGAAAAGGTAAAGGGGAGGAGGTTTGCTTTCTGAGAGCATGCAGGAATCAGCTGAGCCCTTGCCTGAGGAGCACAAAGGTGATAGGAGTAGCTCCACAGGGTTTCTTCAGAGGAGCTTCAGCTGAGGTCAATGCTAAGGCAAAATCCATGGGGAAACGGTGAGTAAAGTCACTTTCAGTGATCTGTGATTGTCTTGTAGGCAGTTCATGGGAAACAGAAATAAATGTCCAGGTTGTTTTTATTCTCGCTAGCAACTCTGATGAGAGATTCTGGGGCATGTTGGCTTGTACATCAGGGGCGAGAACTGCAGTCCTTGAGGATTTTATAAGGTAAGACTTTACCTGCCTCTCTTACTTAAAAATCATGCTCAGAGTTCAAGGAAGCCATCAAAGAAAGGGGCCTGATAGTACCAAGATGCATGCTTAACCCTGCATGGGGAGGGGGGGGGGGTGATGTGGTGTGCTACAGAGCCATTGAAATTATCAGGCTTCACATCTTATCTTTGACTTCTTTATAGTGCAGATTCTCCTCTCCTTCTTATTGACAGAAAGCAGGTGGATTTCAATAAGAATGTTTTGCGAGTCTCATTTTTCCTTCTTACCCTACTGTAAGTTGATGGTCAGGCAACACTGGCATACCCAGCTAGAAGGCACTGCAGGGGCAAACAGTCTGCTCTTGCACTCTCTAGCAGCTATGGGGATGTAGAACACAATACAAAATAACTGAAACGTCCAGGAGAATGCCCCAAATGCCCCTCTGTAGCAAAACACTTTCCAGAGCATGGTGCCATTCAGTTCTACAAAAAATGACAATGTGCCTGCAATGGAGCCTCCCCACAGGCCTTGGTGCCTTGTCCCAAAGGCTATTATCCCTGCAGTTAAAAGTTGTTAACATGAATCTGCCAGGCTCCAGATCCATGGCTGTCTTGCTCACGTGCCAAAGAGGTGTGGTGCTTCACCCCTGAGCTGGTGTTTCTGACTGGGCTGGCTTGGGAAGCTGCTCACCCCTGGGATGCTGCTGCTGCAGTTTGCTGAGAGCAATGAACCCTGGCCAGTGCTCTGTGTCTCTTTTCTTTCTTGTGTGCAATGCCTTGGGGAGAGATAAGCAATTGTCTATGCACTGCCTATGACCCTGGAGTGCCCTGAGAGTGAAATCCAGGCTCTGCTCTACTTCACATTCAAAGCAACAGCAGAAAATATCTTTCACTTTCTTCATTTTGGATGGCTTGGGCTCATAGACAATGATAACAAGAAATTGCTAAGGCTGACTGGTGAGTGAGCAAGCCTGAAGAATGTCTCCCTTATCCCTCTGGCCAGCATAGGTTTAAAAATCAGTGATCAGCTGGCTGCTTGGACAGGCTAAATCTGGGCTGGAAGAAGCCCTGATGAGAGTGAAGGAAGATAGCTCACAGTAAGCCATTGAAAAGCTGGGATAAATCTACACCTCTGGGTTGGGTGGGCCACCCTTTACCCATCTCCTGTAGAACACAGGCCCCAGGTTGGTGCCTGCTAATACTCATCACTCAGCTGTTGAGAATGCAGGATGCCTGGGAAAGGAGAAGAAACTTAAGTCAGCTCTGCTGAGCTCACCTTCCATTTTCTCCAAAGTATTATCATTACTTAACACATAAACAGTCCCCTACTATTATTGCTGCTTTTTTTTTTTCCCCTGAGAATTGCTTCCCCAGGTTTTCTTTAGAGACAAGCCAGCAATGTCCCTGTCCCACAATTAAAACTCCCAAGGTTGCAAGTTTCCTTCTCATTGACAGATGTTTTTCTTTTTTTCATCGGAGGAATTAGATAACCATCATCTCATAGACCTACTGCTCACTGCATGTGCCCTTAATGCTCTGTGGGAAGTTTAGCTCAGAATGAGGATACCTGAAATCCAGTGATATTATGAGTGCATGAAATTGCTGCTGAAGGTTTGGTTATAATTAGGGGATTATATAGTGTGTGATTCTCTGACAACAGAATATTCTACCATGTCTGCTATAGCCTGACATTTTAATTCATAATGTAAGGAGACTACAGCTAGCTTGCTCTTTTCTTTATTTCAGATTGAGTTGTGTGAATAATGGAGTTCTCAATTCAATGTCTGGACAAAAAAAAAAAAAGCAAGATGACAGAAAAAGAGAATGGTGGGTTTCATTGCCCAGTGGTGCCTCATTCAATCCAAAACTGAAAAGTTTCTTTTAATTGTGGGAAGAATGTTAATTTATTTCTTGTACAATTCTTCTTCTAAGCCTGGAAAGTTTAAAAAAATGGCACTATAGTTTCAACAATTAAAAAAAAGAAATCTGACTTATTCTGAGATTTCTTTCACTTATCTGTCCCCACATCTCACTTTTCTTCTTTTATCCAGAAGTGCGTGTGTCAAAATTGACCCAAATTCACTTGAATCTTCACAAGCAGAATTTTTGTTCTGCTTAAAAATTATCAGTGCAATGTCTCTTGATAAGTTTTGTGATATGACAGTTCCAATGAGTTTGCAGGGTTCCATATTTATTTTCTCCTAGTCCTGTAAATAGTGTCCACCTGAGTGAAACACCAGTCAAAACATGTTCTTCTGTGCTCTGTAGTTTCAAAGTTGAGCCTTGTGTAAAGTTTTTGCAAATACAAAGAAGACACACTGATCTGCTGAACATTCCCTCATTTCATCTGCTTTACTTGCACGTGGCAAAGTCAAATATAGTAATGTCTTGTATAGGAAGGCGTAAGCTCCTGTTCCTTCTCACAAAGCTGAATTGTCTATGTAGAAGAGAAGTTACTATGGTAAAAGAATGAATGCACCAAGATTGTGATGGATACACAGGAAACAGATTTGTTGTGAAGAGGCAAACCTGCCATCTGATAATAACTGGGCAGGTGGTGATTTGTGATTACTATTCCTGAGTAGCTGAGAATTATGCATATCCTATTATGTTTGTTAACCCATCTGTCCTGCTTACCCCCCACATACTTTTATCTTGTTCTCGTCTTAAAAGCTATTAGCTATTTCTGTAAAAGATTGTAATTTACTCTGCTGAATCATGTCAGCACAGAGTCCCCAGGCATGTCCTACCTTTCTGCATGTCCTCTTGGCACAGATTGTGAACAAACGTTGTCTTTGAAAGACAGAATGTCACTGACATTGTGCTTATACTGACTTGAGGGAGCAATCTGAATAGCTGGGTTGCTGTCCACATGATGATAATTTTGGGGTCACTTTTGCTATTTGGGAGCTAAGCTTTGAGGTTCAGTGGAGATCTTCAAAAAGGAGACAGCTTTGCACATTGTGGGTCACTGATCTGGATTGTCAGGGTATGTATTGGTGGCATTTTGTGGGGACCCATTTCTCTGGGATATGTTTGGGCAACCAGTTTTACTTCAACTGGAAGCCACTCTTCAAGATTCTATGTAAATGACTACCTGTGTGCAGTAATAACTATATGTATTTATTCCAATATTTTTTAGTAATTTCCTATGATACTGTGACAGTTGACCTCTTTATGATCAGGCAGCTGTTTGGAGGCAGCCCTTTATTCTTCATCATCTGGAAATCCAAGGTGGCCACTCTAGTTAGAATGGATAGGGAGGCCTAGGAGAGAATATGGTCAAAATTCATTCTGAACGAATGGGAAATAATGGGCATAAGATCCAGGAAAACACAAGGCCCAGAATCCAGACAGGATTACACAGGTCAGCTTCATGCACATTGTCCAAGCCATTAGTAAACATCATGAAGAGTTGTTCAGGTCAGCTGGGACCTTGCAGGCAGCAGCTCACAGTCAGTGTGGTTGTGTGCTACAGTGCTTACTGTAGCAGCTGCTCTGTGAGGTCCCAGACCACTGTTTTTACCTATTACCAAATAGAGGTGGGTGTAAGAAATCAAAAAGTGGTTTAGCCTCAGCTTTAAACCAACTTCATCCATTCATGATGCTGAAATCGAGGAATGGCACCCAGGGCAATGCATGCAAATAGTCTGAAACAGGATCAGCTCTTTTCCATCCTGCACTTCTGCTTTGATTTCCATGTTAGCTCTTATTTTTCCCTTGCCTGTGTTTTCTGTCAGTGTTTGACCTTTCCTCCCAAGATCCCTGGCCTTTTCTATTCTAAGCTGATAAGAAGGAGCTCGGAGTTGATATGCAGGAATCCCTGGACTCAGCTATTTTTTTTCATCAGTAGTTAATTTTCCACTTCTTTTTTTTTCCTTTGAGATTCAATACAGCTACTTTCATGCTTCTGTGATTCAGTTTGTGGAGGAGACTGGAAGGAAATGCTGAATAAATCTCTTGCCTTTTCTCTCAATCCTTTACTCCCATTTTTGCATAGCTCCCTTTCCTTTTCTTACTTCATACCACCACTGTTTTAGCTTCTGGGTCTTTTTTTTTTCTTTTGGTTGCTTAGGTCAATTACAGATGTTGAGAGAGAAGTCAGAGATAGTCGTGTTTGACTAGAAGATGTTGCAGCTCTAGCCATTGCAGACTTTTGCTGCAGACACTTGAGAAAGCTGCCACATGGCCTCACTCAGAAGGTCTGTTGGTCCTGAAGAGTTCCTGAGGAGTATGTAGTAAAGGGGAGAGTGTTTTTCACAAATACCATCCCCTTCAAGCATTTAGTCTTGCTGGCAGAAGACAAATTTTATTAGAGGGAAGAGGCTGCATGTTGCGCAAGTGCATCCTCACCAGAAGGAGAATGGGAAGAGGGAGAGGGGTGAAAGGGTGGGACAGAAGAAGGAGAGAAAATGATTGTTGAAGAATACATTCAGGGCAGGGATCTCAGGATACAGCTGCAGTGGGAGCTGCAGGTTGACCTCTAGGTTGGCTGAGGCAAGAGGCAGTGAAGTGCCGACCCTTTGCATGACAAAGGGCACAGGGACCTACCTGTGTGCCAGCCAGGGGACTGGACATTCAGGCAGGAGCTGAGGACTCAGACCTTCCTGCCCTTAGACTGTGAGGGTATAACAGCCTGGGGTTTCCTTTGTTCAGGATACATCTTTGGATGCACCAGCTCGAGCAGGTATTTTGCTATTTAGGTATTACACCAAGATTAAATTGAGATGTATGAGACTCTGCTATGAAATATCTGGTCTGACTGTGAGTGGGGGGGCTGTAACTGAGAAGGGGTCTTGGTCCCAGCTCAGGTGCTGTGAGTGTGGCTACCTGAGTGGATCCTGGGTGGCTGGACAGGGAAGTTTGCTTAACATGATGAAAATACAGCTCCTTGGGCTACTGTGTCCCTATTATGTTCACTACTGTCCTTTTACTCATTACAGAGGCAACAGTTTTCCACTAGGAAATACTCTGCTTAGTTTGTTGAGTGTGGTTAAGTGCTGTCTCATTACTGGGAGAGGGTTGTGAGCTAACTAAATACTGTTTTGCACTATACTCGTGTTTGGGACATCTGATATGTTAAAGTGGCTGATGTCACAGGCTACCAGTACCTTTTGTGTCTGAGGGGAGCACGTGTCGATTTCTGAGCAACTGTCTAGTTGTGTGATTTTCTTCATGAGGCATGTCTGAGGGACCCCATATGGGCAAAAAGCTGCCAAATGTGTTTCAAACTCATCTGGGAGAAGTCTGCTCAGCAGCCAGGCAGGACTCAGATGTTGCATTCAAATAGCAGCAAGTAAATATCATTCAGATTATTATCTGAGCATGGGAGGATACAGGATTGTTTCACACAAGCACTACAAAGGTTTTGGGTTTTTTTTGTACAGTAGTCCAAATGTCTCCTTGTGTAATTGAACAACTGGTGATGAAGTCAGCAAGGACAGTACAATATGATGAGGATCAGCATTTGGGCTGTTCAAGACCTAAAAACTGTTCTCACATTTCTCTCACTTCACAGGTGGTCACATGGGCTAAGAGATCAACATGTTGAAGTGTTTGAATACAACTAATACAAACTTTGTTGCTCTTTTAAGACCATAGAAAGGAAACCAATCTTTTCCACCAACCAAACTCCATGGGAAGAAGTATTCACAGCAGTTTCAAATTTACTGTAGTGGGATGCTTATACTGTCTATTAAAGTCTAAAGTGATTTCTAATCTGAAATCTCCATTCTTAACTCACTGTTTTTCACCTAACTCAGGAGCTAAAATCTCTTTCCTGGGTCATCTCTCTATAACAATAATACAAACAAATACCTTTCCTCAGTCTTGATTCTTTTGTGAACTGCTATAACTATAAAGAACAAATCAGTGGAGCTGATCTGATGCACAATCCTCAGCAATGTCTAATGCTATGCCCAAGTGATTGTGAGTCAGTATTGGGTTGGCTTGGCTTGCAGGGGCAAGTTTGTTTTCAGACTTGTTCTTAGACTTGGTGCCTTCAGTATGGACTGATGAACAACCCTGGCAAGTCAGAGGACTGCACAAACCCTGAAAGGAAGAGTTCAAGGTCCAGCAATGAGATTAAGTAGCTGCTTAAGAATGCTCCAAGAGGAATTAAATCACCATTGCACCATGGAAAAGGAGATTTATGACACTTATATTAAACTGTGCAAATGTGACTTGAGTTCCAGGGAAAGGTGTATCTTCTACATATAGAAAAAGACCTGTAAATGAAACAAAATGTTTGTGTCTCTAAGGGAAGTCCTTGCTATATTGTGAAGTGCCAGTTATCTCAAGCTGAAAATCTTCTGATGCAAGTTTGAGCCAAAACCAAGTAATTCACTTTGGGCTACAAACAGACCTGGTAGAGTAATTAATATTTAGTGCTGTGATTGGGCCAAAAGGTTAGGGGAAACACTTGGATTTTATCCAGAATCTAATTTTTTGTAGTAGTGTTGCCAAAGCAAGGCATCTATGCCTTCCCCTTTGGTATCATCTTGGTCAAATCCAAAATGCTTTCTTTAATCCCCCTCAAAGCATTAGCTGCATTTTCAGGATAACTACTGTTAAAGTGTTTTCGTTATGTAAAAATGTCATCAGGCATTTTTATAGCCCTAGAACACAAAGATCCTTATTTAAGGGAAGTGAGACCTAAATATCTGATGAGTTTTCCCAAAGAGGATCTGTGTATGGCAGGGTGGTTTTTAAATCAAACACAGCCCCTGCTATTCCTTCACTTGGCAGGAGATCAGTCACAGCTGATGCCGCAAAGATGACTTATGTTCTTGAAAGCATCTTATTGTACTAGACAATCTCAGGAGATCTCTTTCAATCCCAATATCCTTTGATTCTGTAATTAAGATACTGTTGATGGGAGGTCAAACTGAGTGACCAGTTTGGTATCTTTTAAACAGACCCTTTTCACCTCCAGAGGGAGTTGGTTAAAACCTGCCTTTGGTGACTTAAAAGAGTCCAAACAACTGGGTGCAAAGCTGGGACATGCTTTTTTTATTTTCCTGTTGTCTGAAAACAGGTGCAATTCTGTCTGTAATATGGATGACACCAAAATAACCCAGTTATTTACAGCCTCTTCTATTCTTCTAGCAGGGAAAGGATTTGCTGATCTCAGCTATCTCTAGACTAGGCGAGGGTCTTGCATGTGTCCAGAGCTTTGACATGTCTAAAATGCCATCTGCAGTACCAGGTAAATGGATGTTGTGTCCTTGTATAGGATGCTGCTTGATGTACAGCTGGCAGTCTGAGGTTCAGTGATTGTGACCTAGATTAAAGCTAAAACTCTCAACCCAAAAACTCAGCTGATGAGCTACTTGTGGTCAGTCACTGCAGAAATAACTTGTTCTGCTGTATATTTACTTCTCCTGCAGCCAACACTCACCTCTCCTCATTGAGAACTTTGGTTATTTCTGTTTTCCATCCCCTGCTTGCCACAGTTACTCTAAAGAGTAGTTCAGGTCACGTTTGGTGAAATTTGACAGTGATGCCATTTGCAGGACAAAATCAATTTATATATATGTATAATAGAAATAGATATCACTTGAGAATGTGAGCTTCATAAGTAGTGGTAGCAATTCCTGAACTGGCAAGATGGGAACTATTATGACTGGCAGTAATGATATCTCAATTCAGACAGATCTGGAATATCTTGATGTGATATGAGTCCCCAAGATGAAAGAAATTCAGGGAATCAACTGCAAATTCTCATTGATGGTGGATGTATAGAAACTGGAAGTAAACATGTATATGACTAGCCCACCTAGGGTTTTAGGATTCTGTACAAGCTTTTAAAGGATTGAACATATTAGAGATACATGCAGGCTTGCTTTAGGGTATAGTAGTAACAAAAGGATGCTAGTTAGATTGGCTTAGGGATGTAGGAATAATAGGATATAATTTATTTTGCTTCAGGATGTAGAAGAAAGAAGATTTACATGGCATGGTTTAAGGCTGTAAAAGAAATAGGATTAAATTAGCCACATGAAAAATTTAGGTGTTAAGAAAAATTTCCCTTAAGTCTTGCAGCATGGCTTTCCAAAGGAAGAAATGATAATAGGACCAGGCTATTTCTGTCTGAACTTAAAAAGTCACTGGGTAAGGTTCTTTAAGCTTCTGTAGCATCTGCATGCAGAGGTGGAAACAGAGGGAAAAATGAATTTAACAAGGCTTTGATTGGTTTATCTGACATAAATTTGTTAGCTTAGTTTTTGACCTTTAAGAGCCTCCTCTGAGGGTTAGTTGTGTTTTTTTTTTTTTTGGTGGTTTAGTGGTTTTTTTTGTACTGCATATAGAATGTAGTTATGCATAATATTACGGGTGAGAAATCAAGCACACAAAAGCCTCGAAAGTTTAAAAAAAAGTGCTTTATTCTTCCAACATTAACTTAAGCATGTTGCAAAATGTATCAAGGGCCTGTTGATAAATGGGAAAGGATTCAGAGAAGACCCCACTGGAATGATGCAAAATTTGGAAAAATGCCTCAGATTACCTAGGAAACTCAATCTATATAGAGAAGACTGAGAAGCATCACCATAGGCCCTGTTTACCTACTTAGGAAGAGGATTGCAGCAATTCTTGCAAAGAAAATTCTGACAAGACACAGTAGTTACATCCTGAATTACAGAAAAGATGGGGAGAGTGAGTAAGGCATTTCTTATTATGAGGGTAACTTTCAATTGGGATGAAATTCTGACGAAATGCTAGATCAGTTTTTCAAATGAAGACTGATTAACTATTTAAAAGATATTCTAGCTTAAACACAGGCATTTTGATACTGACATTTTTATGTGAATTTCAACAGTCGGGGCTAGAAAATCAGGCAAAATCATAATCTTTTCTTCAGCTCTTAGTATATAAATTTCTCTTTTATTCTGCCTCTGGTATCTAAGGAATAACATGGATAGCTCTAAAAATGGGAAGTTTCGTATTTCCTTGCAAAACTTGGTGCCTGTTTTGGTTTCAGGGTTACAGAAGGACTGCACACACCAGTGCTCATCCCTAGAGTGCTATTTCCAGCACACCACCACTTCCAGGACCTGACACTGGTATCTTTCTCACTAGAAAAATCTGTGTGCCAGGGTGGACATCATCCTCACTGTCTCCGGAAGCCCAGACTTGCAGGACCCTCAAAATCATGTCTTAAAACAAAATAGGTGATACAGATAGGGCCTGGGTGTTGAAGACTCTTCCACTGGGGACTGGGCAGCAGCACAACACAAGGGTGTTGTGGTATCTGGGAGATGCAGTCCTAGGCTGCTGCAGATCTCCTGAGTGACTGCCACAGAAGCTAGGCAGGAAATGTGGTAAGAAAGTGGGGTTTGTTCTGTCAAACATGAGTGTAATGGTCCTTCTGCCAAGGTGAGCAAAGTCAGGCAAGTGGAGTTGGAAGCGAGTTAGAGTACCACAAAGGATATAGAATTTTAGTGTTTGGGACATGATGCTGAAATACATTTTCCATGAAGAAGCAGAAGGCTATGTGAATGGGTGGGGAAAATAGGAGGATGTAAAACAGTGTTATTAAGGGAGTCATGTTTCTCTACACAGAACTAGTTGCTAGTCTCTCATTTCTCTCCCTCTGGGTCCTCTGTGCTTCAGCTACCTCAGCACGAACCTTTTCCCAGTGCAGCTTATGCACTGGTCATTCAGAGGAAAGCATTATTTTGTAAAATGATCCCCTGTTATTAAGAATTTGTCTTTCTTCTAGGGCTTTTACCTAGAGCTTCTTCCTCCTTTTTTCTCCTGTTCTTTTTACTTCTCCAGAGAGTGCTCCATTTCCTTCCCCCACTCATAACAGATGATGAAGTTGCTATGAACTGGAAAAGAGTAAGTTTGAAAAAAGATATCCAGCAGCAGAGAGAAATGGAGAAGCCCAGATATGTGTCTGTCAACAGAAGTGGAATATCACTCATCAATTAGAGCTTCTAATAATAAGTCCTGTACTCTTGTTAAAAAACAAGAGATGAATGGGACACATGGTCCTTGCAGCCTTCCTTCAAGGCTCAGTCTAAGAGAAAATGGAAATTGCCTTTCCCTGTCTTAGATATATCTCTGCCTATTCTGTGTTGGAGTAAAAGGTTAAAATACAATTTTCACAGTAACAGCTTGAGGCAATACAAGGGTTTATGGGACCTGCACTTTAGGTTATAATTTCTTTTCTACCTGCCATTCTGTTTGTTGAGGCCTGTCCCATAACTCCAAAGAGCACCATTTGCTTGAGCTGAGTCTGGTCTATCTGTCTTGACTCTACTGGATAAATCAGTAGACTCATTTAAATTTGGTCCATTAAAGCTTTGGATCCATTAAGCATATGCAGAGTGGTTTGAGGGATTTTATCATCCTGCATTTTTGTTTTTTTTAAAGTGTAATTCCTATTTTCCTAACAGAATCTAGTCCTGTCTGCTGCATTTAATTTTTTTTTGGCAGTGGTTTTAGCCCCTGGCCTGTAATTTAACCCATAAGGATATAATCTCTTATCCCAAGGCCATTTCTACTTTGCTTTAAAGCTCTATCCACTGCAGAGGGCCAGAATATGCACAGCAGAAGCAGCTGAGCCAAGAGGGATGGTATGATTCTATACCTTTCCTTAGGAAAGAAATGAAAGACAAGCAGTAGGGGTCCAGAGGAAGAGAGGGAAGACTCTTTTTTTTGCTAGCACAGAAGGATTGGCATATAGAAATAAGCTGCCAGGTTAAAAGCTGCTGCTTCTGGGTGATAAGCCACCCAGTCAGTCAGCCGGGAGGGGTGTCCCAGAGAACAAAGGCCTTTCTGGTTTGGTGTGCTGAGAGTCAGGGTGATAAAACAGCTGGCAGAGTTAATAATGAGTTCACACCATTCCCTAATGTGAACTGCAAGGGCTGGAAGTAGAAACTGTTATGTGAGAGAACTATTGGTAGGTTCTTGTGTAGGGGAAAAGTGGCCTTGGGAGAGATTGGGTAGGACCTGATGGGGTACAGACCTGAAAGCAGGAAAGCTGGACTGGATGCAGCTGGGTGTACTTATAGGGAGGTGAATGGAGGAGAAGAGGAAATGTGTTGTAAGACAGGGTAAAATGTCACTGCAAGTGCAGGTGATGTCAGTGTAAAGGGAAAATAGAAAGTGTTCCCTTAGCTGGGACTGCATATTCTGTATAAGGTATGGTGTTTCATTCCCTGCTTCCTTAGTTACTCAGAGATGCCACCTCCACACGATTCTGCTTGGCTCATAGGGCTCCTTTCCCTCTTGGTGAGGTGACAAAGCAGGATCTCAGTCTCTCCCTGTCCTTGTATACCACTGTGACCTTCCCTAGCTGGATCTCATTTGAGCACAGATACAGACCCTGCAAATGCAAATACTGCTCAGCTGCTTGTCCATAAGCTCTTGTGCAGTATAAAGCTCTTGGAAAGGAACAAGTGTTTCACACCCTGTCTTTCCAATGTGGAAGGAAGGCTGGTGAAGGCTGAAATACTGAAGGATAAAAAAACAACCTCTACAGTGCCTAATGAAAGAGGTAAATGTTTTGTCATTTCACTTCTCCTCAGCTGCAGTCCTCTCAAAAATGCACCCTGTGACAGATTGCTGCTGGTATGATGTGGGACTGGACCATAAGAGCATCCTCTGTCACAAGGTCATGTCTTAAGAGACTCATGTTCCTTAAGGTGCTTGCTCCAAAATTACAACTCTTGGACCAAATCCTGAAGCCTTTATTCATTCAAAATTTTCAGCATCTTGGAATTATGTTTTGCTTGAGTAACAACTGACAAATTTTGCCCATTCATCAGCTTAAGTAATTCTACAGAAATGACATTAAAGTGCTTAGTCCTGGCTTGCATACATCTTTACCAGCACACTGTTTTAGCAACTCTTATATAGGAGACACTTTGGAGCTTGGTAAACTTGTGGAGGGAAAATCTCCATGGGAAAGTAAGAATCTGTAGAAAATGGCAATGATTCCCCCCCGGTCCTTTCCGTGGGGAGGTAATCTATGAGGCAGTCAGGAAAACAGCAACTTGGACATAAATTTGAATGTATTTTTTCTTCTTTGCTTTTGACAGGAGTCCTTGTATTTACAGTATTAAATGAGTTTTCTCAATGCAGTTAGGCTGGGAGGAATCTGCAGTGCCTTCCTTAGGTGAATGGATGTGTTGCTTAAGTGTCTTAGTCAGCTGGAGAATTACCAAAGAAAGTGAGACAAGGACTTTGACAGCTCTGTATCCTGCCTTGACCAGAGGGCAATGCTGACTATTTCAGCAGAAATTGCAAGGTGCAAAGAACAAGGAATAATCTACCAAAGAGACTGGTGAAAGAGTTATGCGAACCAGTAAAAATGTCATATCCTCTCTAACCTGAATGGGAATGCTTTTACTGGTAGCATCTAATACCCTTGTAATTTACTTGGTCCTTGCCTTTGTCTGCCTCAGCAGTGAGTTTCACAGGTAATACTCTTACAGGTGGCTTTTTCCATCAGCTGAAAGTCTTTTTGTAGTTGTGAACTACTGAGACTTTCAGAGAACTCACATTAGATGAAGTCTGTGATAGTCTACTTTGCAATAATTTAATTTCTCGGTGGCTAGCCCCAGAAGAGGTGAGAGGTGGCTGATTATTCCCTTAGTCTAAGTGGTTCAGCCTCTGGCAAGCAAAGGCTACTACTGCGTGTTGCTGCTGCAGCCTACAAGAGCTGCACTTGTGCAAGTCAGAGGTCTGGCATATCTCTACATGGGCTGCAGCAAGGGAGCTGGCAACTGGAGAAGCCCAGTAAAGAGGAATTATACTGATTTACTGCAAACTACCAGGATGCAACAGTAAACTCTTCCATTCTCTTCACATTACTCTTATTTATACTTAACATCCAATACTTTGGCTGTCATTCTTTAATCAATATTTCTTTTAAACCTGTCTGAATTGCTTGGGGAAAACCCTGGGTAAATATTGTTATTAGTTAAGTAATAAGACACAACAGGGTGTGAAATATTACGCTATAACTCATGCCTACGCCATAGTAGTACATTGAGTGGTACAAGGCCAAATGGCTTTTTGTGTTATTTTTTTAGTTAAATCAAATTAAAAAGACACCAGCAAAGTGTCTGTGGCTGTTAAAACATGGCCATGGTGGTAGGAGGAAGAAGGGAGAAGAGTCATTTAATAAGTTGTGCTGTCAATTGCTCACTTTTTAATTTAGTGAACGATGAAAAGCACTAAGTGAAGAGCCCTGGAGAGAGGTGTCCTTCACTTATCTAAAGGACAGATTGGACAGAAGCAGCAGCAGCGTGAGCTCTGCCATCACTCTGTGGCAGCAGGCTTGCAAGCTCCACCTCTGGTGGATTAAACGTGTCCATTTGCAAAATCCCATTCAAACTTTTGTCACTCGGCATGAGTTGCCTTTAACTGTGGCTTAATAAGGACCTTAAGTTGCCTTGGGGGCATCTGTCCAATTGGAAGGCAAATTGAGGCTACCACTTATGAAAATCACCAGATAGATTTTACTGAAGACTTGAGATTCCAACAGTTTCCTGGGACAAAACTCAACCTCTGCATAAGTGAGATGGTGCTGCCTTCTTTGGCTCACATGGCAAGGAAAAGGCATGAGTTATGTGTTGCACAATAAAAGACACATATAAACAGTTTTCTAACTTTTTGATCCAATCCATGACCCCTTCTTTAAAAATTCCACTTATACATAACACAGTGTGCGATCCTGGCTGCACAGGGTGGTTACTTTGGCTGGGATTGTCAGGGCTGCACTTTGGCTGAAGAGATGAACTGCCCTCCTCTGAGCTCTTGCTTCTGTTTTAGTTTAGAATGGCCTTTTTATGAGTAAATGGGTCCTCATGTCTTGCTCTGTTTGATAGCCCATTTGCTACAGGCAGGAGTCTGTTTCCAGGAATGAGCTAGTGCATCTCAGGTGGGCTGTATATTGGCCTTTAAGGAACAAACCCATTGCACTGCAAGGAAAATGTTAAATTTTCATAGAATCTTCTTTCTCTTTTTTTTTTTTGGTTTGCTTTGTGTAGACAGCTGCTGTTGTGTCCCTTACCCAAGGCCCATTAACTACCCAGCAGCTTCTGATTCAGCTAGCCAGGCTAGAAATGAAGAAAACCATACAAAAAGATGCTCATTAATCCTTATTTCCTTCCTCCCATAGGCATTTTCCTTACATGTCCAGCGTTTCTCACATGCCGGACTCCCAGTGCAACAGGAGGCTTCCATTTGCTGTAGTCTTTACAAGCCCAAGCAGTTTATTTGTGGAGCTTGCTGTGCTGCTTATTCTGTGATGTGAGGCGAGGTGTGCCTGAAACTAATCTAGTAAGTCTAGAGAAGGGGAGGAACCTTTTTGTCCCCTTCTCTACGGAAAACACTGCCTCCCTTGAAAACAGAACACAAAGGTTAAGAAAGTGCTTTCTTCCTGTGGTGTGAGCCTGGAACAATTCCCAGAGTGGGAATTGTGTCCTTTACATGTGCTCATGTGTCTATGTTGGCTTGCAGTTAGGACGGGGATACATCAATATTCCTGATGACAATAAATACAGCTATTAGGATGAGTCGAGAGCTTATCTTAATTGGGTAACAGATGAGCGGGCGTATGTTGCTGTTGAATCCATCAGCATTAACTGGGCAGAGGTACATTTGATCAATACTGACACTTGAGTGCATGGGTAGCCACTGGAAAATATTAATTTACAATCATGACCGGCACCTCTCATTAACCAGAAATGTGTTAATCCTAATTGGTTCAACAGGGCCCTGCTGCACCACACTGTGCTCCTCACAGCCTTTCTTCCAGGGCCTCAGACAGTTTCCTGTGGATGGAAACTTGATGGTGCTCAAGTTTGTGCTTTGGGTGGCTGGGCTGGCAGCTGATCTGCAGCATCCATCAGGCCAGGAAGGTATGCAATGCACACCCACCTGGCTGCAGCCCATATGGCCGGTAGACATGGAGATCTACGTATTTGTCTGTTCATGCCTTATGGCCAGCTTGAATAGGAATTAGGCTGAGTGGGAGCGACACTGATTTATACCATCTGCAAGTCTGCACCACAAATCTTTGAGCATTCATATCCTCTGTGCCTGTGTGTGCACTGGGGTGTTGCGTGCAGATGTGGACTGAGCACACTTGTGGTAGCATTAGGTTGCCCTCAGAACTGTCAGGGTATGTAAACAACACTGTTTTTATGGGAAAACTGTATATAGATATGTGTGTGTATGGAATACTTATGAGGGTGTGTGAAAAATGTTTCTTGTGCTGTAATGCCAGCAATGACAATTTGTTTTCTTTACCTCAACAAAATCCTCACAACCATCCATTCAAAGCAGTCCTCTTTGGCATGTGCCATAAATATGCATAGTGTATATACAAATATGAGCTGTAAGAGTTGAAATAATCTTGTAATTAAAGTCTGTGCCTGACAGTAAGGAAAGCTGAATTTCCTTCTAGACCTTCAGTATGTGTGAAGATAAGATTTCTGTCCACGTCCACCAAGGAAAGAATGAGAAATGATGGGATTAAATTGTAACCTAGATCCTCTTGTTCCATATTAAGAATAACTTTCTAGCAGTAAGAATAGTTATACAGTAAAATAGATTGCCTGAGAAAGTTACTGAATTTTTTCTTTGAAAAAAAAAAAAAACGAGTTTGACAAATATCTGTTGCAACTAGTTAAAGGAAGAAAAAAAAAGGGGGTATGTGTTTTTGTGCTTTTCTCTTTTGTTTTCTGTTGCCTTTAGAAGCATAGATGAGTCTCTGCTTCTTCAGATGAACATGGTTGGATGTCAGCACTGACTTTGCTTACAGTAACATCATTTGCTACAAATTTTTCTGTAAACTCAGCTGGCCTTAATCCCTGATCTCTGTTTTAATGGTCAATCTTAAATAATGGCCCTTGCCAATAATTATAATTTGACTGCTGCCCTTTGATATTCTGGGACCTGCAATGAAAGACACCAGGCAGAAGGAAGCAGTTTCTTAGTCCAATGATTTTCAAGATCAAGAGATATTTCTTATCTTCAAAACTTTTTTTCTACTTGTGATTTCTCAACCCCTTAATCTTTTTCTTGTTTTAATGATGAAGGGTGTTATGAATTTTCTAGTAAAATTCAATCCAAATGTATTAACAGATGAAAATATTTGATTCTTGCCCTCTTACCTTGATCATGATTGCTCAGTCGCATCCAAGTCCACAGCACTCTTTTGGTATTATTAGTTCTCCAATTAACCCAGCAAATTCTTTTTGGCACTCAGATGTCTGTATCATAATTGATTTCCAAACCACTAGCTTTTAAATGTAAAAAGCTGTTACCTCTATATAATTCCAGAGGACAGTCAACAGTTTTTTTGTAACAAAAACCTAATGCTCCCTTGTGAAGTTAAAAAGATGATTTTGTCTTCCCATTTCATCAGAGGATGCTATGAGGGAATGCCTGAAACTCAGGGAATATGAAGAAAGTAACAACAACCTGCAAAGAAACCCATTCCAGTAGCTACCATTTGCATGTATGAATAATTCCAGTCTGAAAGATTTATTATTTGGCAAAAAGAAAAGGAACAACTGTTGGCTTGTTTGAATGCTTCCACAGTGAATGAGTATGGCATATGGAGATTCAGAAACAAGGTCAGAGACTCTTTTTTCTAACTCTTACTTACCTGTAGTCTGGATACTTGGTGTTTATAATATTTGTACCACTGCTGTTTCTTGGAGCATCTTTCACAGAAGCAACATGGGGAATTTTTCTGACAGCTGTGTATTGAAGACTTTCAGTTTGTGAAATCACAAGAATGTTCCGGGTTTGTTTATTTATTTATTTATTTATTTATTTATTTTAATGTAACATTTTTGGAAGGAGTTTTTGATCTCATTTGGGAATTTTTGATGAAAAAGACCAGCTGGACCTGAAAACCAAACAGCAAGGGCCAAGGAAGGTGGAAGTTACATAGAAGCCTTTACTCTAAGCCCTGTTCCTAGAAGCCAAGACTTTTCTCAGATTTTTTTGGAGGTATTTTAGGTTTTTTTGGTATGTTTTTTTTTTTTCCCACCAGTTGAAGTACTTTCTTAGTCTTGCCTAAGGGGAGCTGTGGCATTATGCTTTGTATTAGCTGTCTCAATAGTTGTCAAGTGAGGAGGAGATTGGCTGTGTAGGCCTGCTAGAGCATTCACTTGGGATGTGGGAGGTGGCAAATACAGGAACAAGAACTTTCCCAATCCAGCCAAATGCCTACCTATTTGTTAAACTTGAACAATTTCCTCTTGTTTTCGAAAAACAACTTTGACAGGTTTTATTTTTTTTTTCCCTCCAGAGGGCAATGACTCATTGTCTGGCTGACTCAGAAGTTTGTCAGTCTCACACATGCCTGCTGGGGAATTTATACTGAGGTATCTTCCCTGGTTGGCTTCTGTGGCTCTGGAAGTGAAGAGTTCCCTAGAATGTGTAAAAGCCATAAATGTCACCGAGGTCATCTGATCAGCTCCACTCTTTTAGCATCCTGCTGAGCATATCTGGATACTTTGGGCTGCTCAAAGTGGTTTTGTGGAGAGTGTTTGTACATGAGAGAGCAGCAATGGGAGATGTGTGATGATCTAGACCATCTGTAGCTTTCTGGTGTATGTTCTCACAAAATTAGGTTCTTATAGATGGGAATAAGGTGTGACAAGAGGCCATCCATGTCCTTTCAGGGGAACTCCAGAGGTGCTTAAAGGTCTGGAAGTGATGCATTAATTCTTTTTTGTGTGTCAATGGGGCCACACTCATGATGCCTGAAGGATACTCTAAGTCAAGCCAGAGAATTTGACCCTAGAGGTACTGGCAGAAAGAGTAAGAAGGATATCTATGCAGACACGATGGCTTTGTCCTGAGCCTGCTCTGCCTCCAGCTATATTATGTGTGCTGTGTAATAAAAACTTTTGGCAACATGAGAAAATAGTATGGAAATAGCATTTTCTGGCCATCTCTAGCCTGCTGCTCTTTTTTTCAGAGCAACATTTACTTCAGAAAGAGTTGAAGCAGACAAGCCATTGGTATTGGGGTAGTGAAAGGAAATGTGATAAAGTCTCATGCAAGCAAGTGTTGGCAGTCAACGGAATTGTACTTCCTTTTTCCAAGGGCTGGATCTGGCATTGTGTCTTATAAGCCTTAAGAGATTTATTACCTCTTTTACTTGACCCTGTGGCACAA
Organism: Chloebia gouldiae; assembly: GCA_003676055.1. Lineage (NCBI taxonomy): Eukaryota > Metazoa > Chordata > Aves > Passeriformes > Passeridae > Chloebia > Chloebia gouldiae. The sequence goes on along the minus strand of QUSF01000035.1, from coordinate 6,168,234 downwards.
GATTTATGGCCAAAAGTGCCCAGAAACAGCACTTCTCTCACTCTTACCAGCATGCTGTCTACCCAACATCAAAATTCCACTAAGTCAGGAATTCTCATATAGTGGGCATCTCTCAGGCCAGGGAGCTCAGCTCTCTCCATGCTGGCAGCAAAAGGTTCAAAGGGAGGCCCTGTGCACACACAAGGAATCCAGTGAATGGCTCCCTGCAGGAAATCTAGACTGAGAGGAATAGCTGCTCAAAGGCAGATCAAATCATTGCAAGGGTGTTCCCACCTTCTTTCCACACAGAAGGGCCATGGCTGGCAGTCCTCAGGAGTGAGGGGACTTGCCTGTAGGGCACTTCTGATATGCTCATGAGCTGCTGACCTGAAAGGAATCGTGGTGGAGAGATGAGAGCTGTTCTTCTCTGGCTACACAGTGAAATGAAAGTTCTTGTCCACTGAACACCATGCCTCTTTTTTTTTTAGTCTTCACCCCAGTTCACCCATACAAAGGCTCAGGATTTAATTCAGAGATGCCCTATAACTGACATTTATGTATTTTACAGTGTTTTTGTTAGTGATAGAAGCACAGAGTTATAGGCATTTTTATTGATCACTCCAGAAGTCCTTGTACATGCCAGCCTTTTCAAAACACAGAAAACTTGCCTCGGTGATTCCCAATATTCTATTTAATTAAATAACTGCCTTAACATGTAATGCCAGGGTTCTAATGGGATTGACCTCATCTGTCTCATATGTCTTCTGGGACTCCAGGTGCTTCCATAAAGCTGTGTATTCACAGATGGGGACCTGTGACCATTTCTCCAAGCCAAAAAGTTAAGTCATTCTGCCTAAACCTGACAGGGATAGATACGGGATCTGGGTTGTTTGGTTTGGACCAGTTTATGTAGCTGCAGGTTACTGTTAGATGCCAGCACAGGAAAAGGACAGTGGAGCAGTTCTTCGGCTCAGGATGGAGTGTAGAACCTGCCTGATTTAGATGTTCTGAGCTGCTGCACTCTTCAGTCCACCTGACTTGATGGCTGCCTTGCCACTCACAATGTGGCTTAACTGAGTGGAATTTTATTTCCTGAGTGTACAATAAAAAGCACAAAGGTTACTGTATCTGTCAAATCATGGGAAAAAGGAAGAGGGTGGGGTGAGGGGAATGGAGAAAGAAACTTCCAATGCACACAGTTCATCTCCAGAGTGACAGAGAATAGGGAAAGGGTCATAAAGGGTTTCAAAGCAATTTATGGCCTCTACTTCATCATTACTGATATTTTTAGAGTACGGTAACAACTGCAACCATTTCAAACCCATTGCTTCCCTCTTCATGTTGATTTTTTTGTTGATTTTTTTTAAAGTTGGCGTCAACACTTTTTTCATCTGCCTCTTATGTGACTTTTTTCCCCCGGTATTATTTTTTTTGGTCACTGAATTGCTGGAGACCCCCTGGATGCTATACAAGGTGACAGCTCCTGAGCAGTCAAGAAGAACAACAGACAAATAGAATGACAGAAACACACAAAAAGGAGGGAAGAGAATCCCTCCAGAGCTTTAATTTCCCTTCCTTTATTTTGTCTGCTTGGAGGGGCAATATAAATGGGAGAAAAATGACAACAGACCACTTCACTTCTAATGCCATCAAATGATTTGATTCTGACATTGATGGGGAACTTGGAGAAACCACCATCAATTCCTCAATTCTTCTTTTCCCACTGCCCTACTTCTGGAGGAATCTATCACCCAGGCATGACATAGCAAATCCCTCACCTCTGTCTGTAGTCCTGGAATATCGTCTGACACGCACAAGAAAAATATAAGGTCAGTTAACATTCCTGCTATATTGAAGAACTAGCATAAAAGTTCAAGTTTTTTGAGGTCTCATTCTCCACATGACCTCCAGCAAACTTACCCTGTTGGAGAGATTCAGTGTTTTTCAAGGTCAGCTGAAGCACTGCCTACATTGAAAAAGTTGGCATCAGTGCAATTACATCAATACAGAGCACGTTGTCTTACTGCAGAAAGGCCCTTGCTGTCCTTCCAGGAATGAATCCTGCATATAGATCTTGCTGAAGGGAAAACAATGAATAAAGCAAATACAGACTTTACAGACATAACGTGTTTTCTTCTTAATGGATAAATCTCTGATGGTGTTGAAAAAACTAGATTTTTTTTTCTTTTTACTTTCTCAAGATTTTCATTGCTAGAAAATGTTTTCCAAATGACATATAATTTTCCTCCAAAAGCATTTTCTGCTGACAAGTGATCTAGTCATGCTGAATTTCAGGAAAACAAAGATGCTTATTGAGAAATTTAGACACAAAAGCTGAGATGTGAAAGGAAATTCACTGTTCTGCCTTGAATGTCCTGACTCACCAGAGGTGTAGGATCTCTCTATTACCATCTGTGTACAGAATATCTTCATTGTTTCTTTTGTAGGGGTAATAAGGGAGAATTCAGAATGGGAAGCTGTATGATCTCTGGATACTATTAAAAAAAAAAATAAACTTTGCTTCTCCCCCAGAATTTTCTTTTCAAATGAGAGAGATGTAGCCAAAGAGTGGACTTGCCTGGGGTCTTCTGTCTCTTAGAGTGGTAGATCAGAAGTTGCTCATCTCCTTCTCCTGCTTTGTATCTTACTACTCCACAAGTGGGATTCAGATTCATGTTCAGCCACTTGAAAGTGGCTGGTGCCTGGACTGACAAGGGAGAGCAGGCTTTAAGTGACAACATTTTTTTCTAGTCCTCTGATTCATAAATCATAAATGCACTTTCATTCAGACAGCATGAACCAGGGGATGATGAAAATATGTTGCCATTGTCATTCTTTTGTAGGCAGGGCAGCACTGGAAATAAAACAGTTTTCAATAGTACTGATAACTGGAATTTAAGGATCAAGAGCTTAGAGAGTGTTTTTTCAATAATCCTAACAAGTGATGTTGTTGACTATGGTGAAAGCAAAATGGTGAACTGTAACTACAGTCCCTAGGAAGTCTTCTTGTGTACCTCTTATGCATTCCCCGACTTGCACCTCACTGTCAGCTCCTCTTGGATTAGAGAAGAGTCACTGAGGATTGCATTTGTCCAAGTGAGTCTACTTTTTGCTTCCATTCAAGTTTTGATGTTCCCTTGCCCCTTTTCTCAATAGCAACACAGCTCTGTACCATACTCCTAAATGCACTGACAACCACAGCTTCAGCTGAAGTTTTCTTTATGTGCCTGCTCATTCATAACTGTCAGCTTGAATAACAATATCAAAATATTTTCAGATTATCTATTTGATTGGAGCAACTAGAGAGAATTATATGCCAGACATTACTCCACAAGGGAAAGCCAATGTGTGTTCTGCTTTGCTTAACTGATCCCTGACTTTGTGTCTTTTGAAACTATTATGCCTAGCTTAAGCTCAGTGATACTTCAGTAAATATCCTTGCTCTACAGCATATGTCATGAGACTGGACACTCATGCTTCTATCTCATCTAAATGGCTCTCACAATAACTCTGTATTTTTAGGAAAAGCTTCATTTTCTGTTGTAGACCACGTATAATGGCAACCTGAGCCCATCTAATACAACTGTACAATTGCTACTTTGCTCCCCTTGTGTGTATGTCATTACGACTTTTTTTCCTCCCGACCTAATGTGGAATATTCTGGGTCCACAAATCAATGAAGGATTTGGTTGATGGTAGTTTTAGCCCAGTTTCTGTCATGACAATGCTTGGTTTTCCATTCACTTATTATAACTGGTTTATAATAACCACACAGTTTCTCCAAGTTCTGTAGCTGATGCAAAAGGATGACAAGGGATCTCTTCAATGCAGGGATATAACCTAGCTCCTGGCTGCCTAGAGGCACTCTGGGCTTTTGCTCTCTTCCTCTGTGGCAATTTTGATATTAGAGTGACTGAGTGTGAGTACCTTCTTCCCATCTCTGTGATCTGTGGGTGTACAAAGAAGATGATCTTCTGCAATTTCATTTATCTCCTTCTAAAGCAGACTATACGCCAGGTAACTACTTTTCACAATGCCATCCAATCACTTGTGTTGACACTCTGGTGTCACCTTTGTGACAGCTACATCATAGAGATAACAGAATGCTGCTAGCCAATTAGATTTTGCTGATAGTGATACCACAGAGTCTGTCCAAAGGGGAGACTGTGCACACACACAGCTTGACAATAATAATATAATTGAAATGGCAAAGCCTGGAGAGGCTAAGGTAGCAACCTATTATAGGTAGATGCATATGTACAACCCTATTGCAGGGTAGTGGCATACAAGGGACTAGACAGTCTTTGAGGCTTTCAATTCAAGCTATTCATACCAGCAAACTTGAAAACTGTTAGTTTGGTCATAAATTATTTTCAGACTAAGAAAAATGAGCTTCATGGCTGACACCTCTTCTCTCACACGAGACAGGGGAGCAGCCACTCTATCCACACTGCACTTGCCTTTCCTGCGACAGAGAAGCAGGAGCTGCTCTGTGCCATGTCCCCAGATGGCAAGCAGGTAATTCTCTCTTGTGTGCCTCTCATGAAGGCAGCAGGGAAATGAAAGAGGCTGTGAGCAGCACAATTCTTCTGGCCACCACAAGAGCCCCGTGTGCTGAGTCACCTCACATGTACTCAGGGAACAGCCAAGCGTGGCCACTCAGACTGGGTGTTCTAAATCATTGTAACCTTTTGTGATGTTTTAAGTTTGCTACTTTAAAAAAGAATAAATCTATTTCGTTTCTACTTCTGAATTTCTTTATACTCCAGTGTGCTCTTCGTAGAAGCAAGAACTATAGACATGTACTCTAGGGAGACAGGTTATTTCTCTACAATTAAATGAAAAATATTCCCCATGGTTTTGCTGGAATAGGGATGCAAAAATGCAGGTCCTCTTCCTTTGTTATTCTCTTGCATCCTTTTCTCTACAAAAGTGGAATGCACCCTCTCTTGCAATTAATCTTCATAATTCCAATGGTAGATGAAGGTATTTCCAGTTATTTGTTCTTGGCTCGAGGGAGTCTGGAATTAACTGTCCAAGTCAGGTCATCCATCTAGAAAAGCTTTTCTAAAGCTTTTTTAAAACCTCTGTTAAGTGCTTTATATCCAACAGCTGACATGGAAAAACTTTCATATGCTTCCTCATGTGTACATCCACCTCCATTGCAATCCTCATTGCTCCTGCATGCACAGTTGCCACACGTAGGGTTGCACATGAGAGTATGGATGGTATAGATGGTTCTGTTCCCCTTCCCCAACTCACCCGGGCAGGTTTTTATCCTGGCTATTGAAATCACACCAAAGCTCGTTCATCTTCATCAGCCCTGGCAGATAAATCATATTCACAGTAGTGCAGCTGCACTCATGGCTGACAATGGACTATATTTTTCATAGTGTGGTAAAGGCAAGAGTCCTCCTGCTTTCCTGTAAATTGAGTAGCATATCTGTTTCAAATGATGAGATGAGCAAATAAACAGTTATCTGGGGCATGTGCTAGATGGAGCTGCTGTTTATGCTCAAGGTAGCCTGTACCATGCCTCTTCACTGCCTGAAAGACTCGTGACTCCAAGCTGCTTGCTTACAGAGCCTTACCCTATATTGTGCTTGCCTTGTGTGATATTTTGAAATTTTCATGATAAAATTAATGTTTTTTTCTCTACTGGTGGAGTATCACTTCTCATTTTGTATGAAGCATTTGAAGACATTATTTTGCAGACAAGGGCAAGTGAGTATTTTTCCCTGTTTTCACGTGGGGACTGGCGTGACTCGGGACACATGCTCATGAGGCCAAGCACATAATTGCTCAGCTTAGAGCTTGGGTTTTGGTTATCCCACAGTCAGACAGTGGCAGCTTTAACATCCCAGTTGCTTCATCCTCCCCTGAACATTGCTTTGTGTTTTGCAAGGCATGTGCATGTCAGAGAGAGAGAGCTGAGTAAAGGGAGGTGTTGTGGGTTTAAGTTAATCTCAGAGAATTTCAATGAAAAGTATGTTTTAGAGCTGTAACCTCACTAACAGATGAGAGGTTTCCAGAGTCCAATTAAATGAGCAGAGAAGATGGGTGACCTTGAGCTGTGCTCTGCTCCATCCTGGCAGAAGCTGCACTGCCTTGCAGCTACCTCTCACCTGTGCCATACCTGTGTTCCACATACAAAACCCTTCCACACAGGATAAAGCTGGCAGGCACACAGCAGTCTCACGCAGGGCTGTTTGCAACACGAGAGGCACATGAGCCTAAACATACCCCAAAAAAATGAATCTATGCTTTTCCAGGCATATAATAAATGCAATAAGGGGTGAAATGCTGTGGGTAAATGGCTCAGACTACTACTCTGTTCTCAGACACAAGGTACTGGGACCAACACAAGGGGGAAGCTGTGTGTGATCCTGCTTTAAATATGAAGGCAGAATGCAGATTTTAGTGCTGAGTCCTCGGAGGCACTACTGCTCTGTTATTTCCAGCACTGTGTGTTTGGGAAATTGAAGGAAAACTGAGATTCAGTCCATTCTAAGTCAGTAAGGAGAAGAAAGATGCAGTGATAGTCAGTCCCAAAGTGGGCCCAGAGCAAGGGGGTCATGGAGAGAATTGAGAAGGGAGAGAAGCTACCCTTCCCCCAAATTGGGAGTGGAGGGGAGCTGAGCAACAGAGACCTGTCAGGATAGTAACTAATAACAATTAATAATTTATTGTACATCAAATAGCTCTTTTTCTCCTGGTTTCCAAAAGCTCTTTACAGACTATATATAGCGACTGCATTACAGTGTGGTATGCACTTTTCAGCAGCATGGTTTAGGAAAAGCCCTGCTGCTGAGGCACAGTGGAGCCCCATCACCCCAGAGGAACACTAGGAAAAGATTTTCACCCTCAATCCTGCCTGCTTCGCTGTTTAAAAGAAAAGAATAAAAAGAAGTGCACTGGAGCAATCATTTGATGAGTACAAAGAAGGCAGAGCATTGTATGGGTGTTATTTCTTCCTGCCTACAAAGACAGGCTGTCCCAATAAATTCAATTGCATAGACATTGAGAGAAGGAGGACGGGGGTTTAAGGAAACAAATGCACTTTAGAAAGCCTATGATAATGACTTAAAATTGCTTTTCTTCATAATTGCAATTTTAAGAGCTGACATCTAGTGATAAGCCAAGTGCTAGATGTTGATGGCTCACAGAACACAGGTTTTAAACACTGTCTGTTACACTGATTCTTATCTATCCTTGGACTTCAATTCAGAAAGAGGATGATGTTTCTAAGGCAGTTGGGGGAAGGTGAATTAGGAGCAGGACATGTGAACACCCAGAAAGAGCAGGTCTGCTGACAGACACACTGTCATGTATTGTCCCATTTTCTCACTGCATCCAAATTCATTCATCTCTGCCCCAAAGGGCTGCCTTCACTGCCTTCACTTCCCTGAGGGAACACACAGAGCACCATCTGAAGGGTAGAGCCCAGCACCACAGGACAGGAGGTACAGAAGCATATGTCCTCCCTGGAGGGCTGCAGGCAGTGTAATGCTTGTAAAAAAGCAATTAAAAGAGCTGAGCAAACAAATGATAAATAATGTAGTAGGAGTTGGTGTAATGAACCTTCTCAGGAAAGCTGGCCCTTAGGCCAGCCTCAAGTTCCCTGAACCTGAGCAGGAGAAACCCCACCTCTTACAACCACCCAGTGCAAAAAGTCACTTTGGAGGAGCAATTAGGGAAGAAGCTGCTTACTCCATTGCTCTTCAATCATATGCTGTTAAGTTTAGGGGGTGATGGGAAACCCCAGTGGATTGACTGAGGCTGCTTTTTGTACGTGAAAGCTTACTTATGTAAATGTGTTTAAGAGGTGCCTTTCAGTGAAACTGTTTGCTACATTTCCTGAAAAGAGCTAATGGAAAACCTCTCCTTAAAGATGATGAAGTTAGGACTGTGTTATGGATTTCACCTGTGGATGCCTGGAACTCAGGTGACCAGCTACAGAGATTATCTCTTCAGGGTGTGGCCCTGTTAGATACAAATGCTGAACTGTCAGGAGACTTCCCATTTCCTGCTTGTTTCATTAGGCTTTGACAGACACACAGTGCTTTCAGTGCATTTTGTAGCTCTTGCCAAAGTCAGTTGGAACTATGACATCATGGGATTTTCTTGTTTTTTCCCTTTCCTGCCTATGCTTAGATTTATAATTATGAAGCTCTCCATTCCTATGGAGAGACTGATTTTGTCATGGAGCTTGGAGTTACTATTAGCAATAAATGGTCCTCACAGCATTGTGCCAAGGGGATTGAGAATGAACTGATGTTGGAAAGAGATTTATGAAAAAACATGGCCTGGCTTGAAAACCTCACTTAAATTCCTGTTCAATTTGTGCTTGGGAGGAGGGCAAGGAAATTTTATCTTCAGGCTGCAGTCCTTGTATGCTGCTCTTGCAGCACCCTTGAGTTTTTGGTAAGAGGGCATGGATTCCCCCATGTCCTGGAGAATAATGAAGAAAACTGGAGTAGTTCACTCCAGCTTCTCCTGCCAGGCTGTGTGCCTCAGGGAAGCACAGGAAACATCATGGAGTATTGGAAGGGAGGCTCAGGGAGGCTGTGCTCAGGTGAAATAGCAGCTTCTGTGTGATCCAGCTAGAGAAAACAATGGCACAATACCAAGTAATTCCTAGGACAATGTCTTCTGCCTTGTTGAACTGGACAGTCCCACTTGGGCATTGCCATTTGATTAATTTGTGGTGTTGACACCTCCCTCCCAAACACCGGCATATCCTAATACAATGATGATGATGATGTCAGGGAGATATGCAGCTTAGGGCAGGTTTTCTCTGTATTTGCACCATCCCTCATGATCTCAGTGTTGGACTGAACCCTGTTTCTGGGTGAATTTGTCCCATAGGATGCAGCGTCCCTTTGTCTGTGGTCCTCTATGCCACTTGCATCCCTCCTCACTCAGCTGTAACCTGCAAGGCCCCCTTTGACACATCTTGCGGCATCTTTGCTGTCTGCTCCAGCACTTTCCTGGAGAAGGGAGCATATTTCAGCCCTTCCCCTCCAATGAAACAGAGTCCCCAAAGGGTGGAAAGGGAAGAAATAGGAGCAGACAAGGAGGAGGATCTTTCAGTGTGGCAGGCAGTGCAAAAAGTGATACCAGACTGATAGAGAAGATGCTGTAACACTGCAGTAGCCCCTGTTGGATTTCTCATCTGAGCTCTAGACTCCTTGGTGAGCAGGACAAAATCTAGCTGTATCTGCTGCTTATGTTCACCTCCTTACCTTGTACTGGTTCTCTTGTCCAACTATTTCCATTTCTCTCTTCTGTTTATTAATCTTTTGGTTTTTCTTCACTCTCAGTTCCTTCCATGCCAATTTACAGACCGAATATCCTGACACACATTTTATCCAAGCTGAGTTTCTTCCCCAGCTCTAGATTCAGAACCTTTTCTTGTAACTATCTCTGTAAGGGCCCTTAGAACTGATCTGTGTGCTTTAGCACCTACTGATCTATTGTGTCTTATCAATTGAGACACTCCTGCTGCTGCTTATTGGGCGTACAGGTGTTCCTGCTCTTTACTGAAGAAACAAGAGCTGTGTGTATCTCAGGAACTCAGTGTTTCTACAGAGCAGTCTCAGTGCAGACAAAACCTTCCAAACATATTCCCACTAGATCTAACATAATTCTTGAGGTGCAGCATGTGGACTTTTATTTCATAGTTTTCTGTCATGGTAAATTTAGCTGTATTTTCCTTGGCTGTATTGATGGCATATCTCTGGCATGAAGCCCATGGTCCTGCCAAATGTCATGTTCTTGCTGCCCATTTGAGACCATAGAGCCTGCCTCCAAATTGAAAGGTACCAACTTTCCTTCTGTTTCTTTACAGCATCTCAAATAGTAGCTGAGCTTTTTCAGAGGGGAAAAAAATTGAAGAGGATGGGTGGTAACCCAATGCAATAACTCCAGTGTTCAGTGCAATACTTCACTCCCATAAATCAAGTCTTGGAAGTTCCTAAGGAACTAAAGCAATGATGCATCAGACACTATACAGGTGCAGGCCTACCTGTAACACATATTTTTAATATTGGCTTTGTTGTGAGCATATGCTTTTACAAGAGACTGTTATGGGACACCTATGGTATTAGAAGGGTTTGGGATAGACCTGGCCCATTGTTATCATTACAGCAGAAGCTTGTCTTTTTTCAGTGGTGAGGAGGAGAGATAGTGAGAGGGAAAATTTAGGGGAACAGGGAATGCTGGGTGGAAAATGCTCATTCAGAAATTATTTCGTTGTTCAGGCTTCATCTTTGCTTTGAATGCATGACTTTTTTCCTCAAGTGTCTGAAGAGACTCTACCTCCCTCATGACACCTGCTGCTCTCTGTAGCACAGCTTGCAAAGGGCTGTGAGCAGCATGTGAGGATGACTCAGTACCCATGCTTGCTGCATGGACTGGCCCATTCTCCTTCATCCCCATCCTGGTGACCACACCACATGCTTTTCTCAGAGCTTTGTAGCTTCTGCACACTCCTTTCACATAGCCCTGGGCAGGGAGCTGGTAGGCTGGGATGGAGAAGATGGTGACAGCAGGAAGGAAGGAGGAAATGGGGAAGGAGAGAGGAAACAGTAGGGGCCTGGGGAGAGAAGATCATTGCCTCTGATCTATTACAAATTCTCCTGGGAGACAGCCAGTATGCTGGAAAGTGAATGATAGCCAAACCAGATGAGGAATTGCTCTGCATCCCTGATGTATTTTATTCTCAACAGGCATTTCGTTTCTTTAACTATCAAACGAACTATTTCTCATATATATATTACATAAGATGTGAAAGATAAGGCACACACACCATCAATCAACTCTCCTGTCAGAATTTCTTTCCCTATTCTCTCTCTCTTTTTTTTTTTTTTTTAATGTCTTCCTCTCTTCTTTAAATTTTACTCAAAACAGGGGTATTGTTATGGAAAGTTGACTAATATGTAATTGAAGGGGCATTTAATCACTTCACAAATCAGAAAAAAGAACAGGCTGTGGTATTGTTTTGAAGCTGGATATAGAATATAATGGAGCACTAGAGTATGAGGTTGTTTCTATCAGTTGAGAGAACTCCTTCCATATGAAACATACTTGTCTGGGCTCCTTAGAAAGCTAGGACTGGGAAGGTGGAGTATGAGCTCTGCAGGATTACAGTAACTGAAACTGAAACTGAAACCTTCTTCACCTTTGAGCAGAGAATTATTTTCTTCCATTTTTCACACTAATCAGTGTATGACATCTGCACCCACAGAAAGAATATCATCACAGAATCAATCAGTTAGGCTGGAAGAGACCTTTAAGATCATTGAGTCCAGGAAGACACACTGATGTTATCTGTCTGGGGCAACTGGCTGCATTGTGTAGAGAAAGGGAAATGTACATAGGCACAGAGAGAAGCTTTCAAAACATCCTCTCAGATCTCCATATTCCCATATCTCTGTTCCCTCTGCCCATACCAGCCTGATCCAGGCTCCACAGAGTGTGGCAGAGTCCTTGGTGTGATCTTGACTTTCCTACGAAGCACCCCAGTGAAAAAAATGGTCAGAGCCCTCTTTATTACTGTCACTATCTTTCTGGCACATAGATTAAAGAGAAAAATGAAAAAAGGCAACAAGACTCATGGATAACCCTGTAATTTCTAAATGCATTTTCTACTTAATACATGTGCCCGTGAGACGTTATGCGATGCATTGTTGTTCTCCATAACCCCTTAAAGCAACTGCACTGTAATTGCAGATTATTTGAGATTCAATATGGAACTTCTAATGTGGTGAGAAGGAACAATGTGGCCCCATTCAATTTTTGGATCTCAATTTCAGAGTTGCTGAGTATCTAGTGTACCATCTAAACCCAGAAAGAGTGATGACACTCTGAGAACCAGGATGGCCCTTGTATTTTTTCTTTTCTGATTTCACCTTAAATTGACCAGACTTTTTTTTTCTGTGCTTCTTAACTCAGCCTTTTATTATGTTTGATAGAGTGAAATAATGTTTTTTCCTCCCCTTGTATCTTGCACAATGGAGAACATAATGCTTTTGCTTTGAAGTCTTTGCTGCTATCCTGCCTACAAAGTCAGGCCTATCTTTTGGTTTCCAGTTTAATTAAATGTGCCTACATGGAACAAGAAAGCTGTCATGAAGATCCTGAAATGGCCTCTTCCTCTTATGAGAGCACACAGCCTCTGACTACTTTGGAGTAAGTTCCCCTTGTACCAGCACATGCTGGATTTTGTAGCATGCCTGGCTTGTTTTATGTGCAGGGAACACTAAGAAAAATTTTGGTTATTCTCTGGGCCAAGGTCCTTTGTTGTCAATCTGAAATGACTGGGTTGATGCATCAATCCTTTGTCTTATGCCTACACCAGAAGAACTAGCTGACCTCAACCAATTTAGCTGAAGGTGCTTTCTTCAGCAAAGTCTTGTAAGTAATAGGTGAGCATACTTGAGCATACTTGCAAGTAATAGGTGAGCATACTCTGAACTGGATGTTCCTTGAAATTACACCGGAGATGTAGAAACTGAAGTCCTCTGTGTAACACAATGCTTTTTTTATCCATGTAGTCTAGAGCACCTCTGTGTGCTGCCAGTAATTCTCAATGGAGTATTTTCTGTGGCCACTTGCTGCACAGCGTCGCTGTGGCATAAGAAACCCTCATAACCAGAAAGCACACTGGATTTTCAACAGGTTTGTGGTAGAAGCTATTTGGTGTTTAATCCTGGCAGAATTACTTGTATCACTAGAAGCTATTGGGTTTGTCCCATTCAATATTGCATTAGGCAGGTGGGGTGGCACAAGAAATCACCCAATCTCCAATTGGCAGGCAGTTGCTGGAGGATATCTGTTTGAGTGATGCTTGTCAATAGAGCTACATTGGAATTCATTTAAGCCCATAGTTTATTTACTAGGATTTAATATTCTTAATAACTTCTATTGATTGCTGAACCTTAGTTTTCGTCTCCTTATAATTAGAAATGTGCCCAATTATTCACATCCAGAGTTGCACCTTTAGTGCTCCATGTTAGGATACCTAAGTTGGCCTTCAGCCATTGATTGCATCCTAATCATTCAAAGATGAGTATCACATAATCCCTTTTAAAGAGATTCTAGCAGCATTTTGGGAACTACTGCTTGGATGAACAAACAGCTCTCATCAATGCTCAGCATGCCTGCACGCTGAAAGAAAGGTTTAACATCATTGGAGTAATTACCTTTGCCCCAAGAATCATGGCTAATTTAGAAGTGACTCTTTACAGCTTTCCATTGCTAATTGTGTATTTGTTGGCATAGACTGAATACTCTTACTTCTCTTATTTAGGGTAAACTGTCCCATGTGTGCCATGGCTGGCAGGAAAACCAGTCATCAGTATTACACCAGCTAATAAGTCTGTGATATTTTGCTGATATAATGCTGACAAGGACCTCATTCCCAAAATGTTTTCTGTTGTCATAAGATATCTTGCTTTAGAAGACAGAAGAGGGCATCTGGACCAAATTGTTTTATGCATTATGAGCATGAGGTCTCATTAATAGAGGTCTTATTTTGTTACTCCAGCTTCAGTGTTCCCCAGGCAGTAAAGGCCATAGTGACATTGCTCTTGCACAAAAATCCCTTTGCTTCATTAACAGCTGGATAACAGACAACAATTAATTGTTTTCAGGTGCTGCAAAAAGGGTAACAGTATCAGTCCCACATGTGTGACATCACAGGTCATTCTTAACTTTCATTTAAATTGTACTAGCATATTTTTCAGTGCCAATATATAGAAAAGTCTTGCTATGTACACTGTGTAAATGTGAGATTTGGCAAACACATAGCAGATTTTTCAAGTGCTTGGCTTCTTCAGCCTAGGACCTACACTCAAATATGCCTAGTCAGTATCATGCAGCTACTTCTTAGGGTTAAATTTTGAATAGGGATCAGCGTCTTTGAAAGAATTACCTGCTTATTTTGAAGCATAGATGGATGCCAAGTTCCTCTGAAAATTTGGCTCACAGTTCCCTTGACTTTGTCTCAGTCCAAATTAATAGAGTGTCTGAGGGGAGGAGTTCCTTCATATTCCACAAAATTTGCTATTCTATGCCCTTTGAACATCACTCTCACTTAGACAGTGGCACAAAATTTCTCTTTTATCTGTATGCGACTATTGCCAACCTATGTCTGATCAATTTGTACTTGCTTTGGAAATACTGAATAAAGACCTTGAGTGGCAATGGAGGCCTTGGATCTTCTTTTAAATTTTTAGGAACTTCTGGCTTGTCACTCTGTTCTCTGTTGACCTGCATCTTTGCCTTGTTTGTCCAGTTCTACAGTGCATCTTTACCAGAACTCGTGTCAGCTGCTACAGTATAAAATCTATATAAGAAAAAGAGCTTCCATCATGTAAGATGGACCCACAATGATTATCTTTTCAGTTCTTTTCCTGCCCTGTTTGCCATGATTCTTCTACAAATCCAGCTCAAGGAACTTTGCCAAGCACTCGCTGTATAGTTAGTATGCCATGACCTCTTCCTGGTGCTGATCCCAGATGGAATGGAATAGAAAATTTCCATAATATTAAGCTTTTCTAATCTCCAAAATAGGGATACACATCCTAACTGCCAAGTGGGAGTGGTCCCTGAGCTACCCTGTGAGTTTCCACCATGTGCCCTAGAACTATTTAGGAGACTGGAACTTGGGGTGGGCCCAAAGCATGCCAGGAGTTGCTCTAACAGTTGAAAAATGCACGTTATGAGGTCCAGGTGTCTGGAAAAGCTACTGACACTGTTACTTATTTACATAGCTGAAGCCATGATATTCACATAACTTTTGATGTTGTCCTTGTGTTTATAGGAGCCCTCCAAGCAGAATAAGTTCTCTCTTGCAATGAATTGCCTTATTGCTCATTAAGCATGGTCACTACTTTATGTATTACACTTGGATTCTCTAATTCTCTTTAGCTGCTCTTTTTGTTGGCACAGCAATACCTCCTGCTTTCTGAAAGGTCAGGGCTTTTTCGGACAACAGTGTCATTTGGATGCTTTCTTATGTAACTGTTACACTTACTCGTCCTTTTAATGAATACTTAAATTTATTCAAAGATCATAAACCTTGGTGAGCATCTTCAGTTTGGGTTCATAATGGCCAGAGTATTCAGTGGGCTTTTGATTGCAGTTATTAAATCAAAAGCTCTCCATGTTAATGAACAGCTTAGGAGTGAGAAAGGCTCCCATAGCATCACCAGAGTCTTAGGCAATGCAGTCCTCTGCCTTTCACTTTTAATATAATCTGCAATATAACAGAGTTTGTTCTAGTGCAATAACTTTCTACTCTTTTATTCTTTTTCATTGCTTTCTGTCATGTGGCCCAGAGTTGCCATCATGGTAGTTACTGAGAAGACTGTTAACGACAAACAAATGATGAGGACAAAAAAAAAAATCACTTATTTCTGTGAATCACTGTTTTGTCCAATGGCTTCCTAACAAATACTTTTTCCATGCCTGACTCGAGGTGTTAAGGAAATAAAGAATAGTCTTAATCACAGTAGGGACTGTAGTTGGAAAATGAACCCCGTTTATTGATGAGCTGTCCCATAATTCTCCTGTAGAAGGGTACTACTATGCTCTCCAACCTGCACCCTGTGGATCCAAGTGGGCACAGGGAAAGTTACCAAGAAAAGCTTATGTCAGGAAAGCTTAGGCTCACACTGTTAGGGTCCACACCTTCATTGTGAAACACGCAAGAAATTTTTAGGTGCCACAAAACCAAAAAGGTCGAAAACCACTTTTCCATAATTGATAACAATTACTGAGTAGACAACCCCCAGAGGCACAATGTTTATCTCCTCAGATCTCATCTTGCTGGATTTGGAACTAGAATTTAGATTTAGGCCCATCATGGTTTTCAACAGTATTGGCCCAATTAGTCTAATGAGAAATTTTATTGTTTGTTTTACTGTTGAATCGAAGGATTGAGTATATGGATTCTTTTTTTAATGGGGCAGGAAAGCTTGAAGTCTTTTTCTGATGGGATTTTTATAACCACCATGGAGATGAATGGTCAAGTGCCATGGAGCATTATGTTGATACACTGTTTCCAAAGAAATTCAGGATGAAGTTTCTAGAAGACCTTTATGTAGAACAGCAAAGCTGCATCCCATCTCTGCCAGAAGTAGGGTCCCAGGACAGGATTGTGACTCAGCTGAAGAACTACATGCATCACCTAAAAGCAGAGATGTAGGATAAATACCTAAGTGAAGAACATCATATACTTGGTGCTTTGGGCCAAGGTGTGAACAGCAAACAGATTTTTGTAGCCAAGCCTAGAAATGGTAAAGTTACTGCTGCTTAATTTTCTAGAACAGGAATCTGAGAGATGCAGGTCACTTCAAAAGAATGGGGATTGACAGGAGAGTGCTGCCACCTGTACCAGGCAGCCAAAAATGCTCCTTCTCTGAGCTGGGCATGCAGCCCTGTGGAGGGTGGTACCCAGCAGCACTGCTTGTGGATCCTGGCCAAGAGAATGAAAAGCTGATTTAGCTGTATATTTGACTGTGTGGGCTACTGAAGGACAGCATTTAGCATTGTTTAAAGGGAAGGCTGGGAAAAGGTTAGGCAGGATGTTTGTTGGGGCTGATTTTTTATTATTTGAATAAGACAAACACACCTGCACACACCAAAGTACTGTTCTAAGCAAAAAATGTAACATTTTCTCAATTCTTTTCCCTTCCTCCACAAAATTAATGGCTTTACCAGAGGCTTCAACCAGAATTCTTTCAATCTGTCCTAGAACATATTGGAATAGTTACCGCAGTACAACTTTCCTTAGTGTAGATGCAGCAAAATCAGAAGTACTTTATTTTGTGTAGGAACAAGAAATAAAATGCAATAACATAAGAGAAGTTTAAACAGGCATTAGCATCTCAATAGAAAGATAGAGATCATCCATGTATAATTTTCTATAAATAAAACTGGTTTAGAGGATAGTTGCTTGAAGGTCAGAGATACTGGTAGGATTTTAAAATATTTTTTCGACACAGAAAACTTCACTCCAGAATGTGCTAGTTCTAGTCTGTAAGCTTTGGGTGTCCCGGCCTCACTTGTGGTAGCTGTTGGACAATAGGACTAAAAAGCTTATCTTCTTGGGAAGAAATGAAAAAAAAATCATAAACTACTCCAGAACTGGTGGAAAACACAGAGGCTGAGGGCAACCAATTCTGAAACTTTGAAAGACAGAATTGCTTGGAAGCATGGGAAAAAGACCCATTTCCCAGCTTCAACCTACCAAAAAAAAAAGTATAATATTTCAGTTAAGATTTTCAACAAAAATTCTTATCCATGGATAAATTCCTAGTTAAAAACAAAACAAAACAATTTAATACTTTTAAATATTTACTTCATAACACTATTTCTCAGCAGAAAATTTTGATAAAAGTGATAGATGGAAAATGCTAGAGGGAAGATAAAAATTAATTAGACTTTTCAAATAACTTTCCTGTTTAAACAAAATAAAAAAAAAAATTTTCCCATGTCTTATTAAAAAAAAAACAAAATTAAACTAACAAGACCCCCCCCTCCCCCGCAAAAAAAGCCAGACCCCAAACAAAACCCACACAACAAACAACAAAAAACTTTTAAAGATCTATCTACTTTCAGATCACAACTGATACATTAAAAGTCACATTTTAATTCCTGGCTTTGTGCCATTAACAAAGCACAGGTGTCATATGCTACTATGAGAAAAGTACATGTTTTTTGAGAAAGCTGCTATATTCTTATTGTACAGCTTCTGTGTAGATTTAAGGTCCAGCTGTTCCTGAAGTATTTTAGTGCTGCAGCACAGAAGTCTGTCTAGACCCCATTAATAAGACCTCTATATATCTGGGATCTTGAGTCACGTGCTTTTTTTGCTTGTGCAAAGATGCTTTCTGCTCCTGGTTGCTGTCATGCCAGCTAAAACACAAGTGACGATCCAAGAGTATCCCTGAGCCACAAATGCAGAACATGAGTGACATGATGTGCTTTGTTTATGCCTGTCTCAGCCTAGGAGCACAATACCAATTTTACTGGAGCCTCAGGCAGTTGGTTCTGGGCATACAAAGTCTCTGTTTCCTCCAACAGTTTACCAAAGCATTGAACTCTCAGGAATGTCTTACAGTTTTTATCACAAATTTATCTCTCTGCTCCTTGTTGTTCATGTTCCTGTTTTGGTTTCTTCAGACTTGTTTCAATGAGTGTGTTTTCTAACTTTGCATCCTTGGAACAGGCCCAACAATCATGTTACATGGTCTCTATCTCCCTTTAACATGGGATTAGTGCCAAAAACCACTCCTTGAGACTTAAAACAACAAAGCAACACAAACAAACAACCACAACAAACAAACCATAAACACCACGGTGAGAGCTTTTAGTCAGAGCTTTTACTCCAGCTGGTTACCATCTCCTTGCTTTCTGCTTCATCTTTTCTCTAAACTTTTATATCCCCTAATCATCTGTAAAGCACTGCATACCCCTATGGTGCTATATAAATAAAATAACAATGATGCTCTTGAATTAATTTGTGCATTTGCAGACAGTAGTTTTATAATACCCCTTCCTCTTTGTAAGACCCTCTCATGTGAGACTGCAGATCCAATTGCCACAGATAATTCAGTTTTAGATTGAAGGTGTATAGGAAGAACCTTATTTTTTTCTCTTATAGGCCTTTTGTGGGGAGAATATGTTTTACCTCATTAAAGGTGCATATTAGGCAATTATCTTCCCCTTTCTCATTTTTTCTTCCTCCTTCTTACTCCTCAATGTTACATATCTCCTTAAAAACCCCAGAATCTTATGTAGTTGTAGAGATTCCCATAATGTCTTTTTCTTTTTTTTTTTTTTTTTAATTTGGCAGGGACTAGACCTCTCTCCCCAAAATATGACAACATATGAATCCATGGCCCAAAGCTCATGCCAACAATGCACAAGTGGCAGCATCCAGAAGTCAGGAGTGACAAAGCAGATGTACAGGTGGCCTTGTGGTGATCATTCAGTTGTTGGGGCACTGGCACAAGGACTCTATCCTCATTTTGAGGGAGGGCAGGCACCAGCAGGGCCCTTGCTGGGTTGCTACCAGAGCTCAGATGACTTAAGTCCTGCTGCTGACTCTGGCAATAACCACGGGCATGCTACGATATTTCCCTGCACCTAGATCTTGGGTTTGGCCCTCTATTTTTTAAAGCCTTAGTAAATATGAGACTAATTCAACCAGGGGGCTTTGTTGGCACTAGAACATGATGAAAGCTAAAGAAAAATGGGAGCAATCCCTCTTAACCAGGCCTCTTACAGGTCCCTTATGACACCTAATAATGACTGTGATAAATAGCTTACATGTGACTTTGACCATCTACAATTAATCAACATATCCCATAGTATAAGATCGCTGCTCACTGGGGTACAAGGTCACAGGCTTGCTCCTGACAGAGTTTCTGAATAAGAATAATCCTATTCCTGCCACCTGGTTTCACAAAGTTCAGACAACAAAGGAGTCACCCAAGAGCTGGAAGGTCTCTGTCACTCAAGTGAAACTGACTCCCATGGGGGAAGTAGCAGCTTGGGAATGCAAGGTGATCATTACTAGCAGAATGGCTATGCTTTAAGTGTTGGCATTAACCACCAACAGGGGTGTTGAGTTGGATTGTAAGGTTGTTGGACCTGAGGAGCTACTTAGTCATCAGGCATAGGCAGGGAAGCATGCAGAAATCCAAAATCTAACACCTGCAGAAGTCACTAGAAAGATGTCAGGCTTTTCAGCTCATAATCCCTAGGCAAGAACCAGAAGAAAGGAAATCTAAGAATCTTCTCTAAATTCAGAATCCATCTGGAGAATAACCATTGAGATTCAAGGTATTGCCCAATAGAAGAGACCATTAGCTTGTTAAGATCCCTTTTCTTTTGAGATTATGGTCTAGTCCCTAATTTTTTTTTTCTATTTTCATTGTATTATTTTCCAATATCAGTTCCTCAGTCTTCTCCTTGTCTGGGCAGCACCAGCTAAATCTACACCTTCTCTGCCCCTGTCTTCAACAGCCTGACAGTTGAAGCTGCAGATGGCCTCTTTTGCCTGCCTTCCTTTACAAGACAGTTTTCGGATAAGCCCCCTGCAAAATGTGAAGGCAAAAGCCACAGAATAAGGGGCTGATGTGCAGCTGCCTTTGCCAAGGTACCTGTGCAGCCAGAAACAAACCAAGCTGTTCATGAGGCAGAGGAAAGACTGATTGTGTCTTTGGAATATCTTTTTTCTCTACTTCTGGAAGATCAGTTTCCCTTGACCAAAGATGCCATAAGGCATACATTAGTGCATTTTCTAGGACATAGCATCCTTCATTCACTGATGTTGGGCTGTAAAGACTGCACATGTCACCGAGGCTCTGGAGGGCCAGAGAAACCTTTTGTGCATTTGTTCTTGGCAACTACATTAGAATCTCTGTTATATTGATTACAGTACTAGTCTCGATATCCTCTGTGAAAAACAACACAAGCTGTCCTTTGCAGGGGTGTACACTAACTGCATAACTCTACCCAGGAGCTGTCCATGAAGGATCAGACTTCCCAATTCAGACAAGCTCATTTAGCAAAAGAAAAGCATCTATAAAGGAGCAAAAATAGCCTTTAAATAAGTTCCTGATGTAACTTGGAGCAGTATTTTCTCTTTTTTAATTCAAGCTGCGCTCATTGATACTGAAGCAATTTCCAGATCTATTTTTCTGACAATAGCCTGGTAGAGACCGTTCTTCTTACTAGGAGTGGGAAACAAGAGATTCAAAAGCTGAACTGAAGCTATAAAACTGGTGTTAAGACCAAAGACCGTGCACCACATTTGTATCCTGTCCCTGTCACTGGCATGCGTAGTGACAACTGAATGCTTGCATAAACCCAAGTTGCTTGTTGACCCAAGAGCTTCACCAAGTGTGTTCAGGCAAACAGGGTGTTGGGGACTCTGAAATACATGCCTGGTCAAAACCCCAGCTTGCATTTATAAGTTTACACTCCTATATCACAGAGAATTTTGACCTTGAGGTAACTTCAGTCCATCTAAACTGAGCCTAAGAGTGTTGAATAAATTTAGTAGCTAACTATGACTATCTCTGCTATGACCTTCCTACGACTGTGACCATAGACACTTTCATGGCAAGCATAGTCACCTTCTGCCTTTAGTAGCAAATCTCTTCTGCTTAAGTTGAAGGATGGTTCTATTAGAGTCTTGTATTCTAAGTGTCAAAGTACAAGCAACCTGCTTCCCATAGAGCCCCAAAATATGCCGTATTTTGCTTCATTGATTTCTCAAGTGAAGTTGTTGGGGAGGTGGAATCACGTGCAGCCTGATACAGAGTCATTGTTCAGTCTTGCATTTGCCCTGAGATCACTGGGGATGCAATGCAGCAATCTCAGTTTTACAAGATGCTTGCAAGGTGTAACCTCTCCAGGGCACTTATTGAAGTGAAACTCTGCACTTAGAGGGAAAAGTTGTACAGATTAAATGCATTTTTATATATTTTCCAAGTCCTTGTTAACCATTAATATCTTAGTGGTTTTTCAGAATACTCTCATCACTGTGCTCTATTTTCACCATTTTAACATGTAAAAACAAAGCTTGATCCAAACTCCCTGAATGACTAAACAGATCTGAGAAATTTGTGACCAAGAAAGGACTTGGAGTCTACATTTCAAAATTTCTAGGACCTCATGGAACTTCCACTATAACTATATGCAATAGTGTTCTGAATGTTTGTGCCCAGCAATAGTGCAGTAAAATCAAGTTTTCCAAGTCAGTGGAAATTGCATTTACCACTGGACTTCCCTTCCCTTCCTCTCCAAGATGCTAACTTCTGAGTCTACTTACAATAGAAATGTGTGCTGGTCTTGTTAGTTCACAATATTTGTTGACTTTGCTGTAGCTGGGAAAAACTGCAGCAGGGATGCTGCTCTCTTGGCAATAAAAATGCTTCTTGTAGTGAAAATAAAGGAATCCTTCTACTTGGAGAAGAAATGGATCTTCTCGGTGAGAAGCACATCTTCAGGATCCATTTCAGGGCTCTTTGTGGATATAAAATAGGTGATCTTATGGAAAGCTCATGCCTCAATTTTCCCATTTATAAAATAGTAACAATGAGCTCCTAATTGACAGTTGAAGAGAAGTGTAGAAAAATCAGCAATTTCTGTCATCCTGGATTCTGCCACTTGTGTATAATTGTCACAGACTTTGGTGCATAGATTATTAAGTTGTAGGAAGAGGGGAGGGCAAAAAGAAACACCACAGAACACCTTAGTATACTGGTAAGTGTTGTTCTGGAGAAAAACCGTGGATCCATATTTTCTGGCTGATGAAGTAGGCCCCTGGAGATAGCATCTTGCCTAAGCTGCAGAAGAGGTTTTTGTTTAATACAGTTGTTCTCCTTATTCCCTGCTCTCTTCTTCTCCTCTACTATTGATACATGGTCTGTGATTCCTTATCATAAATAAGATTTGTGAGCTCTTTGGGGAAATGGACTGTCTCTTTGCCTAGACTTGTGCAGCTTGTACAAGGGTATAAATAATAATAGTCATTAATGCTAATAATGTGGTTTTTAACCTCCTGATCATTCTCTGTCTGATAAAATAGATACAGAAAAGAAATCCTGCTTCTAAAAAGAAGCTAATGGCAGAAATTATTAACACTGCAAAGGCTAGCAGAGATCAGGTAGTGGCAAACAAACTGTCACCTCATGTTTTTCATTAAGTGAGAGTCTGCAAGTGCATCACAGACAATTTTTTGAAATAGTAGGTGGGCTGTAGGCTCTTTTCTGGCCAAAGTGCTGTGTGTTTGTGTGTCTTTGCACCTGCTGTCCACAGCTTGAGATACTTTCTCAGTGTCCTTTTGCAGAGCATGTATCTCAACAGGCCTTGGTCTCACGAGGGCTCCGCATCACCCCTGCAGCACAAGTGATCAACAGTGGCAGGGGAAGGTACACAGACACTCAATAGAGGGCAGGAAAGGGAAAACGATGACCTAGTGACTTTGTTGTAGAGGGGACCTGGATCAGAGGCCACTGAGAGGTTTTCAACTGCTTTTATTTGGCTTGAGAGCTGACCTGTAGTGATTCGCAGAAATGTGTGGAGCCCTGCCTACACAAAGATTACTCTCTGCACATTACTGAAACTCAAGCATTTTCATGTCATTCATACCAAGAAGAATCTTCTGGGACCTGTGTTTTAGCTGAAGGAAGAGCCCCACAATAGAACCATGTTTGTGCATTTTCTGCTCTTCTGGGTAATGTCCTCACAGATTTGACTTCCCTTCCATGTGTTCCCTTGATGTTGTTGCTAGGATAGGCTAAAGATATAAATGAGGGGAGGTTTGCAGTAAGAAGTATTATCAGTTATTTGATATTATATAGTTAGAAGTCGGGATACACTTCTGGGCATGCAAGCCCATGTGCCTGGAAAGCCTGTTTTGTTTTGTTCTTTCAGCTATATTTTCCAATTTAATAAAATATATCACCACTTCCTACAACTCTTGCCTCACATTATTTACCTTTCAAGTCTCTATCCACAGTAATTTCTGCATTGGAACTGTTAAAAAAAGGGACAAATTAGTTCTTCCACTAATGATAAAACACTGCCCCAGTCTCAAATATTTTAAACAGCCAAACCCTTGCTTGCTCAAGCTTTCAAAAACAAAACCAAAATAATAAAAAATACACCCTTGTGCATGAGACTAGGTCTGAAAAACATAAGCCTGGGAATTCATAATTTCAGGATGCTGTGAAACATTGCAATAGGACTCTTGCAGTGGGAATGCTCACATGGCTCAAGCTCCAGCTGCCTTCCAGACTGCTGTATGAATGTCCTGACCCTAAAAAACCTTAAGAAAACGTGCTGCTTTTCTGTATTTCTGTCCAGAAAATATCACACTGTTCAGCTATGTGCAGGTCAGCTCTGCAGACAGTGAGACTGATGTCAATTACCTCCCTTGTCTCATTTGGGTGATAGGCACAGACTCAACAGTAATTTATTTGGGACCTCCTCGTGTCAGGTGGATGTGCTGGAGCTCAGTCAGCCAGGCACAGGCAGCAAATGCCTACAATTTCCTTTCCTGCTTTGCCTAAACAACAAAGGACAAGTTTCAGGGGTGTCTAGGCATAAGGCAGTCCTGTCTCTGAAGTCAACCCACAATTTATCTAGCAAAGCCAACAAGCCATAGCCTGAAGATGGAAGTACCAGCTGGGGAGCCCAATGCTTGACTTGTTGGGACCATGGGTCAGGGAACTGGGCTGCAACCTCCAGCAGCTCCTCCCCCGGCGGGCACAGAGCGTTAATGGAGGGAAGAACAAGAGCTCCAGCTGTGACTAAAGACCTGAAAAGCAGCAGCTGAGATAAAAGGCTGCTCCTGGGTAGAGCAAAGTGTGCACAAGGGAAGCTGGGTACTATGTCAAGGAAAGAGCTTTGGTAGAGTACTGCTTGGGGGAACACACCCTGAGTCCCAGGAGGAGAGAGAAAGGTCTGCGCTGCCAAGCTCTGGGGGCTGCAAAAACACTTCTTAAAAGGCCCTCTGTAGTGTTGAGGGATTCCTTGGGCCTCTGAGGAGGCTGGGTACTACTGGCTGTGGCAGGGGTTTTGTGGTGTAACCACCTCTCCCTTTGGATTGTGAATTCCCTGCTGCTCAAAGGAGTTGAACAGAATTATTATTTTTATTCCCAGCTTGAAAGAGCTGACTTTTCCCCAAAAAAACATGACAACTCAAAAAATTATCTGCCAAAGTTTTTTTTTTTTTTTTCCTGGGTGCTAGCCAATTTTCTTCTTCTTCTTGTCAATCACACTTGCAAATTTCCCATAAAATCTTACAAATGTTGAAAGAGCAGAGGGCCGTTCTGCAGAACTTTGTGTGTGTATTTCCATAAAGGCTGGTTTCTACATGCCCATGTTTCAGGCTTTCTCAGCGTGGCCTGGGTGAGGCTCCCCTTGGAGAAGGAGTTGGCACCACGGATACAGTGTGGTAGACATGCTGACAGCATCTGTTATGCCATTTATTTTATGTTCTAATTATGCGACAATGCCAATGTGTGAATGTATACTGCTGGCAAATGCTTTTTTGTGATGTATCCTTTTATGTGACCCAACTTGTAAAAGAGGTGGGTCTGCTAAGGCTGCTGCTAGAGAAACTCAGCCATTTGTGCTATATGGGTTCATGCAACACATTCTTCTCCAAGAGTTCTCAGTTCAGTCCTCGCTGCGTCATTGCATGGTTGTTGGAATTAAATGAGGGTTCTTTCCATCTCCTCCTTCTTCCCACCGCTCCTTGAGTGCTGTTGCTATGTCATTGGCTGGCTATTTCTATAGATTTTAATCTTAGGGAACTGCTACGTAGTCATATGCAACCTTCCATAGTTGCTGGCTTGGCATTTATTTAATAAAAAAAGCTACTTTCAGGTTAGAGTCTTGTGGAATCCTGATGGAAAACCTTCCCCTTCAAGAAGCCTCAAAAAGACACTCTGCCTTATTTGATAAATTTCATAGGAAGACAGTAGAGGAGAAAAGAGATGGGAAGGGTAGTCATGGGTGGCAAGAAGCTGAGAGAGGAAAAAGGTGGGAATATAGATGAGAAGTATGAAGTGGCAGAAGGGAAAGAACAGATAGAAAGTGTGGTTTGAGTAGGGTTGTCTTCTCTTGAATATCTGGCTGAAGGCAAATGAGAAGCACAAATGCTGTTTTCTCAGTCTACAGAAAGGAGCTTAATCAGGTATGAGACTATTTATCATGGCCTTGAGGCCCTTGCATCTCTTCTAAGAGAACTCACATTTCTGGACACTGCAGTCCTTGACCTTGGATGGTAGTGGGTTTCACAGAACCACATGACAAATGAGTATTTCTTGCAGAGAGAACATCTCCTTCCACCTTCTTTCCCACAGATCACATGCAGCACATGCCACAACACTCTTCTAAATCAAACTGAAATGCACTATTTATCATGGATGCACTAGTCCAAAGCCATGAAACCCACAGATAGAACACTCAATAAAACAAGTAGTAATATGCATATGTCAGAGGCAGATATATAGGACAGGACACTAAAACACACAAAAAAGCCACTTCTGGGTAATCTATGGCTCTTGCCTCCTGCTCACTTTACCAAGCTCTCTCAACTTGCAATTTCAGGAATGCTCATTCTCTTATGTAAACCCTGCAAAATTTGCATGGCCAACTGTGCTTCCAGTACTATTTCGATTACAGTAAAAAAAACCAAAACACTAAGCCTTTTGTTAATGCAACATTACATTTGCACAGTTAAATAACAGTAATTTGAAAAAATCTGTAATGGAAAAGTTAAAAGTTCCTCCATCAACTTTAGCATGCCTGCTTGAGAAGTATTTAATGGTAGGTTCAGGATAGAAACTTGGAAGAGAAAATATTATGTGTGTGCTGCACAATCAAATTAATATTGATATTGCTTGGAGTGACTAAAGCTAAGATGAAATAGAAAAGGAAGTGTGAGTGCTTAAACAGTTAATTGCACAAAGCACATTTATTTATTAAAAAATGGACAAGCATCCATGCTTGGCGCATCTAAATCCATTCACTCAGCCCTAATGAAACACTTTCACTATGCATTAAAAGTAGCTGGCTTTCAATCAATCAGAGCTCTGTCAGAATTCAACCTTTTTTTTTTTCTTAATACAGAATTGTAGATGTGCTCTTCTTGGCATTTGAACACTGGGTGAAGTGGGAGGATTGCAGTAATTTAAAAAGAAAGGACTGAAGAATGAGGACCGCTGCGTGTTTGGGGTTTGGTTGGTTGTTCTGGTGGTTGTGGTGAATTTTTCCTCCTAATGTTTGAGGGATTTAGGGACAGTTGAGTGTAATTCTTGATTCACATTTTGCCCTCACAATATGTAGGTAGCTGAGAGATTTGGCTAGAGGAAAATGGACTCACTTTTGGCCAGAGACCAATCCCAGAAGCCCACAGAATCTGATACTCCTGCTCATATTTAGTAGTCTAATGTCCTGAGTAACCCCATTGGTATGACTCAGCATGAGCAAGGGAGCCAAAATCCAGTCCTGAATGTTTTTGAAGGTTAGGAGTATGTCAAATGCGTTGTAAGAAATAGCTGCTTCTCCTTTCAGTCACGCCAGCTTCTCCAGGGAAGTGGAAGATGCTGCTGCCTGAGAGAGTTCTGCTTCCTTTGTGCCATTTCTCTGGACTTGTAACTATCACTGCCTATTTTGGATGGGAACAACACTGGATTCAGCATTATCTCACACACATCCCTCTGGAATTTATGGAGCAGAAATACAATTCTGCTATCATTTATTATTACTTATTACCAAAAATAATGTTAATTATTATAATACATATAATATTGATTAATAATTAACACAATACTAATTACTAGGCTATATTATTAATTACTGGAATCAATATAAATTGCTATCATAAGTGTTATAATAAATGTGGCAGCATCTCGGTACTTAGAGGGGGCCTATAAGAAGGTTAGGGACAATTTTTTTGCAGGGCTAGTTGTGATAGAACATGGGAATTTATTTAGATGGAAGGAGGGTTGATTTAGATTTTTTTTTCATGCCATAGCATATTTCTATCCAAAATCTGAGATTATGATGTGCTTGAGAGCTGTGTATTATGGGATCATCCATAGGATCTGTAGGTAAAGTAGACTTCAAATGGTTGCATAATGATCTGGTTTAATTGGGAAGGCTGTGGGACCCTATAGAGTATGTAAGGTTACGTATTTGGCTGTGGGATAGGTAGCAGGTGGATTTTGGTGCCATATATGGGAGCTGAGGAGATTTGTGAAACAGTACAAATGCATACAATGCTGTATAATATATCAGATGTAGATGGTGAGCACTGAGATAATGGATCACAAAGGTATAGGATAATTGAAAAAACAAATGTTGAGCACATGAACAGTCATGTGTCAGAAATGTATAGAGCTGGTGTAGTATTAAAGTGCTGGCCTAGCTGGTCCCTGAACCTGAGCTAGATGTTTGGAAGGATTTCTGCAAAAAACCCCCAAAACTCCTACTCTAAGCCTACTAGCTGATTGTCACCACTTGATTTTGGCATGCTAAGCTCCAAATGTATCTTGAGTACCAAGTTTATTTTTGACTGTGCTCCCTTTCAGACCATGCTCTCTTGGTATCTGTGATGGTTTGATGCTGGCTGACCTCCAGGTGCTCACCAAATTTGCTCCATCACCCCTCCTCAGCTGGACAGGGGGAAAAAAAACACAGCAAAAAGCTTGTGGGTCAAGACAAGAACAGGGGGATCACTCCCCAAGTACAGTTAGAGGCAAAACAGATTTGACTCCGGAAAAAAATAATTTTATTTGTTACCAATGAAATCAAAGAAGGATAATGAAAAGTAAGCCCAAATCCTAAAATATCTTTCTCACACTTCTCGCTTCCTCCTGGGCTTAACTTCATTCCTCATTTTCTCTCCCTCCTCCCTTGCAGTGGGACAGGGGAACAGGGAATGGGGCCTGAGAGCTTTCCATCACACTTGTCTGTGCTGCTCCTCCTGCCTCAGAGGGAGGATCCTCACACTCTTCAGCTCCAGTGTGGGTTCCCTCCCACAGGAGACAGTCTCCATAAACTTCTTCAGAATGAGTCCTTCCCACAGGCCACATTTCTTCACAAACCACTCCAGTGTGGCTTCCCCACTTCCCCACAGGGTCATAAGTCCTGCCAGCAAAGCTGCTCCAGTGTGGGCTCCTCTCTCCATAGGGCCACAGGTCCTGCCAGGAGACTGCTCCAGTGGGGGCTTCCCATGGGGTCACAGCCTCCTTCAGGCACCCACCTCCTCTAGCAAGGGGTCCTCCATGGGCTGCAGGTGGATAACTGATCTATCCCTAACCTCCATGGTCTTCATCCCAGGCTGCAAGGGAATCTCTGCTCCAGTGTCTGTAGCACTTCCTCCCCATCCTTCTCCACCAAACTTGGTGTCTGCAGGGCTGTTTCTTTCACATATTCTTACTCTTCTCTCCTGACTGCTGTTACACAGCTTCCACCACCTTCTTAAATACATAATCCCAGAGGTGTTACTACCTTGGCTGATGGTACACTTGGACTTGGCCTGCGGTGGGTTTGTCTTGCAGCCACCTGGCTTTGGCCCTGTCAGACACAGAGGAAGCTTCTGGCAGCTTCTCACAGAAGCACCCCCCTACCAAAACCTTGCCATGCAGACCCAATATAGCATGAAAACCATCTGAAAAAAAAACAAAAAAAAAAAAAAAAAAAAAGGAAGCATGCTCCTCGTTGACTAGAGTCAGTTGACTTTAGTCCACTCTAATATTTTTAGTTTGATTTCCTTGGGAAGTGAAGCCTGAGAGTACATGTATATCTGTTTGTCCATATGTTCTTTCTCCTAATAACTTTTCAGTGCAACCAATTTCAACCACATTTAAAAGAGGGCGGAAGGCTAAAAAGTAACTTATTCCTGTATGTCTCTTAAAAACTGGTGATGAGATAATGCTCCAATCCCTCCATAGTGGAAAACCCGAGGTAGGTGGTACATGGCAGTAACCAACCAGGCTAAGACAAATGCTATCTTGCATTTTGTCTTTCCTTTTGGTCCATTAAGAAGCAAGACTAGCCATAGCATGGATTTCTTCTTCCTACAGGGGATATCACAGGGGATACCATGGGTTCTGGCTTTTATTAGAGCAGGGGGATTTTTGAGACAGCAGACAGGAACCCCTGGGCAGGCAGGCTTGGTGCACTCTGTTCACAGAACAGCTTGCTCTACAGCAGTCTAATAAGAAACACTTCTGGAACAGCATCATTAGTGATGATAATCTTACAGACCTTTCCTACATGTGGACACTCACCTTTTCTCACCCACAGCCTCAATGTGAAAATTGAAAATTCGTGTCCTTCAGTGTTGGCATCCTCATAGGCTGCCTGGTGACTACAATGAAGGGCACAATGTGGCCTGAAAAGGGGCCACAGGGCTGCCTGGGCAGTCCAGCTGGGCTGTCACACTGTGTCCCAGGGACTGGCCTCAGAAGTTGTGCACTCACACTGCCTTCATGTTCCCAGCTGTGAAAGGACACCCTTTGTGAAATGCCTGGAGAGTGACTGATAAAAAAATCCTGAATGTTAAGCAATACTTTGTTACTGGGGTTCCTCTAACTGGAGGCAATGATTTTAGGGGAAAATAGAGCTACATGAGCCAATTACTTCTTGAGAAAAAAAACGTTTATGCTACATATGGCAGGAGGAACCTGTATTTGAAGGAAGCGTAGAGGGGGAAGCCTTGTGTGAGCAAATGGTTGCTTTTCAAGATGGATTTCCATTACAGAAGGATTCTTTCTGGTCCCTCTGAAATTGCATAGAAGTCACAGGAGATCCAGCAAAGATTAATGAGACTGATGCTTGCTATTTTTTCCTGGAGGACTTGGCAGCTCTGTAATTACAGTCGGTGCGTCTGAATCTCCCTCTGGCCCTTGTGTACTGCCCGGCAGTGACACCAGTACCAGAGAGACCCTTGCTTCAGAATTTGTCAAGCAGGACTCTGCTGAGAAACCAAACCTGCCCTGCCGTGCCTCTTGTTGTGGCAATGAGGAATATTCTTTTGCTGAATAACCTCCCTGTGTGCACTGAAGCTGGAACCTCAGGGACTCTTGAGCCCAGAATGGCTCATAGACTGTGATCCAAGAGATACATTTGTAGAGGAATGAGGGAACCATATTTCTATAGCATAATGTATATATATATTTATATCTATAAAAATGAAATAAAAGAGCTGCCTTGCAACACTAGGTGGCAGAGGTGAGATCTGTTCTGCTCTGAGCGCTGTCCTATAAGGCATTGCTTGTTTAAGTACAGTCGCATTTAGTTGGAGCTGCAGGAGAGAGACAGAGAGATTCTCTGTGTTTACAGCCAGCCCAGGCTACGGTGGAGCATCCAACCTGGCCCCCCCTTTCTCCAGCACTTGAAGGGGAGAGTGAGAGGTTATTTGGGAATCTGGCCACCGCGGGTCAGCTTGTGCTGCGACTGGATTGTCAGAGCTGGCAAAGCAGAGCCCAGAGGGACTGAAGGGAGACACGAATCCCATTTTCTTTGAGAGGAGCGAAGCGGGAGAAAAAAAAAAAAGATAAATTGAGAGAGAGAGAGACAGAAGTGAAGAGACGGAGAAAAAGGCAGAGGAAGCGGAGCAAGTGAAAGAGAAGCATGAGGACCTACTGGCTGCACAGTATCTGGGTGCTGGGATTCTTCCTGTCCCTCTTCTCCTTGCAAGGTATGTGGTGAGTTCTTTCTGGCAACCTCCTGAAACCCTTCTGCTTTAATTGAGGCTGATGGACTGAGGATGGCCTGAAACATGGAGCTGGAAGCTGGAGCTTCCTCTCCCCTCCTTTTCCCCTCCAAACCTTCCCCCCCCACACTTGCCTCAGGAAATAAGCCAAGGAGAGATCACTGCTGGTGAATCCTATGGTTAGAGGACACTGCATGTGACTGACTTTGTTGCTGTATTTATGCTTTTGCAGAGGGAGAGTTGGTGAGGGGAGTACAGTTTAGATTTGCAATGGAAAAGAGTGGTGGGTGATTGTGGGTATCCCCTCCATCCACAGCTGCTGTTTCTCAGCACATTGGGTCACAAGTACTGATTCTCCTCGATTCTTTGCCTTTCTAAGGAGATAAGTGTTAAGTTTCTTTTGTTTTTTTTTTTTTTTGTTTGGTTGGTTTGTTGATTTGTTTTGTGGGTTTTTAATTATTTTTATTTTGGTTTTGTCCAGAGAGGGGGAGGTTAGAGAAATCTCTATGCCTCTTGTCTGTCTGTGAAAACACTATGTCCTTCCCCTCTATACCAGGAGAGGGGAAAAAAAAAAAGAGAGAGAGAGTGATGGAGGAAAGACAGGAGATGAAAATTTGTTGGGTATGGGGTTTTGTTCGGTGGAGAATTGCCAGCTGGGTTTCTTGCTTTAAGAGGCAAGTGTGAGTATGGAATTTAGTTCGAAGTGATGACAGGCATGCTAGCTGGTTTTGAGATGCTTTCTATAAACAGGAGTTAAGAGTTAGTGCATTCCATGCTGTATGTATTAATACATGTCACACATGTACATATAATCATAGCCTTCAAAACTGCAGCTTGTGCATGATCCACACTCATTCACACACATTAGTGGTCCTTCCTGAACACACACACACCATACACACACACACACACACACACACACACACACACAGAGACACACACACTCAGAGGGATATAGCAGGTAAGATGAATAAACTCACTCTGGCACATACAGTTCTAGCTGCCTAGCACATGCAATTCTTGGAGAGTCTGCTCTTGTGCTCACGTTCTCCTTTCCCCTTTCCTCCAGTCCCTCCTTCAAGCCTCCATCCTGAGCACTAGTGTTCAAGCTTGCTTGCATATTAAAATCCCTTGCCTGTCCTGCTGCACTAGCCTTGTAAGCCTTTGTGCAAACATACATACACACATAGGTGAAAATATAACTAAAAAACATAGATGTACTCTATCTGGCCTACACTGTGCCTCACAGTTTTGATTCACAGTGAGCTGCACCCTTAGAGCATATCTCACTTGCACACGGCTTTTTCCACAGTGCTTTTTTCTCACTCCTGTACATATTAGTGGAATGCCGTGCATGGAGATATGCCAGTCACAGCTTCCTCACTTCCCCTTAGCTCCTACTTTTACACACAGTCTTGCATGTACTGTTCTCTTCTATTTTGTGTCTACTAAGCAAATTCCCGTACAGGCAGGCTCCCCGTCACACACACGCTTTCTATTGCAGCCTCACACCTGTCACTCCTGCAAGCCCTCACTATGGAATCCTTAATTTTTTGCCACCTTCTCACATTTGCTGAGTGCTCCTTTTCATACAGTCTCACTTCTCCCATTTCTGGGTCTCATACACATGCTTTCACTGTCACATATTTTCTCTCAATTTACATTCTCTGAAGTCTGGACTGTGAATCCAACACCAGCACCTTCCAGCTGACTTCCTTCCTTGCTGTGAAGTGGCTATTTCTGACAGGGAAGGAGGATTATTCTCAGCATATAGGTTGTACATGGGGTAAGAGGAGAAGCAGTACCTGTGTAGCATAAGAAGATAACGTCAGCAATGAAGTTGTGTAGCTTGGCAGGAACTTTGTCCTGCTCTGGAAGATTAGTCAGAGAACTGTCAAGAAAGATGGACATTTGCAAGTCACGTTGATTCTGAGCATTGCCTTTCTGATGCACATTTCCTAGCCTGGAGACCACTGCTCCACGCAGTGCTTTCAAGTCACAAGCCTTCCCTGAGTTGTGACCAGAGCATCCTGATGCCAGCACAGCCAGGAGCTGTTTTAGTCTGCCCTTATAGCTGGAGCTTATGCCAGGCTACGGGCATGGACAGGCTTTTACCTTCTGTTTTAGTGAGTTAGTATTGTCCCTGTAGTATCAGCCACATCTATTCTCATTCTGAAGGCTTCAGGGACGTCTTTTGAGCTCTGTACGGTCATGTATCCTGTAAAAGGATAGAGGCAACGCAGCTGCCTTCTCTAGGTTTTGCAATGGGATAGGACAGTGTGATGCTGTATGAGTGTTTGCAAACCTGGAGCTGCTTTTTTGACTGCTCCCAAACTTCTGGCATGATATAAACCAGAGCACTGGATCCAGTTTTATAGCCAGCAGTAATTTCCTTTCTCCGATGTGAAGAGTGAGAGAATGGGGAAGCAGGAACACTGGGGCTGCATGGGAGGAGTAGGGTGCTGCCTGAAACAAGCCTGAAGATATTTGACGGAGTTAAAAAGGGGTGGGAAAATATTGTGCCCTTAAAAAGACCCAAAAAACAAACACAGCCCCTCCACAATATTTATTTAAAATTAATTGTTTTTCACTGAAAGCCGTGGTAACAAGCCTTGAACGCTTCTCTAACCCTGCCGAGCACAACTCTGTGGAGCTCTTCCCCCAGGAAACGGCAGTATTGGCTTCGACAGGCAGCGACCCCAGTCAGAGCCCTGCCAAGACCTTTGTGCGCGCATCCCTCCAGAGCCAGACGGCTGAGCCTGCATCTCTGCGAGCCACCCAAAACTCGTCCGTGCCTTCTCTCCCCTTTTCCTCGCTGTCCACTTAGGGGTGTACCGGTGACCGCAAAAGCAGCTCCTTGTCTTTCTGCGCTCTGCCAGAGCCCCCAGGGGAGGGGGCGAAGGGCTGATGGCAGGCGCTGGGGGTGCGGGGAGGAAGCGCAGCTGAGCCTGGCAGGAGAGCGATGTGCTGCGCGGTGCCAAGCGGCCAGCGCAGCCTGCCTCCCCCGCGCCTCTGCCAGGAGGATGCAAAGGGCTGCCTGTGCCCTGCCTGCCTGGCCTCGGGGGCTTTGGCGCAGCTCAGCCTTTGCTCCTTCCCCCCTAGGTTAGATGCTCCAAGTCCTGCACAGAGGATTTTTTTTTTCCTCCCCCGATCACTATATTTCCTCGTTTTGGTGGCTCGGGATTCTTGCATTTCTCTGCTGCTGCACTTCCAGTCCTCCTTGGGAGGCAGGTGGCTCGAAGGCGAGATGTTTGTTCCTCCTGCATGGTGCACTGGCCTTCCTGCCCGGTGGGGGCTGGAGGAATGAAAGTACCTACACACCCCAGCCCTGCTGGTGGGTGGGATTTTCTAGTGGCATGCCGCAGCTCTTCCCTCGAATGAATTTGTTTCTTAGCACAATGTGCCCCAAAGCATCTGAGAGATATCAGATTGTTGATTTGGATTGTATAGCTGAATTTTTGTTTTTGTTTTTCTTTTTTTTTTCCAAGTCAAAAAATGGGTGCATGAGTATGGGGTGGAGAAGCAAATGATTAGGGTTTATGAAAAATTTGCATTTAGATAATTTAGCAGGATTTTGTGTTGATGTTTGCACTTTCATTTACTATTACTCTTATTTAGCTGTCAATATGAAAAATAATTTTTATTTCCTCACCCTGAGCATTTTATTTTAAAAAATGAATGCCTTGAGAAATTATACATTTCCTTCAGCATTGCTTTAAGTTGAAAAGTCTTCTAAACAAATTCTCTCTGTTGAAAAATAGCAGCTGTTTCCAATCAGCAATTTGCTTTAAAAATATCCCAGCTTGTCTTAATGAACCTCCCTGACAACCCCACCTAATTGCTTAATTGTAAAAGACTTTGTTTAAAAAAATAAAACCAGCCAGTTTAGTGGAGTGGATGGTTTAGGAAAGGACATTCTGAACTGGCCTGTATGGTCTGGCCAGCTTTTATTTATAATGTATTTCTTGAGCTGCTCAAGGGTGTTCTTAAATGAGGAACGAGTCTGATGAAAGAAACAGTCGGGTAAATGGCATAGGCTGCTTTAGGTTGGTACACAGCACAAATATTATCTGTAAAGTTTCGTGTTTTATGAGGTTACTGGGCAATGCGGGTATGAGAAATGGTGTGTTTGTTAATGCGTGAGGTGCCATCTGTAGGGATGGAAGCGTGTACCCGAGTGTTCCTGTGCTGATAATGTGTAATGGATGGGGAGAAGGCAGGGAGGGAGGAGCAGCAGCATGAGTGCCAGTGATGACATTGTGGTGCATGGGGAACAGCACGGGGCAATTGTGATGCAGTTGGATAATATTTAGATACTCCCAACTGGAGAGGAAAAAAAAAAAAGACTTTTCCTGCTCTCCTGAATATACTTTTCTTCCTGTCTGTTTCCAGTTCTCCCTTCTTGAGTAAGACAAGGGAAGCTCTCACAGGCTGGACTGTATTGATGAGACAACAACTCACTCAGCTGCCTTGCATTCCCTTAAATGATGAAGAGGTTTAATACATGAAACAATATACTTTTCTTGTAGGCTTAGGATAGGGAAGAAGTAGAGAAGGCTTTTTATCTACAAACAGGGAGCATTGAAAAGATATCCCAAGTGTTTCTTCCAGTTCAATCCAGTGATTGCTGACCATAATAATCAATAATTATACAAGTAAGAACCCATTTCCTCTAGCTGTTATGAATCTCAGCACTCAGCTACCTGCTCAGAGGGCTTTGTTATGATAAGTAAAAATTTGCTTCATCTTTTATTCTCAGATATCTTTTCTCACATAAGAGTTTTACTAGTTCTGTAACCAAGAGCCAAGTTCCCAGTGTTTTGGGGCATTCCTTTTCAGCCTTGGAGCACACTTATGTGTACACTAATGGTCTGAGGAGGAGATGTGCTCTTTTATAGTTATTCTTTTTACTTTTTTTCTTCCACTAGCAATAGATCTCCTTCAAGTCAGGGTGAGGAATACAGCTGCTCTCATCCTAGGCTGCTGGCAGAGCCAGTGCTTTAGGAATGCACACCCTTTCTGTGTGCTGGCTGTGCCTCCTGTAAGCCTTGAGTGAGCCAAGGCTCTTGCCTTGCTAGTGGGGCCTGGACCCTTCCCCCAGCAGATTTACCCTGTGCAAGGCTGAGTTGCTAAGGTCTGGGAGAGACAAGGGATGGTGATGTACAGGTCCCACAGCAGCAGCTGGGTGTTGTGTGCAGTTGCTTTGTGGGGCTGGGCCAGTGATGGGGAGCTGTAGCACTGCTTGCTTTCCTGTGTGCTGTACAAAGAGGACAGGTGGCAAAAGCTGATGAAGAGTAAGGGCAAGGGACATCCTTTTTTCCGGGCACATCAGAACACCTGATGGGTTTTTCTGTGGAAGAGGATCAGCTGAGTGGTTGCTGTCTGACAGAGGTTGTTAAAGGACTGAATGATCTGAGTGAAGTCTATAATAGTACCAGACAAAGATATCCTGGAGGAGTCTGGAGAAAATCTTTCTTGTGTGCCTTTGAACACAGGGACATGTGTTTTGCCAAATATCATCTCCTTTGTGCATAGAGTGCTGCTGGAAGGATGCAGAATTTTGCTGTTTGTGGTCCCTATAAGAAGCATGAATCTTTGCTTCTTTGGTATCCCCTTCTCCTTAAAAAGGTGCATAACAGTCTCATTTGGTGCTCAAACGAAATGAATAATGATTTTAGTAGCTAATGTACTCTTCCTGCTGTCAGTTTATCCATGATAAAACCAGAAATATCAAGCACAGCACAGACCATCCTGTCCCACTCTGAGGGAACTAAGGGCACGTGCAGGTGAGTATGTGAGTATGTGTGAGACAACCCTCTCCTGGTGTCAGCGAAGGGCACACATCAGCATGGAAGGGAAACAAAATGATGGGAGTACATAATTCTTATAGAAATAGGCAAAGAAAAAAGAAGCCCAGGTTTGATTCTGTGCTGTGCCACTGTTCTGTGGTGCTTTGGCTAATGCTGAATTTCCTGGAGGCTGAGGCATTTCCTTGTGAGGCACCCCTCCAGTAGATTGTCTTCCTCACTTGCATGGGAGGAAAAGGAAAAGCACTAGGGCTGCTACCCTTTACCAATTTTTCTGAGCCAAAGGAGTATTCTGTCTCACAGTGAAGTCTTGCTGGCCATATCTGTTGTTTTAATGTTCCTGGGAAAGAAATTCTGCATGACTACATGCTGAGGGTAAAGGGCCCTTTACACTAACCATGCTTATTGGTCACCCACAAGCATAAAATAGGATTTTCAGGGGTTGTCAGCTATAGAGGTACTGGACTTTGAATGGTACCTCTGAGAGGGGATGGTTTTGAAGGCAATGCAAGGCTATACATATCCAATTAAGTCAGACTGGTGTAATGTAGTTTTATTTTTGGGGGGTTCTTTTTGGCTTTTTTTTTTTTAAGGACTGGTTTGTTTTATTAAAAAAAAAATAGCATGAGAAGGCAGGCATCAAAGGAGGGGCTTTGGCTTTA
The DNA here is from genome assembly GCA_003676055.1 of Chloebia gouldiae. Classification (NCBI taxonomy): domain Eukaryota; kingdom Metazoa; phylum Chordata; class Aves; order Passeriformes; family Passeridae; genus Chloebia; species Chloebia gouldiae. Next base: position 6,130,525 of record QUSF01000035.1, on the reverse strand, counting down.
AGCAAAGGTGAGCATGATCATAGCCGTGGGCTCACAGTCTGGCTTTTGCAGTGCCTAGGTATATAAAGCATCCAAAGGAAACTCATTCTTGAAATTTATTCCCTAAAGTTCGCTTCTGTGTGACCTTGTGGATGTATGTTTCTGCATTTCTTTCTGGTTTGGCAGAGCTCTTCCACAAAAAGGGTGTCCCTCTCCTTTTCCTGGTGATGGTGATTGTGCTGCTGGGAGGGGGAAGATGTAGCAGGCAGGTCATGAGCACTGGCATGAGGAAGGGAGCAAGCAAGGAGACAAAAGAAAGGCTGTGGGCCTTTCCAATTGGGAAATCAATAGCATATGAGTATGCAATGTAAGTGTGTAATCACAGCTCCCTCCCCTCTGCCCCTAAGCACTTACATTGATGGGGAGTTGCAGGTGAGAACCAATTAATCCTTGCAACCTGCTAGGACAATAACTATTAATATTCTTCTGCATGCACTCTGGTTTCTGCACCTGCTTGGAGCCTGGCTGTGCTTGACCCTCAGCAGCTGACCCAAAGTTCCACCAAAGGAGCAAGGCTCTTTCTGATCCTGAGCCTTGCAGCCACTGCACTGTTACCTGACCTCCCCTTCTGGATGTTGGAGAGGCTGACTGGGGGGATATGCACTTCACTCTTTGAAAAATGAGGGATTTTCTGGCAAGGTTTTGCCTGCAGGAAGGAGGGATTATTTGAAGGGGCATCTGTGGAATTTTTGAAGTATAAATGTCTTTAGACTTTTCTCATGTTGTTACACCTTCATGTAATGAAGTATCTACTCTTTGCTTTGTAAAGGTACTTTGTACAATGGGATCAAAACATCCAGTTTTATTTGTGCCTGTATACATGATCTGGGCATAAAGGTATGGCCTTTGAATAGCTCTTCCTTGGCTTTTGGGAAGGTGCATGTATGGAACAGAAGATTATATATATCATGTATATGCATGCACATGCATTTGAGTCTGTGCATGTGACAGATAACGCACAAGTTGCGTCGTGATGCTTGTGAAATATTAACAAATCTGGTCCAGAGTTGTATTTTGCACAAGGGACTTGTCATGAATGTTAGTGCAGGAGGTGAATGTAGCCTGATTGCTGATAGGAATGTCTGTGCAGCTATGTGTGCCTTTGGAGTGACCATTATTCATAGTGCATTTGCATCCTATCTTGACATGGCTAGAGATTGTTGCAGTGAAACAGAATTGTTTCTGTGGCTTGGCTACCCCTCCTCATCTTTCTGCGATAGCCTCAGTGTAAGGTGGCAACTTAGTCACACTTCAGCCTCCTGGGCAGGAAATAACAGCCTAGAGAGTGGAAAGGACATGTTTGACTCCTACACTTTCATGGGAGAGTTTCTGGGAGTAGAAGGAAGAGGATAAAAGGAGGCTTTCTTACTGCACAAGTTGCATTGTTTCTTATTAGATCAACATACTCAAAAATAGCACAACCTGACTGAACCCACCTTCCTTGTGTAGCTATGCTCTTTATGAGGTGGATGCAGCCTGAAGCAGTAAAATCAGCAAGTTTGTGTTCTGGCTGTTACTTCATTAACACAGCCTTGCTGGTTTAACTTCCTCAACAGCACTGTCCAGCTCTGTCCAGTGTGGTTGTGTTCTGTCCAGTCTCAGTTTGGGTAGCTGAGCAGGACAGACCTGCCTTGTGAGGAGTTGTGCACTTCTGGATCTCCTGGAGAGGAAAGGAAACTATTTTTCTGGAAGACTATGTCAATGTTGGGCTTTTACAAACAGTAATTTCTTGGTGATTTAAAGAAAAAAAAAATCATGCTAGCTCAAGTGGAGTAAGAGTTGTCTGTAGTCGAGATCAGCTAAGGGAGGGAAGGCAGGAAACAGTGGGAGCTAAAGTGAGGGTACATAAGCTCTCCTCCAATTTCATGTATCCTAGGTGCCTACTGGTGACTGGTTTCTGTACTATCCAGCAGCCACAGAGCTGCAACAGATTGGGATGTTGATTAAAAAAAAATCCAGCTGCAGCATGAGGTAAATGAGCTGTGGCATTGCCCCAGAGGGACCTAGAGCTATGGACAGCAGTGCAGTATTCCTTCTACTTTGGCCTGCTGTGTGCATAGAGGAAAAAAAGAAAAGGCCATTCTGGCTGGCCTTGCTCTGTCTATCCCAATATAAATATTTGTAGCAGCAGCCTTTTCTTCAGGCTTCAAGGAACCTCACAAGACCCTTGCATGTAGGCTCTGCTCATCCCCTGGTCAACCCCAAGAGTTTTTGGTTGCTTTCTCTTCTTTGTCCTGCTGACCAAACTGACCCAAATCACCACAAAAATTGAACTGAAAACCTTAAGCTCTCCTGGATCCTCAAGCTTTGTTGTAGCTGCTGTGAAGGAGGAGCAGCCTTGTGAAACATGTTGGGGAGGTAGAAGACTTCAGAGCTCTGCTTTCTTTCCCCACATAGGAGTAATAGGTCTAAAATTCTTTCAGGCCTGGGGATGCTAAGTGAGAAGAAGTTCTGAAATTGTTGCAGGGAGGGTCTTAGGGTGATATTGATCTAGAAGAGACCTTCTTATGGAGCTGCCACCTTTTCTTGGTGTCAAGGTTTTGGCTTTGATCCCCATGTGGACCATTCATTTTAGTTGTACTCAATGGTCCTTGTGGGTCCTTCCCAACTCAGACTATTCTGTGCTTCAGATGTCTTGAGATCTGGCAGGAACCTTGACACATTTCTTTCTGAACTCTTTCTCAAGTTCTCCAGAAGTTTGTTGAAGCAAAGCAAAGACCTTTGCACAACATATCTGCTTCACCAAAATAGCATTTTTCAAATAAAGAATAAAAAGGTGTTTTGTTGGAAAAATTCCAACTTGAGTTTCAAGAACAGATTAAGGCACAAGTGCTTAAAGGCTTTCCTGTGATGTATTATCTTCTGTCATAAGTCTACATCAGAGTCTCAGCTGTTATCTAAACCAAAAAAGTTCTGAAAACTGTGGCCTTTATAAGTGTTATCAAAAACTTGAAAATTTTACCTGAGTGCAGCCAATAGTTGGTGTCTGTCCTGAGCCTGCAGGCAACTGAAAGTGCTGAAGATCTGCCCTCACTGTTTTTGGAACTGGATTTCCTTGAAAGAGACCCAGCTGGTGTCACTGTGGAGGAGGGAATGTCCAGTGAGCAGAACTCATGTCTGCAGCGATGCTGTGTTTGAACCAGAGGACAAGCATGTGCATGTGTCTGTGTGTGCATGGCATGTGCAGGGCCTGTGCTGTGATCACCAGAATTGCAGTCTAGCCAGATAACAAGCTGTTGTTGTTTACAGCACTTGGTTCCGGGCACTTCAATTCCAGAAACATGTAAACAAAATTAGAGGGAATTCAGAGGATTGCAAGGAGAATGATTAAGGGGCTGGAGGGACTGACTTATGAAGAATGCTTGTGAGAGCTAAATATATAGCTGTTTTGGCTAAATGACTAAAGAGGAGCTATGCTAATCATGTAGGCATACTGGGAAGGCATGAAGAATTGTCTGGTGTGGACTCAGAGCTAGAAGAGTCTCTCATGATAGAAAATTTGTAGGCAGAAAGAAAAAATTGGCAGGAGAAGAAAAGTAGTTAATGGAAGAAAGAGATTAGATATAGCTTTGTTAAGAATCATGGTGGAATTGCCGTCATTTGGGACATCTGAAGTTTGGCTGGGCAGAGCCCTGGAGAATAATCCATGCACTACAAGCATGAAAAGGTCCCTTGAGAGACAGTCTAGATGCCTTAATAGATTTTTATGCTGTCATTAATTTCTGAATCACAGCTAACACTTCCAGTCTGACAAAGAGCCATATTTTTCTTGTCTTATTGTATTATTTGTGCTGTGATGCAAATATTGGTGCAAGACATGCAAGGAACTCTTCTATATTAACAATTGAAATCCTAATTGTATCAGCTGCTTAACTCAAAGACCTTTTTCCTCTTTCTTTTAGTGGAATGTTCATTCAGATTTGTCTGATATGTGGGAAAAGGCAGCCTGCTGGATGCCAAATAAGTTGAAAACCCAGTGTCTGTAACTCTGTCCTGTGAGTTGTGTTAGGCTTTGACAGGTTGCTCATTGACACACATGGTACGTATAGGCTCTGCTCTTTCTTTACCTTGCACGTTCTCAAAATAGGTAACTGAGCAGTGGACTGCTCCTTTCAGGCTCAGAAGTTGATGTGTTTGAACTCGTAGCATTCCTGGCATGTCAAAAGAGCTGAGCCCTCCCAGGGCCATGATCTGGAAGGAGCTGGGCCAGTGAGAGAGGCAGCAGTAGGACAGGATGCCAGGAGACTGCCAAGCTGATCAGCAGAACATGGGGATCATGCACCTGGTTTGTTCTTATCTCACCTACAGCAAAAACTGAAGAATGAAAGTGAGATTGGTGGTGTTGGCTGCTTGGTTTATTGGGAATGGGAGCAGGAAGAATTGAGAGCGAGTTTTGTAGTGGATGCTGGCTGGTACCATGGACTTCCAGAGGTAAAAGGTACTGTGGCTTGAGTGAAAGAGCCAGGATACATAATGGGAATTATCCAGACTGAAGATTATTTGTGCCATGGATGCAGACCCAGAGAGAGAGTTCATCATAGTTTATTAGCTCAGGTACAGCACTATGCAAATTGCAATCTGTTTCCTGGGCAGGCAGCAAGGAGCACCATTTTGCATTGCATGAAGTCCAGAATGTTCAGTGTTGCTGGATCTCTCCCAGTCAGTGTAAGGCCTGTTTGAGGGCCTCAGCAGTGCCAGGGAACAAAACGTGGAGACAGCTGACTCTGGGTGGAAATTGATGCTATTCAGCTTGGACTTTTTGACTAGCCTTGTTATGTTCAATGTGGCTGCTGGTAATGATGTCCTTAGCACATGCACCTCAGCAGGGTGGGAGAGCTCATCAGGTCAGGTGTGGTGCAGTGGGAGTGCAGTTGGGCTCTGGCTCTGATCAGAGACAAGAAACATTGTAGACTTGGGTTGTCTCTGCTGAACATTGATTTTTGATGTTGGAATCTCCTCTTTGAAAAATACATAGGCCCTGAAAAGAATAAAAAGATCCCCCCTTACCCTCCATCTTTGCATTAGGTAGAGGTTCTGCATTTGTGTCACAATGGGAAAACTGGGAGATGTGAGAAAGTAACTAAAAGATGATGAAGTGGAGAAGATTAGAAACACCAAAGGTGATAATCTGCGTTGGCAGATATGAATTGCTCTGGAATGGTAGCATGTTTGCTCACAGAAATGGAGAACTTGGACTAGAGATTGGAAGACCAATGGACCTTTTGTTTCCCCTGTGCTATTTTGGCAATCTGTGTGCCCTCTAGTGGCACAGCTCATCAAGGGAGGTGGAGAACTACAGCTCCTACCATTTGTGCCGCATCACCTAGGAGGAGGGACTCTATGCTTGCAGCCCAAAGGATAAGGTTTCTCTGGCTCACTGCAGAGAGAGGAAAGGGGTGAGAGCAAGATAATTGGTGTAGTAATTGTGGTTTTTGCACCCAGGAAATTGATTTGTTACAGCACCTTTGAATCATTGTTCGGTAGGATTTTGCTAATCTCATTCTAACCCCGGCAGAAGGTTTTTCGCTTTGCACCAAGCGGTTGGATCAGAGCATGATGCTGCTGCCTCCTTTAGTTACTGGGGCAAAGGCACAGCAGCAGGAGACCTTGAAATACATTTCTGCAACTGGGGGTACAGGATGGAGCTCTGGGTCCCCTCTCTGTGTTGCATGAACTGCAACTCTGAAAGGAAAAGAGAGACCCAGGGTGTTATAAGGAAGAGGACAATTGGTGGCAAACTTGTTTGTTGTGCTGTGCTGAGCTTCTGAAGAAAAACCCAAGCACTTCAAAGGGAAAATCAAAAATCACCCAGACATCCATTTTCTCAAATTCCTGTTTGTATGTCTAACAGCAGCATTACCTAATAGCAATGTTCATAGGAAGGGGAACTCTTCTCAAATTAAATTGATTTGTTGTTTCTCTGTCATTTAACTGTTCGAACTAAGTGATAAAACTGGATTGATACTATATAGTCACTACTTTTGTTAGTAGCCAGAGCTGGTGCTGTAAAAATGATCACATGAATAGTAAAAAGAGAAACTGTTTGGGAAAATATGCTTGTTCTATGAAAACTGTTACAAAGAAGACTTTCTCGTGGGTAGGATTGCCTTTTTGAAAGAAATGGAGACTACTTCTAAGTCAGTAAAATATAAGACATTGAAATCTATTTCTCTTCCAAAATAGAGCAGGATCTGGAACATGGTTGTCGCACAATTCAGAAAGCACATTAATCCCCAGGCCCTGGCCTGCTTTGGAGAGGTTGAATTTTTTCTCTGGTTGTGGTTTTAGCCCCTATACATGTTAGAGCTGTGTGACTTCCACCATTCAGTGGGCTTGCATTAAGTGCTAGATAGTAGGCAAGCAAAATAAGTCTGTACCTGATACACAGACACAGGTGAAGAAGTTCACATTTCCAAAATCACCCCGGTCCCAGATCTCTGTTCCTTGGCTTGCTGTGCTGAAGGCAGGCTGGCTGTGGGAGAGCCCCTGCTTGTCACAGCAGGTGGTTGAGAAATGCTCGTTGGCTCTGTGAGCAGAGGTGGCAGCAGCAGCACAGCCCTTGCAGGTATCTCAGGAGCAATACTGGGGATGGTGGCCACAGGAGGAGAGCTGCCACTGTGTATTTCCCTTGGCAGTTTTGGAGGTGGGCAGCTCTGTTGAATTTGTAAAATGTACAGTGTGGTGTCCACTTGGCAGTCAGTGTGGTCAATTTCTTTTTATTCCTGATGTTGGTTCGCTGCAGCTGCAAGGAAGGAGAAGACATAGCTCTTTTCTTTCATCTCCCTGCATTAAACTTTAACCACATATCCCACTTCATGTTTCCTACTGCTGCAGCTTTATGACCAAAACAAGGGACCAAAGAAGTACTCATAGTAAAACCAAGTAGTCCAACAATTTTTATGATGTCTACCTCCTGCACCAGGGTTATACTGAGAACGTATGATGTAATGTTTTTTAGAAAACCATCAGCTCTGCATTGGAGTTTGAGTTCTGCTCTGTGGCCTTATTTGTTGTTGTGGGGTAGCAGATTGCCTAACTCCTTCTCAATGATTATTTTGCCTTTTCAGGGTATTTTATGTGGGAAGAAAAAACCAACAAAAAAACAAGGAAAGAGGGAAAAAATAACTGTAAGGGCTATTTGTCAGGTTTAGGTAGACCCAAAGTAGAGTCCCTAATCCAATTTCATGGAGCAAAGGCTTCAAGCCTGGATTTATGCTGTCTCTCTCTAGGAGGTTAAGGATATTCTGTTCAGTTTCCTTGTCCTTGGCAGTACCTATTCCAGCTTGAGGCTGCAGAAATCCTAAACTGGGACATGTCTGTGAGGGAAAGAGATGTGACCTGTGTCCTTTTATCAAATATTGTTCTGCCCTTCTAAGTGAGAGGATATCTTAACCCTTCTGCTTTTCCCCAACAGTTTCTTCCTATCTTGTTTGTTCCTCTTGTTGAGGGTACTACTTGAAGCAAATTTCTTATAGGGTCTGATGTGGAGCTTAAGGGTTGCATCTTGGAAACCAGACACATGATTTAGTTTGCAGAAACTACAGGACCAGTGATGTGAATGCAAGAAATAAAGCATCTACCCAGATTCTTGCATTCAGTAGTGTCTTGCAGTGCAGGCTGGCAGTCGGAAGAAACACTTTCTCATGCATAAATTTGGAAACCTTTGTGTTGCAAATGATTAAGAGATAATAAAACACACATTGCCACTTTCATGGGGACACCTTTAAAGCCAGGACTGCGCTTTCAATTAACTCTGCAGTATGTGGCCAAAGACGACAGTGCATAAAACTTTGATAATTTCACATTTTAAAAATGTATCGGAAACTCTCATTCGTATATCTTCACTTAAAATTTCGTGAATTGCACATTTCCTGGTGTTAGATGTTCAATTAACTTAAATTATGCAGCAATTTACATCTAGAAGATTTGCTTTAAAACTGAAGTCTGGCTTCTTCTCTTTTGGGTTGAGAACAGCTCTTTCTTTTTTTGCCTCCAACAGTTAGAATGGGCAGTTTTGTTCAGAAATTGTTGGAGATCTGTACTGACCACTTAGTAGGAAAAACTCTGACATGAGGGAGATGTGAAAGGCAAATGGCTAGACACAGGTGTATCCCTCTTGTTTGAGCCTGATGTTGCGTTTTTATTCATTTCATGGGCATCAGTATTGGCTGTATCCAGAAATTTTTCAGCAACACTTTTCTATATTTTAGTGTATTTTCAACTAATTGGGGAACTTGAGATTAGAGGGAAGAGCAACCTTGAATGAAATCGCAGTTTGTGAAATCCCAGGTAGCAGTTATTAGCAAAGAGTACTTCCAGGACATTAGTACTCAGGTTGCTAGGGACATCTCCCTAGATCGTAGACTCCCAAGGTAAACTCCCAGTTTGAGAGAATGAAGTTATGGGGTATTCTGTCCATTGATGTAGACCAGTTCTTGAAGTACCCTGCTCATCTCAAGCGGTGCTTTATTTCCATGCCATATCCAAATCTGTGCTTTTATCTGTGTGACCTGAAAGAAATAACATGCACTGTGATGAGGAAGACTTTGAACATGGCTCTCTGGAGCTATTTCCTCCCTTTCAGCAATCTCATTTCAAAGCTTTTCATGGTTACCCAACTTTCTCATCCTCCTTGTCCTTACTGCTACCAAGCAGAGAGTATACGCGAGTTCAAACACTGCTGCTTTTCCATAAATGATCTCTGTGCTCAATTATGGATGAAGAGGAGGGAAGAAAAATCAGAGCCCAAGGTACCTAGGTACAGTCCTGGGACAGCACTGATGCTGACAAGCATGTGTTCTCAAGGTAATCTGTTGACCATGACAATGCTGGTTTGTAAGAGAGGTGTCTTAAAATTGCCTCAAATGTCCCAAAGAGTGTTTCTAATCAGGAGATAGCTTCAACTTCCTCCTGCAATATTGCTTAGTGACTTCCATCACCTATCACATCTAGGAGTAGAAAGAAATAGGACGTACTGTACAGTTTTGTTTGCCATCAACTAAGGAAAAAAAAAAAAAGCTGTGAGCTAAGTTGGTGGCAGAGCAGAACCTGGAGAACTTGTTCTCTGTCCAGTTCCCTTGCACAGCATTCCTAGTTTGAGTCTCCCTGGGCAGGGTAATGGGCAGCACTGCTGGCAGAAAAGGTGAAGGAGAGAGCAGAGGTGCAGGGAAGTGGTCAAGAAGAAGGAGGCTCCCTGGAAGATGTCTGAAGGAAGGAATGGGGTGGATTTGACAGTGATGCAGGGAGGAGGGGAACAGAAGTGCCTGACAAGCTTTTGAAGCTCTGTTTGCTTAATGGAAGCTCTTGCAAAGACAGTCTGCATAAGCCATCAAGAGAAGATGGCTTCTCCCAGGACCCTTGCAGCTGCACAAGGCTATGATAACAGAAATTAACTTCATCTCCTTTGTCTTGCTTTCCAAGACCCCCAGAATAGTAGTTATGAAAACGGTGCTGCTTAATATTGTCTTTGATCGAGCAATCCAACGGAAGCCCTGGGCTTGTTCAGCTCGGCTTTGTTAGTTTCAGACCCCAAGGCAACAAGCCGTTGCCTTCAAAGCCCAGGCAGGGCTGCATTAAGTGTGAGGCACGCAGCAGAAATCCCGGTTTGTCAATTCAAATGGCACTCGCCTAGGAGCAGTGCCTGTATGTCTAGATCCACAGCAAAATGTGGGAAGCAGGGCACACAGATATTCCCTCTGGAAAGAGCCTATCTCAGAAGCCAACAAACAAGGCAACACGTTCAAAAGACAGCAAAACAGGGTGGATCTTTGCTGTAATTATCCAGTTTTAATATCGTACCTTTTTTATTTGCTGCCAATTGGTGTCCTAGTACACTACAGCCAGGTGGTGTGTGATGCATAAGGACATCACCACTGGAGAAGAAATCTTCCATTTGTCTCCTTCACCTCCCTGCAGTAGATGGGCATCTTTCCTCCAACTCTGTCCTGTGGGCACTGCATGTACACCTTGGCCAAGGCCTCCATTCTAGTTGGGTATAAGCACTGGAAGTCACCGAGCATCTGACCTAGCAAGAGTCAGCTTTTGGAGATATTTGCTACTTAACCAGTAAACAGCATGAAAGCAGCTACTGAAAAAGGTCTGTGCTAGGGGTGATCTGCAGCAGGGCTTGTGAGTACCAGAAGCGTATAAACAACTCATGTGTTTCCAGATGGGTGGTTACGTGGATGCACCATAACCCATGGGCACCCAAGTGCAGGGACTAATGGTCTCTCTGCAGGCAGTGCTGAGAGATGGAACTGTGCTAAGAAAGGGACTGGCGTGCTTTTCTTCTTTAATCTCTTTCATTGCTTAATTATGAAACTCATTCTACTTTGTATCCCCCTGTATGTCAAACAGGGGTGTGGTCAGATTTTGTTAAGTGGTTGTATATGGCTCATGAAAATTATAAATAGAGCAGGGATTATTTGGATGCTTGAAGAGCCCACTTCTAATTTAGTGGGGACTGGTGCTTAGCTTCAATCTTCACATATCTGTAAACTGCATCTAGAGTAGGTTTGATTATGAAATGTCCTGGAAGCTGTTGTGATACTTTCCTCTTATGGAAACCATGTGCTCCCATTGAAATAAAAGAGTACCAAAGGTATAATATTTTAGACATACAACTTGTTATAATAAAATTTGGAAAGTTGGAGGAGTTTCAGAAGCAAGTAGTTTAGTGAAAATATTTCATGTGACAAGGATAACACCTGCCATTACTGCAGTCAGGGTAAGATTTAGACAGGCCATATAAATGCTTCAGGTATATGTTCTCTCAAACCCGATATAAACAAATTGATGTTTAGTTTCCAGAACCAGGTGTTCCTGAGCACTGTTGAAGAAAATAGAACAAGGATTTCCTTTCTGTTCCAGCAGTGCTTGTCCTAGCACTGCACGTTGTTTTGTTATGTGCAGGGATGCTTGACACCTCTCTTCAGCTTAGCAGGCAACCAAAAGGACTCGCCCTACAGCGTGCTCTTGTGCCTATTTTAGGAAGGATCAGCAGAAACTCTGGACAGCAGTTGGAGCTTATCTGAGATTCTGGTTCATTTCTTGCCTCTTGAAATTGTTGTTGTTCCTCTGATTGTGTCCCAGTAAGACTACTATTTCTTCTCTGTACTGTGTAAGGCAACACAGCGACAGTGAGAACTTCATTGATCCAACTAGAAAGAGAAACATAAATGACAACAAAAGTTTTGTTATTTAAAGGTAACTGAGAACTGCAGAGGAGGGAGTTGCTTTTGCTGTGGTGAAATAAGTTACTTCCCTCTCTGAACCTGCTCAAAAAAGTGACCATGGTTTAAAAAAAGCTCATGCAAGTATAAGTAACCCAGGGCTTAGTGCAAGAGGTAAAACTTTGAGGTCCCCATCAAGTTTTGTCCTTAATAGGAACTACTCCTGTCTCAGCACATCAATGTCCTCTCCTGTTAAAGGAGCAGAGGGACCTCTAGAGTTTTAAGAAGAGGTTTCATATAGTCAGATGCTGAAGAAGTACAATGAATTTCAGATTATGAGCTACAGGAGAAAAAATTCAGCATGTAAATGCTGGCTTCAGTCCTGGATGCATAGGAGGTGGATGGAGGGTAAAGGAGGTTGGAAATTAAAATAAGCCAATATCCTAAACTATATTTTAATTGAATTTTCAATACCTTCACCTTGGATATTATCATAGCAGGCATTAAACCCGTGCACATTACTCTGTGACTGTATACTATGTACAGTAGAAGCACTAGCTATTAAAATGGGAGAGTATAAAAAGATCTTTCAGTATGCCTTCAAAATTGCTCAGCACTGTTACTTATGCAATATTTTCTTTTTCTGAAAGCTTAGAAGCCTGGAATTAAGTAGAGGAGAAGCGTTTTTAGGTTGGCAGGGCAGCTCCTCCCCACTTGACCAGTGCAAGCTCTTTCAGTACAATGATAGTTGAAATCAGCCCCCTCACATCCCTGCTGTTTAATTACAAAGGAAAGCTACAGCATTTCAGAACAGAAAGATATGGTTTGTTAAGATACTGGACTGATCTTCGGGGGGAGATGAGCCTAATTCCTGCCTTTGCCACAGGCTCTTTTTAAGTCAGTCAATTAGTCAGTTTGTGCCTTAGCTTACCTGTCTAAACAACGAAAATGAAGACAAAGGAAGTTCCAGCCCCATCTCCCCCATACATGAAAGATGCTCTCTGTGTGATGGGTCCCAATCGTCTCTCTGTTCTTTTATTACTGTTTGGTATAAACGTGTCTTTCTAGGAGAGAATTTCAGTTGATATGTGCTTCCTTTATTCAGTGTTTTCTAGCTCCATGGATAAATGTGGTACTATACTGAGTTAAGCTGAAACAAAGTCTTTATCATAAAAACTTGCACAAGTTAAATCTATTGGATCATTCTGTCTTGTCAATTATGCTCACCTGTACCTTGTGTTGCAGAGTGGTAGTCTTTGAGTACTTAAGGATGTGCCTGAATTTTCATTATAAGGCTAATATTTGTTCCTTGGTACTCATCACAGACAATAAAGAATCAGTCAGTTTGGGGGATAACTTAGCAGTTTTTTAATGAAGTTGAAGTCAACTGGATTATATTTTCCTGACTTTTATGTGTAAAAAAACCCAAAAAAACCCATGTGATGTATGAAATTTTACCTTTATAAATATTAATGAAAGCATAAAGAATTTCTTTCCACTTTTATTTGTAGTAACAACAAAGAAAAAGGGAGAGAAAGTGAGACATTTTATTTTCCTGAAGTTGTTGACTGCAGATGAACACAGTTGGATCAAGATGAGTTGACTAGTTTTTAATTTTGAAAGCTAGGATTCCAAATAATGAGATCAAAATGGTTCATTGACTTGTTCCAGTGAACAACTTCTTGAGGTTAGGCTTTCATTTAAAAACTATGTAATGCTGTCTTTAACACTGTCTCTATCCCTTTTCCCATATTGATAGGAAGTTTGCTCTAATCACAATTCCCTGGAGAGGTCTTTTATTGGTGAAAGGCAAGAAGTTTCCACTAAATGCTAATTAGAGAAGCTGATTGAAAATTGCCACTTCTGTAAATTGGCATTTTTCAAAGGCTCCTCAATCCCTGGGCTGTTTCTTTGGTGGGGAGAAAGGTGAGACAATTACCCTTCTGCTCCAACTTGCTACTTCCAGGATGATGTAAGAAGGATGGTCACCTCTCCTTTTTTGCTCTTCAGACATCAAAGATCATAGCCAGGCCACTCCTCTGTGGCTCTCCTCAAAGTTGTAAAACCTGAAGCAGAGTTTGGCCTCTGAACTGGCTGGATCACAAGAGAGTGCAGATCATGATACACTCTTGAAGTAAGGACATGCAGAAGGCAACAGAGAAAAAGAATGTGGAGAAAGGATCAAAAGGAAAGCTCTGGAGCTCAGCCCATTTGTGCCTTTCCTGGCTGGCCAGAGTCACATCTGTGGCTTACCAAATACACTGGGGTTTATTGCAACATCCTTTTAAAAGCAGCTATGCACTTCTTACCTTTTTCAGTTTTGCAAGATGTCTTGGTGAAACAAAGGTCCTTCAAAACCATCCTCAACCAGGGTTGGCATTTTCTTGTGTTTTCATCAAGCCTGATGAAACAATGTGTGGAGGTTGCCATGCTCCTCCTTTGTTTTGTAAGAGGAAGCAAAAATCTTCAGTGACAAACTATTCTTCTTATATTTTGTGACAAAGACTGGAAGCAATTCTGTTCAGTCACTGAACTCACCTTGACTCCTCTCATGCAAATGCCATAATTCAGAAGTTCTTGAACAGCGGTGTGTAGTGCACAGCCATTGCCTATGGATCCATACCATCTGTGGTGTTTTCACTTAACTGATGGCAAAGGTGCAGGGTATCACCAGGGAAACAAAAGGCAGGCTCTGGATTATCCATTCAGTAATTCTGGAGCAGTGGCTTCCTTGCCAGGAACAAGGCTTCTGTATAACTGGTCTACTATGTAATTAGTGACTAATGGAACAACAACTGCCAGTATATTAATTGTTATTGTAGCTGTATACAGAGCACTGTTCTCTCTGTGACAGACATATAAATTGTGTGCAACTGTGTTGTCCTTTCTAGAGTAGCTCTCTCTAGATTTAGGTGTCAATAATGAAATGCAGCTGTTCCTCGAGGACGGATAATGTTATCTCTAAGGGCTTGTCTAGGCAGAGCATACGGGAAAGTTGATCTGAATTAAGTAACAAGGTGGGTTTCAAGTGGATTATGTAAAATGTATTCAACTGATGCATACAGTCACACTTGTTTGGAATTAAAAATGGCCTTAATTTGATTTAGTTTAATTTTCCTTTAAAGGGAATCCAACTAAATTGAATTAAAGCCCCTTTAATGCTTTAAGGCTGAAAGCATGAATGTTAATTTTCCCATGATCCAAAGTAAAAGTTCACCTTGTTATTTTCCTAAGAAGAGGGCAAAAGTTCTCTTGGCATTCCTGGACATTGTGCTGAGCAAATGTGAGAGTAGCCTTGAGTATTCATTTATTCATTTTAACACTCTGAAACTTAGTGTGAGTTCCATCCTTTCATACTTTTCTTTCTTTTCTTTTTTTTTTTTTTTACCCTTCTTTGAATCTCCTGTGCAACCAGTACAATACATTTTAAGTATTTGGGGTTGCTTTTTGTCTTGGGGTGTGGGTTTTTTTTGGTTTTTTTTTTTTTTTTTATAATCCTGAAGACTTAATTCTTCCCTATAGTGAAATGGAAGCACAGAAAGGATAAATAATTTCCCCACAGAAACCTAGCATGAGCTGCCTGTAGAATACAGCTTGAGATCTGCTGTGGGTGGCACCAACACCTGGATGCTGGAAATTTGTGTGTCCACAGTCTCTTGTTTGGATCCTCTTGTCTTTCTAAGAGAAAATCTTGGTCTTAAGCAGTGAAAGGAACCTTTTACTCGTGCCAGTATGGGCTGCCTACCTGATATGTGTGCTGTTGGACATCTTTTCGGAAGCTTCGCTGAGAACTGATGTTTCCATGGCTGAAGATCATCTCTTCTGACCCACAGCATTAGCTGCTCACTGGGTTGCACAGGCAGAGAGTGAGTTTGGGACTTTCATCACTGTGAAGTGTGGCTGAGCTGAGAGCATGTGAGAAGAGCAGCTGGGCCATGGGGAGGGAGAAAGTCAAGCCCTGAGATCCCTTTGTAATGAAAAGCAGAAAGCTTTTTGCGAAGTCACATTAAAATGAGCAGGCAGGCCATGATTCAAAATGAAATAAACCTTAGGAGCCCTGGAGTTTTAATGTACTGTTGATAAATGGATTCTGTTCTTATTCATCCCACCCTTGCATGATGAAGGAAGGAACTTTTTCTGTGAATTGACCTGTGTTTTTTTCAACTCTACCTTCCTAGATAAAGCTGCAGTGAGCTCCCAATTCAGTGACTAGTTAATCCTGGCCAGGAGTTAGGAAGACCATTGGTAATGACAGCCAGAATTGCATTAATGGAGAAGAGCTGTATTCAGCAAATTCAGTGAAGAATTCCCTTTATATTTCTTGTAACATAGTTCTACATTTCCTTAATGCAACACACTACGCTTGTCTAAGTACTTAAATCTGTATGGGCTCTCTTCTGTTTATTAGAAATAGCAGAGCCAATTTTTACACACATCATGAACAGTGTGTCAGAGGCTAATGAGAGCATATATTTTGGTTTGGTTTTTGCTTTCATGAGAAAGGCAAAATTTTCTTGAACACTAACAGATGCATTTTCAGTGCTTAACAATAGAACCTCAGCTTAAAAGGTCCAGGCATTGTTCAGACACCACTCTCAGCTGGAGAGATGTCACCTAGAATAGAAGAGACACAAAACTGCAAGTGCAAAAATCCTGTGTTGCAGCCTCTGCAGAGCAGCCTTTGTATTGGTTCTATATCTATGGGTTTGAACTCTTACTTTTCCAAATTCACAGGTTTTAGTTCATCCCAACTTTCAGTAGGTCTGTATTTCTGGCATCTCCTGTCTTCTCAGTGTTCACTCTGTTGGTGGTCTCACTGGTTGCTTTGTCATGTGGTCTGGTGTTTAGAGAGTTAAGAAGGAAAAATGCATTAACCACCTGACAGCCAAGTGCATCTGTTAACACTGATGTTTTCTACTCAGGTATCTTCAGTGAATGCCCATGGCAATCTGTGTTTGAAAAGTTTTCTCATGCTGTGTTGATATGTTTCTAGTATGTTCAGGTGCAGACTCAGCTTTTGGGTTTTGAGGTTAACATTGTGTTGTTTGACTGTTGGTTTTCTGCTTTCATGGTCTTATGTGTTGGCATGGAGGTCATTATTGAGAGGTAGCCCCTTGCAGCAAGTCACATCCTCCTGTGTGCTCTACATCCAAGAAAGATAGTTGACTCGTTTTAAATCAAATATTGCTCTGAGGTCCTGTGGTATGCAATGACTTTTTAATGAGAACCGTTTTATATCCTAATAAATGTGAGGCCAAATTTCATTGTTTGTTTTCCAGCTTTAAGAGTCCTGGAAACATCCCCTCTGATTGTGCAGTAGTTAATTTGTACCCCGGTCTGGCACACACAGGAGGTCTCCATTGTTTTAGGTAGACATCTGAGGCATGGGCACCCTGACTCATGAGGAGGAGGACAAGCTAATGCAAATATTATGTTAATGGTTGCACAGAGCTTATAGGATATAATTTGCTGCAGTCTGACATACGCATGGAAATTGCCAAGAATAAAGTCTTTTGTTTTCTGTGCTGTGGTCCCAGACTTTTAAACTCTCAATTTTTCTACAAGGAAGATCCTGTTGTGCAGATTATTTTATACAAGCTGATACTGAGATTGTCTTTAGAAGAGACACTCTATTTAAGCAGGTCAGAAGGCTTTCTGTCAAGAGAAGGATTGAAGACTTCATCTTTTGATGTGATTTAGGAATACACAGATACAAATATAATGACATTATTTTTTCAGTATCTATTTAGTTTTGCTTGTGGATTTTTATTTATATTGCTTTAAACTTGGCTTTTTGTGCACTAGATTTTAAAGCTGTTATTAAGGCATTTTAAAAGCCTTTAGGAATCTGGGCTTTGGCACTCAGGAGGGCAGAGCCCATGAGCTGTCAATCAGATTTGAGCTCTGATGAATCTCATTTCTGAAAATGAGTCATCAGCCTGTGAAATGCATGAGGCATTCAGTGAGAACTAGCTTGCAGAGACAACTGAAGTGAAAGAGAGGAACCCAAGGCAAAAGAGAGAGGGATGACGAGATGGTGGAATTGAAGACTTTCAATTCCATGGCTTGAATCCTGGCCTGAACTATGCTAAAAAGCAATCAAGAAAAAACATCCTTGTCTATAGCACCCTAACTTCAAGGGAGCTCTTTGCTAGTAATCTTGCTTGCCTGCAGCATCCCTGTGACAAGTGTGGATAGATAAGGCAACAAAGCTATAGTGACAGATTTAACATGGTTATGACTCTTAGTGCTTTCTTGGTAATCTTTGTTTTGTGTTCCTGAGTCCATAATTACAGTTCAAATAAACCAACAGAACTTAAAATTTGCAAGGCTCTGACTGTTGTTTGTGATTACTAAGAAGAAAAACCTCATATTCTGGCCTTTTTGGTACTTGTTAATGGCATAGATTTAGGTAATAATTATGTATGTTTCTACAGGGCCTTTGCTGCTTAGAGTTATGACTTTTTTTTTTTTTCCCCCTAAGGGAATTTCCCATTTCTTTCACACATCCTATGTGTTCTCCCACACAGGATGGGATGTTCAAGAGGCTTGTGAGTTTGCAAAGCCTGACAAGCTCTGGAGGGGAGCAAGTGGGATCCTGGTTATTTTAATTCCTGGTTTTTGTTGCATGTGAAGCAGTCTTGGATACTGTAACTCACTTTTCCTGCCTCTCTTTCTTGGTCTGTAATAGATGGAAGCAGATAAATCCTGGATGTGGCTACTATGTGAATGAGGAAGGGGAGTTTTATTCTGTAGATTGATCATAAGTGGTGCAAATAAAACTGGCTATTTGGTGTTTAAGCTTCAGTGGTTTATTGCAGTTGGATAGCTCTGTTAGGGAGAGTGTGACAGGATAGCTCCAGGGATGGAGGCAGTAGCAAAACAGAGAGGGAACAGAAAGGGAGACCTAGAGAGCAGACTGAGCTGAGACCTTTCTCTTTGTAGGTCACACGAGCCTTGCCTGCAGTATCATTCCTAGAAAAAACAGGTTACTGTAGAATTGATCGGCTGAGGCCAGAGCTCAGATGTAATTTTCTCCCATCTCATTCAGAAGAGCCCCAAGTAATTGATTTGGGGTGTGTGTGAGTGCTGCTCTAACAGCCCAGTGGTGGAGGGTGTGGCTGTGTCCTGCTCCGGCTCATTTAACTTGCGTCTGACCCCAGGCCATGGCAAATTAGGGTTTGTCCCTTTGAAGTGGAAAGCAGCTCCCAATTTACAATTTGCTGACTGCATTATCAGTCATCAGCATGCAATGGAGAGAGAGCCCTCGCAGAAACAAGTCTTCCAAAGGGACTCGATGGCAGAGAGATGTAAACAGCAAACTCAGAACATTGTGCCAGTACAGGTTGTGTTAATCTGCCTCTTTCTCCAGCCAACAAATATTTGAGTTCTTTCTACCCACACATTTTCCCTAGTAAAACTTCTGTAAATATTCACATGTATGCCCTGGGCCCAAGCGGGTTGTTTGGGTTTGAATCTAGGAGCCCTGAGCTGCATTGAATGGATGGTGGTAGAAAATGGAAAAAAAGTAGCCAGTCCAGTGTACAGACGCAGGCCTGAAAGTTAGGTTACTATAGCTTAACCTACTGCTGCTGATTAGCTGGGTTGCAGTAATTCCCTACTTTTAACCTATTCCGTTGCTCTCCTGATGCACCTGCCAGATAGGAAGGGTACTTGGCTGGAACTAAAAGGTTCAGTTCCACTGCATTCATCTACCACTGGCTTCTTTCTAACCTCTAACCCCGTTGGTAATGGGATGGTAATACCCAAGCATCTATTCCATAAATACTAGATTCTTTCTACATCATGTGATCTCTGAAAATTGTTATTTATGCCTGTTATGCCTTTTAACAACTGGTAATGGTGGGGGGAATAAAATCAACCTGGATATTAACAGTTCTTTGTGTTTCAACTCACCCTTGTACAAACTGGGAGAATGCTTTCTCTGATCCATTCATACGAACAAAACTCAGCTGGGAGCACCAATTGCAGCAAAGGCAATGCATTATGCATAGGAATAAATTTTTATAGCCATATCACCTCGACTACAAGATCACCCATTCTTATCTTCTCGTGACTCTTTGTCTTTGCAAATTAGATATATGCATAACAGCTAATTCATTCAAGATACCTAGTTACAGATTGGTGCAGCCTCTCAAAGAGGGAAAAGCAAACCTCTGCTTCTGGCACTAGCTGTAGTTCTAAGGATAGTATCCTCCTCTATACCAGTAATTTTATGCTATAGTCTATCCACAGTGGTTCTCAAGTGCTTATCTTTGTGGCTATAATGGTAGGGAAATATGTCACCAGTTTTATAGGCTGGGGGATACAGGTATTTTTTTTAATTATTTTGGGATTTCTTGCTGTTTAGGATGATCTGTTTCAGAGCCACTTCTATTTTTTATTACTCTTTGATTGGCAAGATAAGTGTGTCAATGTTATGAGTTTTTCAATTTTTGCAGTAGGAAGACCGTTAATCCAGCCTTCCAGTAGGGAAATCAGTTGAAATTCCCAATGACATGTGACTTCTGTCTGAAAGAAGACCTTGAAGGACTGGGGCCCAATTATATTACTTGACATTTTACAAAGTGGTATCAGAATGCTTGTCTAACAAATACAAGACAAAGCCTGACCAGAGACAGACAAAATAATAACAACACATGACAAGCCAATTACTTTACTGTTAAATTGCATACAGCAAGAATCTACCATCCACTTCCTCTGGCTGTTGGTTTTGGTTTTTTCTTTCCATGCTTGTCAGTTCTAGTCCAAAAGGTCCCCTTTGCTGAAGATGACCAACCAGTTCCTGTCCCCAAATGTCTCTTTCCGTTTAATTAGATTTGGCATGGGAAGCTTTTAGAGATAGTTGTCATTTTTACAAAGTTCCATGGGTCAGACAATGCTTTTTCTTCTTCTCTCAGGTTAACATTTAAACAAGCATTAATAGTTTGAAATCTGTATTTCAGGCTTGTTCGTCATAGAATTCACATCCCTGCCTAGAAGAAAAGAAGGTTTTTACTTTTCTAGTTGTTCTTAATGTTTCCTTAATTTGATTTCCCATTTTTCCCTCTCCAGGACAATGTTTAGCATCCATACACTTAAAAATGGGAGTTTGAGGATGGTTTTACACAACTCCACTCTGTTAAGCAGAGATGATCATTATGCTCTATCCACAAAATTGTTCTATTTTTTTCAACTTACTGCAGCAGAGATGCTAAAAATAAATTATTTAGAGAATAATATTTTGTTATGAAGAATATGGATGTGTCTAATGGTACCCTGTCCCCTAATTGCTTTGCTGGAAGGCCTGACAAGTGGGTGCATTCATACATTTATACTTGACAACTGCATTCAGCTTCCTTCTGAATAAGTTTGCAGCTTATGATACACCCATGGAATGAATCCTCTTCCAACTTCTTGCCAACAAACAGCACCTATGCAAAGCAGTCCTCAGGCAGGAGTGTCTTTGGCAGGCAGCTGGGAGAGGGATGGGGGGAAATAAAGGCAGCAAGCCACTTCCTACCAATGCTGGAACCGAGTGCCGTGGGAAGAGCCCTGTGCCGTGGTGTTGCTGGCCAAGGGCCTCGGTCGATCCCTGGCACAGGCAAAGTGGGGGCCTGCGAAGAGCCCCTGAGCCCACAGCCCGCCACAGAGTGGGGTGGCACTGCAGTTGCTATCGATCTGCGCCTGAGAAATCAGCGACCGCTGTATTATGTAATTATTGATGTAGCTGGAAAATGCCAGGGGCGAAGCGCAGCTCGCTGTTTGTTATGCTGCATTGTCTCTCCTGCCTGCGTTGGGCCTCTGTGTTTTGCCTCTTCTGTTCCCATTGCATGTTTATTTATATCATGTGCCTTTAGCTTTCATATTTCTCCTGCAAATCCAAGTTGGAAAAACCAGCTCTAGTTTTCGTTCAGGAGAAGGAGGGGTGGACTATGAAGGAAATGAATTCCTCTAGACACTCCTGGAGGCCCTAAGCTGAATACAAAAACCAGGGAGAAGGCGTCAGCGGGGAAGAGAGGCTGGGGAAGCAGAAGGCCCTTTTTATCTCAGCGGGCCCACAGGGACTGCCAATCTTTTGATAAAAACATAGACTTTAGAAGCAGCTGTAATGTACAGCCTCATCTATCATGCTGTTGGGACAAATGGGTTTAGACCTAATTTGCAGTAGCAATTAACTGAAGTCCAGCCAGTCCTTTAGGATCATATGCACTTGGTTCCTGTGGATGCCCAGGAAGGGGCAAGGACAGGCAGTCACAGGCTTCACCCAATGGGGCAGGAGAACACTTTGCAACAGCCCAGGAGTGAGGAGAGGTGGGTGATGCTGTATCAGCCCAAGAGAGGTGTCTTGTACTGAGCCTTGCTAATGAACTTCCCTTGATGAAACCACAAAGAGACAGGTTGAAGGATGGGTCTAAGGTGTCCTGCCAAAGTTGGAAATAGGAAAGTAGAGACTAAAAGAGGTTGGCAGAGCTGGGAAACCCTCAGCTAGAGGGATACCAGGCAAGAAGGGAGGGCGGCAGCAGAGCTGCTGTGAGGAGTCCACAACTGGAGTAATCTGTGTATGTGAGCACAGAAGTATTTTCTGTGGAAGGTTGCTGGTGCAGCAGTGAAGGGTCAGATTTTCTGAGGCAGACAGGAGGTATCTGAAGGCAAAGCCAATGGTGTACCACAGTGTGTGTGTGAGACCCTCACAGCATGACCCCCTGCGTGCCTGGTGCTAACACATTCCAGTCCTCACTCATTTCCACTTGAGCAGAGTTATTAGCCGAAATACAAAGATAAAAGATTATAATGTGCAGGATTAAGTAGCTGCGCAGACTCCAGGCATCTGCAAGGCACAGTTCTGTCCTAGTCATAAGAAGACAGACTGGCTGAGGATGTTGGGATAACAGGGTTTTTTCGTTAGGAAAATCTGATTCATTTCCAGCATGTGCAATGAGTTGCCAGTATGTGAGTATGGGACTGCCCTCTCCTGGAGGAAATATGCTCTGCTCTCCTCTATGTTTACACCATTCATGACAAATTTTATAGTTTTCTGGTATAGATAAGGTATAGATTGAATCAGTGGCCTCTTTTGTATCATGCAGGAGCGCTCTTGACCCACTGCACCATATCCCATAATTGTTGTGTGGCTGATAGCTGTGGGGTGGCAGTTACAGATAGTAGTATTTGAGCTGTATCTCAAAATGCCTGAACTCTAGGAAGAGACCAGAGCTGGGGATAAGGTTTCCTGCTGTGAAAAAAACTGTTTAGGGTCAGCTTCTTGTTGTTCCATGGGTCTGAGCTTCAGCAGTGACTCTTAGCTGCCCAGTGGCAAAGTTTGTGTCCTGTAGGCTGTACTGGGGCTAAGGGAAGACTGCTTAGCTCAAAATCAGCTGGCTGGTGTAAAGATAGGCCTTTACACAGAGATGGTTGCTAAAGAAAAGCAGAGGGACAGGGCCGCTCTTGGAACTGTTCAAAAAGTGCAAGAGATGGCACTTAGGGACAAGGCTTAGTGGGACCTGCATTAGGTTAATAGTGGGACTTGATGACTTTAGAGGTCTTTTTCAACCTCTATGACTTTATAGCATTCATGCTCTATGGGTGCAGTTGCTGAAGCTGCCTGGGCCTACAGGCTTCTCTAGCACCACTCTGCCTCCAAAGACAATACAGCTTTTGCCTTGAGAAAATTCTTGGCCACAGCCAGAAATCCCTCTTTGGCACCGGTGGGTGTTCTCTGAGCAGGGGGAAGAACTTAGTTTATTCCCCAACCTGCAGCCACCACTGGGGTGATATTTTAAATCAGTGCTTTTATTGCTGTTCAGAGAGGGCCTATTTCTACTTGACATAGCACCTCAGCGCCGCACCAGCTCCAGGATAAAACATGGTGCCACCCCACACCTCGGCAGCCATGCTGCTGTAGGGAGGCAGCAAGTAATCAGCAGAGATTCACTGAGGGCTGTGATGCTGTAAAATAGCCTCTCGGCACAAGATACAGGGAGGCGCTTACCAAGGCGACAGGGAAACTATACATTTCTTTTTTCCAATCCATTAATCAAAGCGCCTGCAGTTCCCATTCCGGTGAAGCAGGTGAGACTCTAATAAATATTGAGCAGCAAAACTTGATCTGTATCCAGCCTCCCCAAGCATTTTCATAAAGAGGAAGTTGCAAAACAATAAAATAAACCTGTCTGCTTCCCAGCCACCTCTCTGTGAGTGCTTATTTGTGGCTGCAGGGCCTTGCAGCTGGCAAGGCTGGCCCAGCCTTGGCTGGGAATGAGGGACAGGGTAGCTGAGGCTGGCACTCTGGAAAGAGGGAGGCTTACTTCCTCCCTCTGCTGTGGATGGATCATGTGTGACCTGCAGCTGGATTATTCCCTGACACTGCAGCTGTGGCAAGCTGTTTTCTCAACGTCCCCTTTGTACCAGCTTGATCTTATTACTGGTGATGGCCTTGGAGTCGATACAGAGTTGGTTTCACATCTCAACAGAAAGAAAACAGAGGAAGCCCTTTGCCAAGCCTGATGCTGCAATTCCTTGTTTCCTGAGTAGCTCCATTGATTTATGCAGGGCTATTCAGATAAAGAAGCATTCTCTGTTATATTGCTTTTTTTCAGGTAACTTAGCTAACATAACTTTCCTTTTTTCTTTTCAGCTGTTTTTTTAGCCTGGTTTCATACAGAAACATAGCTTCTATGAGCATAGTGTCTGGCTGTCTTTCAAACTCCTGTAATTACTGAATATCTTGACTGATATCAGTTAAATTGAAATCTCAAAGGCATTTACTCCTTGTAGTTTTCACGAAAACAGGAGGAAAGTGACCTTATTAGCTCTGCAGTTGCATGAACTCAGCTGTGTGCTTGGACAACAGAGACTCCATCCAGAAGAAATGTTAGCAATGTGAAATTAGTAGGAAAAGCCTCACTCAGACTTTTTCCCCTCAAAAAAATCCCTAAAAACAAAAACATGTTACCCTATCCAGAAAAAAAAATTTACCCTAAATAATTCCACACACAACACTTACCACCCCTCTGAAAAACAGGTGTTTCTAATTCCAGTGCTTATAGAATTTCCTAGGACTGTTTGACTGCAGTTTTCTTCTTGCCAAGATACTGTTTACCTCATTGGGCTGATGATCCACAAGACCCTGTGGTGTCTGTTGTGTTTTTGACCTGACCATTCAGAGAAAAGTGAAGAAAGTCTTGTAATATCTCTATCCAAATGTACATTGATTTGTATTGGGGAGGAGAATGCTCCTTTGAAAATCCACCAATGTTTCTGAACAGGATTTGATGGCTTAATATTATTCCACTCTGCCAATAAATTGGCAACCAATAGGCAAGGTCTTGTTAAGGCAAAGGAGGTGGGGCTCAAATATTACAGTCTGGAACTTTGTGCTGCATACTTACCATATTTGCTTTTTTTTTTTTTTTCCTTTATTTTTGTTCTTTTTCCCAAATTGTGCAGGGTGACACTTGGTCAGCTTATTTATAAAGTGCTTTGAAATCCCAGGATTCCTGGTGTTCTAGGAATCCAAAATAGTGTTGTTGTTACTGGTGCTCTATTAATAACAATAATGGATAAAGTGTTTCCTGTTCCTTTTTAAAAAAACAATCAAATTTTTTTTTTGAGCAGAGTCAATGTACTGGGTAGGGTTCATGCTCTCCTGGATTGGTTCAAATATTTTTTTCTATTTTGCTTGCTTTTAGTGCAGGCATGTGACTGGGGAGATACAAGGTAAGAGGCTTTGGGAAATTTTTGTCATCCTGCAATGTTGTTTTCAGTAAGACCAGAAGCAACAGTTTTGGAAATCTCTGAGAAAATCCTAGCCTTGTAGACTCACTAACATGTAGAAAACGATCACTAACTCAGGTAATTAAAGTCTTGTTTTGACAACTTAATGAAAGTATTTTTTCTTGAATTGTTTGAGGTTCACCTATATTAATATAGTATTTTGACCCCCTGGTAAGTTAGTTTGAGATACAAAAAAATTTATGTGACTCATTTGCTCAGGCCTCTAGAATGTCACTGGTGTCAGTGGAATTAAGTGCCTGGCAACATTCATGCCCCTGGTTCATGCCTTCCTGTTCTGCAGAGGGTTTGGTGTGAGGGAGGATAAATGCATGTGGTAAATCTGGGACCTGAGTTGAATGGGACTCTTGGTTCTCTCTGCTTTTACATGTGTGAGAGAAGGAGCCAGACCCCAGTGTTTGCTGAAGAGTCACAGTCCCATTTTGCTTTTGGGTAGCCTACAGCAATGCACACAACTGAGGATTTTCCCTGGCTTTATCTAGCACAGGCTACATTTTCATACACTGTGCATTTGTAATAAGCATGTGTTGTTTGTTTAAAGACTTAAAACCTATGCCAAATTTCTCCTTCCTTGGCTTTAAATATGTGGCCCAAGGGTAGTTTTATTCGAGCTATCCATAAATAGAAGCATGTTTGTGTTCCCAGTGACCAAAGTTTTGAACTAGAGCCGAGCTGAGCTGCATCTTCAGCTCCTGCTATGTTACACCAGGTGCAGCCAGAGGTAGGGATGCCCAGGTGCTTTAAACCATTTTCCATTTGCTTGCATTTTGCTGTCAAGAACTGGACTGTGATTAAAGTAATCACAGTGTCTCTAAAGCAAATTACTGCCATTTTGGCCAATAAGTCTTGTCCAAGGAGTGATGTAAGGGACTAGACCAGCAGAGAATTTTCTCTGTAGACTTAGGAAGTAAAAAAATACTCAGCAGGTAGAAGAAAGGCTTTGGTCTTCTGTGTTTTAGCTTGTCTCAGAGGGATGTTTCTTCCTGGCATGAAATGGAGAGCAATGCTGCACCTAGGAACTTCAGCAGTCTTGAGAGGTGGAGCTTGATTACCACTGTGGAGTCTGCCTGGACAGGGCAATCCAAGGCTCTCCCACAGTCAGCATGAGCTGTGGATTGCTCTCTGCAGGGGAAATGAGGGCAATACCCCCTCTGCAACTGGGTGCTGCACTTCAGAGAACTTGTGACATCACGCTTTCCTTGTAGAAGATGGAGGAGTAATCTCAGCTGCGTTCCTAGCTCTGCTTCCCTCAGCACTCCAGGTTTCCCTCAGTGGTGTCCCGTCCAAGTATTGACTGGGGTGAACGTTGCTAATCTCAGGAAATCAATGGGATGACAGCCCACGGTATTGCAGTAAGAAGGCAAGCAAGGAGATATGTATCTACCTCTGACTTTTTACCACCTCAATAAATATGTTTCCTTGATCCAATGGCATTGTAACAATAGGCAATAATTACTGTGGCTGCATACATCTCCTTTGATTTAATCAGACAGATATTATATGTTAAGTATCATTTGATTATTAAAAGTATATTTGCTGATGCTTCCAAATTCACATAATGACACATAAACAGTTATTTACTGCACAGCTATTAGAACTCAGCAACTTGACTTGCTTTTTACAATCAGTATTTATTTAACATGCAATGACCATCCTGTTGCATTTAAACTAAATGTGTTAACTGTGTTTTGGGCATTTAATTTTAAAGCTTTTCTTACTATAATATCTAATGATTACAGAAAGCCATTGTCTTAGCAGACATTTGAAGCTATGCAAAGATATTTCAGAATAGTCATATCTTGGTAACCTGCCATGTTACTCTGTGTCAGCATTGACAAACTATTATGGTGCTTCTAGTAAAGTAGAACATTTTGGTAATGTGTTTGAGTTTTAAAATCCCTGCATGACCTTGTGTTCTCTGAGAGGCTGAACACTAACTGATGTCAAAGTTGCTTGGGATGTTTGATGTTGAGAGTTCCTTAACCAAGTGTCATGGTTTGACACTGGCACAATGCCAGCACCCCCATGAAAATGCAACCTCTCAGTTGAATGCTGTGAAATGCGATCAAGAACAGAGCAAAGCAGCCCCAAACTTAATAACAAAGGAAAAGAACTTTATTAAGCTACTACCACTATCACTACTATATAAGAAAAAAAGAAAGAAAAAACACACACAAGATCCAAAATGAAAACCTTCCAAAACATTCCTCCTCCCACCACCCAACTCGAACAAACCACAGGGAGACACATTTGGACCCTTCAATATAATCAATACTAAGTCCATCAGGGGAGAGAGGAGTCTCCCTTGCACCATAGACCCCCAGGAAACACAGCTGCCACTCCTTGTGTTTCCATGTCACACATGGCACCGCCCGGAGAAAAAAAGTTTGCCAGTGTAACCCTCTCCTTTCCATGCACAGTGCTCTCACCACCAATGCATGGATGGACAGACTGCTTTTAGGATTTTTCCTTTCAAGGATACTCTGCCAAGAGGGAAAAAAACAACAGTTCAGTTTTTTCATTTTTTGGGACCAGAGTCCTCCCCATTTTCTTCCTCCCCTGGGGCCGAGGGTCTCAGGAACAGAGATCTTCTCTTCTTCTTCTCTGAAGACAGGGGGCACCACCACAAACCTCCCCAACTTTTCTCTGTTCGCTCCACTCCTGTGTTTTCCTCAGCTGCTGAAGCAGGTCTCTTGGCTCACCAGCATCCTCCTAAAATACAGTCTCTCTCTTGGAGGAGAAAATCGGTTCAGTCTATGGCTAACAAGAAAAGGTCCAGCCAGAAGCCACTCCATCATCTCCTTCCACCCAGAATTTCTCCTTCTAACATCTCAGGTCCCAGGCTGTCTCTCTTCCTCTCTTTAAAGCCAAGGAGGAGTAAAATTTCACAAAGCTTTCATTTCTCAAGGAAGGGTTAAAAGTCCCGACTCCCTGGCTGGCTCTCTGCCCGGATCTCCGGCTCCCACCTGGGAGCTGGGCACCTTGCAGCCTTGGGGCGCCCCCTGCTCTCCTCCTTCCCCGCGGTACTGCTGGCAAACCGTCGCTGTCTCTTTCAAGAGAGAGAGAGAGAGAGACTCTGGGGGGGAACGGAGACGTCCCAGATTTCTCCACCCTTCCATCTGCAGGGGCCAGCCCGGTTCCAGTCCCTCCACCCTTTGGCCTTACCTCAGCCAGGCCGTGGGCCTTCCCTCCCCCACCCAGCGAGGGGCCGGGCAAGGGAGAGTCCTGCACTGCACCCTGACCGGAACCAGAGAGAGCGAGTTCCCCTGGGAATTCTGCTTTTAACCCCTCTGTGTTCTCAGAGGTGTGTCCACCTTCAATTGGTCACCCCAAGTGTCAATATCCAAATTGACCTCTTCCTTCCGAGAATATTCTTTTTCCGTGTCAAACCACGACACCAAGCAGAGCCCAAATTTCCTATGTGGACAAAGCAGAACTGCTAACTGCTCTTTATGACAGGTCTCAAGATGTTTAATGCCATAGGTAGATTCTTAAGAGGGACAGTTTTTTTGACATTTCCATTAGGAAAAACTGGACTACTTCAAGAAAACAGGGAGGCATTCACAATCAAACTTTCTGGTTTTGTCTTCCTCTCTTCCTTTCTCATTTTGGCTTGGGAGCAGGATTGGGAGCTCCAGCAAAGATGATCTCAGTAGTTTCCTTGCTGTTGCAATAGCTGCTGGGGCAAAAGGCCATATAGAGGCTGAGAATTTCTCTGTAATACTGTCATTTAATTATGAGTTTTGCAAAATGTGGCGGTGATTTGCTATGCATAGGTGTTACGCAGCTGTGATGGTTGGTGAGCATGGCTGGCTGTGAAGCAACTTGCGTTTTTCTCCGTTCAGTTCCTGAAGGTCCTCTCCCTCAGCTTTCTTTTCTCCTGGCTTGGAGTGACTCGGGATTTGTTTACTTTTCTTGCCAGAAGATGGTTGAAGGCTTGATGGTAGGGCATGTGTTCCATCTGCCTGCCCTTTCTGAAGTCTGTAGAGCTTTCTTGCAATTCCCTTACACTTGAAAGCAAATAAAAATATTTGCAGAGTTATTAAAGATTTATTGAAGACACCATATATTTAAACCATCTTGTGAAAAAAATAGATGGCTGAATATTTATTATTTACATGTTAGGCATACTCTACATATTTATTTATTCCTCCTTAATCCAATCCATGTTTTATAAATATTGCAAAAGACTAGTCAATAATAGAACAGGTTTCCATTAATCCAGAGGAATAATTAGAAAACATTTAGAATAATATTGCTTTGTACAAATATTGCATGAGCCTGTAAAGTGAGAAATTTGGAACAGCTGCTGTTGCTGTCACATAGCTGGGGCATATGCCAGCACTCCTGTCAGGTGGGGGCTGGCAAACACCTTGGCTTCCTGCTGTGGTCTACTCTACCTCCTCTGATCACTCTTGCCTTGCAAAGAGGTCCTTGGAATTACAAGCCCGCTTTTCTAGGGAGACACTGCAATATTTAATCTTTCTCTTGTGAAGCAAGACAGTCTCTGACTTGCAATCACTGTGGGACTGCCCTCAGCATGGCAGGGGCAGGGCAGTTATGTAATTTCTCTTGCACGTTTCCCAAAACCCCAGCCCCATGCTGACAGGATCTACTGCTCAGTGTTAAACTTGCCCAGGCATGTGTAATCATCTTTACCAATACAATATTGTGAGCAGGCAATTAATTATTATTTCAAAAAATGATAACAAGCTTCTAGTTTTACTAATAGCTCAAGATCTTGAGGAACCATCACCCCATAGCTGCTTGTTCCTTTTTTTTTCCCCTACCATTGCCTCAGTTCAGAGATATGTGGTTCCAGTTACTGTGCTTGGAATCATACTTATTTAAATATTAAAAAAAAAAAAAAGTTATAGTTTGCTTTGTTCCTTCCCTAGTCCTTTAAAAACTATGCTCACAAGGCAAAATTAGTAGCCTTATTCCCTATGCTGTACTCATTAAAGCTTTGCCCTTCTTAATGCTAAACTTTGACTGGAAGGGACTCTCCTGGCTTTTTCACTGTCCTGTAGCACACAGTCTTTAATGTCAGGAGTGCAGAAATATTTTAATTCAAGTCTCATCTAGTACAACTGCATGCCACTTCGAAAAGAGATTTTAGGTGTATGAAAGATGCTTGCACCTCCACTTTGAGATCATACACCTAGATAACGAGAGAACCTAATCCTTAGAGCAAACCAAGCTATGAAGCAAATGAGTTTTGTGGGAGCTGTTTATTGATTATTACAGCCATGATGGTTTGGTTTCTTAAGTGGCTTAACCTATGTTTGGCTAGATTTAAGCAACCACTCATGGAAAGACTGACTGGCAATATGGCTGTAAGATCATGAAGGTCAGGAGAGTATCACTCTGCCTGTGCCTTAGTGTTGTTCAAGATCACCTCAGCTATTTTGGGAGCAGGATCACTGTGTGGGAAGATGTCCTGTCAGATTACTTGGCTGCCTGGAGAAGCAAGGCACAGTAGCTTGATCAGCAATGCTGTACTACTGTGTCTACACTTTTTCTGGGACCCAAGTTAAATCATTCTGCATGACACAGAAATCTTTGCTGTCCAGAGCCTAGGGCCAAACAGTTCTTGCCTTCAGACAATGCAGACTATAAATCTTAATGAACTTAGTTTGAGCTCCAGCCCTTATAAGAATGTGACTTAGCATTATATTCCTTAGCCTATAGCAGATAAATAGCAGACTGCTTTGAAACTTTCATTGGTATTGTGCAGGGTGCAATTTGATTGTTGTTTGTCAGGGGGCAGAGGGCTGTTCAATTCACTGTTGGTTTGGGGTTTTTTTCGGACTTAGTTGACTGATGCAGATGAAGACAGAACCACAGATTAAGGCTAAAGGAATTGACTGTAACATTTGGCCAGCCTGTCTTTTGCCTGAGGAAACAGAGAGATATGGAGCATATAGAC
The DNA here is from genome assembly GCA_003676055.1 of Chloebia gouldiae. Taxonomy (NCBI): domain Eukaryota; kingdom Metazoa; phylum Chordata; class Aves; order Passeriformes; family Passeridae; genus Chloebia; species Chloebia gouldiae. The sequence goes on along the minus strand of QUSF01000035.1, from coordinate 6,099,592 downwards.
TTTATGTAAAACCCTAATAGGAATAGGACTTAGGAACTTCTTATTCCCAAGGCACTCTTAAGCTCATTATTTCACGTCTCTGTTACCCCCACAGTATTTTTTCCAACCTTATTGTTGTTTGCAGCCTTGAAAAAAGCACCAAATCCAAAGTTCAGTCATTATTTGCTATGTGTTATCTCATGATCCCTGTAGAAGCCAGGGTTGGGCTATTTTAGGCATTCTAGCTAAACAAAGGAGAAGCTAAGGTGTAGTTATTTGGCTGATACTGCATATGATGTCGCCAGCAGAACTAAGAGCCAAACCTCAGCTTCTCCTAAGTGTCTCCTGAGCTGCCAGGCAGAACTCCATCTCCCCTTGCTGTTTTTTCAGTTTTAATAGACTGACAACACTAAATGTCTGCCTCCCTCCCTCCAAAACGTGTCGGCCCAAATGAATAGTCTAGAGAAGAACTGAGTGTACATCCTTGCCCATGCCTTCAAATCCCTGTTTATCCTTTACCAGTTACAAATTGAGCTGCTTTTGCCTGGTTGGTTTGGGAAGTATCATCCAGCTGTCTTGTGTTTTCACGTGTCTTGCCTGGTAAGGTGCAGTCCCAGTTGGCTAGCACCTGGTCTTTGTATTGTCTTCCCTGAGCAATTGGTATGGCAGATCAGATTGATGAAAAGGGAGCCATTAACTGGATTGAAGGAGAATCACAAGGAGTCAGAAGGTCTGCAAAGGTAAGCTTAAAAACAATGAGGAACTTTTCTGAAAGGAATGACATGAAGTTTGGAGCTTGTGCACAGGAGAACATTAGGATTTAGCCTGGCTTAAGTGGGATGGAAGACAAACTGCGCTTGCAGCAGCAGATGAGCAGGGTTTGGAATACCGAATAGGAGAGTCTGATCTGAAGCTGGTGATGGGAAATGTATTAAGCATATAAAACAACAGTGGACAAATGAGGACAACTGCTACAGAAGGACCGTGGAGAGAGATGGAATGAGAAAATATGTGACTTCCGCCTGGGATAAAAAGCCAAAATACAATTGCCAGTTTGGAAACAGTAAAGACTGAGGATCAGTATCATAATTCTATAAGGTGCTTAGTGCTCTAATAAAACTCTCAAAAAAGCTTTTGCACTGAATTGTCATAATTCTTATGGATAGCAGGAGGACTACTCCATTAGGGTGAGGGCATGGCTGAACAGTGTAGTCTCTTACTGAGCTGAAAGCCCTTGGGTGTCTTTCTCAAACTGGCATGGCAAGAATAGGAAGAGCAGCAGAGCAGGCTGTCTTATTTCAGGAAATCCTGTCAATCTATCAGCCAGGGCATGTAAAACTGTACTGACTATGGATACCTTTAGAACCTCTATCCCATCTTTTAAGCCTAGTCCCACACAAACCTCTCCATATTTCCTGTTTCTTTCCTCTTGCCATGTTGCAACAGGCTACCTTCTAGCACCCAGTGATCTTTGTGTTTCAGCCCATCCTATGAGATGATTGAGTTGGATGTATTATGAGAGGTGGTGAATGACAGCAGGGCAGCAGTGGAAGGATAAGAAAGGAAGTATTTTTTTATTTAATTTTTATGGGAATAGCTTGCAGCTGTCTAATGTCTTTCCATGAGCTCTGCATATGGAGAAAATAGTAATTTTGCCAGTAGGAATGAGATAATGAAAAAATAAAATTTTTCCCCTTTCTGTATCAAATCTGTCTGCAAAAGAAGGGAGGGAAAACAGTTAAACAGGGCCCCTGCCACCTCCCCAGCATGCTGCAGGGATCAGCAATAAAGTTGGAGAAACTCTGCATAGAAAATGCATCCCAGTATGAAGCAGAGGAGACTCTGTGGGTAGAGGTACATTGGCATTAGAAGCTGGATAGAACATTCATTGGCATATTCAATGCGTTGGCTTTTTTGGCAAATCGCTGAGCTTGGATTAATAAAATGTTCAGATAAAAATCAGGGTTTTATTAAAGTGTGCTCACACAGCGGCAGCACCCGGCTAGGCTCTTGGAATGTGAGCTGGAAGCCTGCCAGCTGAGCGCTGGAATGCTGCTTATCATACCTGATGAGGAGGCTCTGTTGTGCCTGAGTGCAAAAGGGAGCACGAGTGGACAAGAGGAGGGGAAACTGGCAGCAGTCTGCCTGCTTCTTTCCCCAAGCCTTGTTCTGAGCCACTGGCCATAAGGGTTTTCCCCCTATATAAATCCAGTGCACGTTGGAGGAAAAGCACACAGAGGCTTCCAGGAGAGCAAACAAGGCCAATTGCTCGGGCAGCAGCTCCCCTCTCCTTCCTCCACTCCCCCCGCTTGCCATTCCACAGCTCACTCCCTGCTGTATTTGAAACAAGACTTGGTCTTTACTTTCTCTCTTCTTTGCCGGTTCACTCAGTTTCAGATCTCAAAGCTAATTAAAAGGGGCATGGACTGGGCTTACATTTTTTCTTCAGTAGAGAGCTGTTGGCAGAGTTTCTGAGCTGCCAGAAATGGGGACTGTGAACAGAAAGTTGGTACCAACTAGGGAGTGAGAAGCCAAAACCTACTTCAGCTCCTCTGAGCAGGAAAATGAATAAAGCACAACTCCCAAGTCCTTCAACAGATAACGCACAGGGCCTGCAAGCACAGTGAATGTCACAGTCTTCCTTACATACTTGTCTTAGACTTTTCATTGCACTGAACTCTCTCAGTCTGTTCCTATTGCTGTGTATTCAGAGAATGTACACGCGATCTTTGTCTTCTCCACCATATTGCACCCTCTCATATCCTGGATGAAAATGTGGCAAAATCAGCTTTCTCAGAATACCAGGCTCCTCCAATTTCCTAGCAAAAATGGTTCTCAAGACAATGTTGGAGAATAGCTGAATAAAGGAAATATTCAGCTTGCTTTATTACCGACTTACCTCGGTGGATTGGATTTGTCCATTCTTGTGACTTGTCAGGTCAGCTGCTAAGCAGTGACACTTTAATTTTCAGGCAAGGGAGGAGAAAACTATTGTTGGGTTAATTCATGCATTCAGGAAAATTTAGATGATAGACACGATATCACCATGAGCATGCTACTCTGCAATAATATTTCTGACCAGCTTCCAGCAATTATTCTAAATGTGTAGAGAAGTACAGTAGCCTTCAGACATCTTACTTAGGCCATTCTCCTTGGTATAGCTTTTTCCATTTTTAAGAAAGCAGTGCTGTTCATCCTTTGTTTGTCTTTAAACTTGAGGCCTGTTATGTCCCTCATTTCAAAGAGCTTAAACTAATATGCTTAGACTTAGTTTGAATTAAAAGAGCTGCCACTTTGTTGAATGCCTCCAGCATGGCATAATATCCACCTGGCACTAATTAACATTTCCCAACCAGGTCCCCATCTGAGTACCACATCTTGTGAGTCACCTGCACTGGATTATCAGCAAATCTTCTTCTGATTCTCTGATTCAAGAACCCCAGCTTGGGGTAGGGCATGGGAAAGACACTGGGAAGCAGCACAAGCTTTGCCTCATCACAGAAACTGCTTTTATGCTCATCTCGGCAACTTCAGTGAGGGCTGCGCCCTCTGGCATAAATGATGCTGGCATTATTCTCCTTCCTCTTATTCTGCACCATTATAAAATTCCAGGTGATATGCTGGTTTTTCCTACTCGATCCTCCAGGATTCATGTGTGTATGTGTGTGCAAGCAAGGGGAGAGCTGTTCACAAGCTTGGGATTACCGTGTATCCACACCACTGCTCAAAGATTCTCCTCAAAGCTGGGCAACTTTCCAGCACCTCATCTGCCTGCCTGCTGCATCACTGCACCTCACCCCTTACCTCCCACTCTCTCCCCTCCACTGCCCACCCCCTAAATGCATTTGTGCTGACGGGCCCATCTTTCCTCATCCACAGACAGGAGATGTGATTAGAGGGAATCTAATTTGTTTGGAGTGCTCTGGCGACGGAAGGAAATTATTCTGCAGCAATATTTGCAAATGCATTCATCATGGAGTCCCTGGCAATCCGTCACCGCAGGCCGATGACTTTTTCATCTTCATGAAGGTCTGATTAAAAGTGCGTCCTAATGATCAGCCCAACTTCCCAACCTGCTCCTTCTCTTGTGCACCAAGACTAAAATAAGAAATGAGGATGGAGGCTAGTCATGTGCTATCTATCCTTTCTTTGCCCTGAGTCCAGTCTCAGACCTAGTCTGATGACAATGAACTGCTACAACAGCCTGAGGTCCCTGAGTTTTCTGTTTTTCTCCATGCTCAATTTTTAAACTAATTGGCTTCTGTTGTGTTCATTGCACCTTGCCCAGGGTGCGGAGCAGTTTTGCATAAGTCCTGGAACTCTCTCTGAATGAGAAGTTCAATCTTAGATACCTCCTCAACTTGACTGTCCTGAAAAGTAATGTGTATAGACCCTTCCCAACACCAGAATTCTGTTCCAATCAGAAATATAAGGGGTGGGTGTGAGGGCAGGGGAACAGGATTCATTGAAAAGGAACAACTACTTAGGTGGGGCTTGAGTGGTTTAGCAAGCCTTCCCTGGCAGCACTATCCTGAATATTGCATGGCATCGGGGCTTCTCTCTTATCCTGTAATCCCCCACACCAGCCACAGACATCCTTAGCCAAATGCATTTTGGATGAGAGTTACACAAGAAGAGAAGTTGGGATGTATCAAAAGCAGAGGCTCAAGGCCAGCCACAGGAGAGCAAAGAGAAAAAGGTGATTACGTGAATTGTAGAAGGCATGCAAAACTTGACAGTCATCTGATGTCTGCAAGGGTTGAGATGCCTGGTAGATCCCACCTTCACATCCAACACTGACAGTATATACATCTTGTTTTATGTTGTCTGTGGCATTTTTTTCATTTTAACTGAACTAAATAGTCCTCTTTGTGAGGTAAAGTCATGAAAATGGCAGCCCCAAAAAAAAAAGCAGATAAGAAAACGAGGCCAGTGTAGAGCTAAACAATTGTTAAGTGTGCTTGCAGTGGCCTGAGCAGCATACTGAACATGTGTAAGCCTGGACTTCCTTTGGTGGCTGTCTATCGCTTGACAAAATTGGGTATCTAGTTACCTCTCAGACTTGTAATTTTGATCCTGTGAGTGCATAACAGATGCTGTAGAGGAGCCTTGTGTAACAAGTTCTCTATCAAGCCCACACTTTGATGGGAAGATGTCCATTCCTAGGTGTTGCACTAGGTCTCATGCAGCACTGGGGCTACATCTATGCTCCTTTTGGCTTCAGTCCAGATGATTGTGTTGGAGCCCCTGTCCTTCTCTTTCTCTGCTAGTCCCTGCTTCAGGATAGCTGATCTGGTTCATTAGAAACGTACCAAAATTACTTGTAATGGTGTGCCCTTCCCCAGATTTGCAAAGTACAGCTTCACACCATTTTGTGATGTGCTTCCCTTTTCCTCTTGTGCATACGCTCTGGCTGGGGAGGTTTGGGTGACATTTGCATGCTCCACTCTCTTCTGCCATGACTTGGCACTGTGATTGTCTCATCCGTCTGGCTCGTGATGGTGACTCAGACTCTCTATTGTACTGATCTGTGATAGTGTGCAGCTGTGCACGGATGGATTCTGCCACCAGACTAATCCAGAGTCATCCATGACAGGCTTTTCTCACTGCTGCACCTTGTACACACCCTGCAAAGTTTTCTTTGAAGGCTGAAACCTCTGCTTCACTGCTGCACATGGCTAAACCTGTTCAGTTTGGTTTAATATTAGTCTCTACTAAAAGATTACCTTTCTATGTGTTTCTTTCTTTTTTCAAGGCCTTAAGAGGAAAATTGCAGCCCACCATAGGAAGAAGCATGGATGTCATCCTGCTGAGACAGCTTTTGCCCCTCTGCTGGGAGGTGGGGTGGTCACTCAGAGAGGCCACATTTTTATGCTTGTGCTGAGGACTTTTGCCCCATCTGGGTTTCCTTGTTTCTTCAGCAGTATAATGTTGCTGTGGTGCACCTCTTTGGTCAGACTGCTACACACACACACACAGACCCAGGGTCTGCCTAGCTCAGAGGCCCCAGCACTGGGGAACTGTTGGGTATAAATATGAGTAAAAGCAGTTTGCCTGGTTGTCATGACCTGGGGTAATAGAGTTTATCAGTGTTGTGTAAACCCTGTGGAGGTGTGGTGATCTATGTATTCTTTAACAGCAGGATCCTTGTGTGTGCAGGCACATGAAATAACTGGGAAGACCCATGAATTGTTAGTGATCCTACGGGCCCTGGAGAACATGGATTCTGTGCAGGAGCAGCACATAACCCTGAACTGAGGAGTGCTTTCCTTTAGGGCACTGGTACAGTTTCTGTTCACATCTAGCCTTGAAAAAATTCCTGACTCCTCTTGAAGTGAGAGTGTGTGAGGTTGGGAGATAGCTCTGAAGCACATAGGAGGGAGGCAGGAGAAGGACCAAATAAGGAGAGTTCTTCATGTGGCTTAGGTGCATGGGGAAGCTGTCAGCAGTGTCACTGCATCAGAGCTGAGTTTTAAACTTGTCTGAAGTGTTTCAGCTCTACTACCACTTCTACCTTTAAAAACACAGTGCTTGTTGAGAGCAGTTGTTTTCCCAAGATATTACTGCAACTCAATTTCTAACCCACCTTTTGTTCATAATGCCTCAGCACTTCTTTCTTTCTTATCTGGACAATTGAGTGGATTTTTGTTTGTGTTTTGGTTTTTTGGATTATTTTATGTTGTTGTTTTGGTTTTTTTAGTTGTTTTTTAACACCTGGAGTAGACTTCAAACAGCTTGATTCCTCAGATCTTGGGGAAAGTGCTAGCAGTTACGTCCTGCTCTCTCACCTTCCTCTGGGTACAAAATATCTCACGTTGACATCAGCAAGAGTTACATTCTCCTCTTGCTTTGAAGAAAGGGCATAAGGACAGAATGTGTTTATCATGTGGCTGGTATTCTCTGACTTCTGTGTCTCTTTTTGCCCACACCTATAGAACTGTGCTTCCTTTAGGCATGAGGGTCTGGGCTCTGAATTAGTTTTCATGCACAAGTTTCTGAAGTGGTTAATGGAGCTATCTCTGACTTAAGCTAGATTCTGTGTTGCAGGTTGGAAGATCATGCTGACAGATGGGAAAGAAGATGTAGAGGGAAGTCGATGCTAAACCACAGAGAGAGGGTTAGGCACTGCACTAACCAGGTGGCCAGGAGGTGCTCTAACCTCTCATTTTGCTAATCTGGCTGTCTGGATGAATAGACATGAGGTTGAAAAAGCAAGTGCCTTTTTATGTGGGTCTGCAATGGATGCAGTAGCAGCAGCATTTCCACCAGTAATCTCCTCCATAATATTTACTGGGCTTCTCCCTATTGCAGATATGAGTTCAGCATTGCAGGTGCCACTTTTAATGCTGAAGGCTCTGCTTGTTTTAAAATATAAAAATAAAGGTGCAACATAAATAGCAATGAGGAAAGCTGCTAACTTGTTTGGACCATTAAACAACCTTGAAGTTCTGAGGGATACTCCAGTGGGCATTTTCTAATGCTTTCTATGTTACATAGATCATCTTCTAGCTAAGTTGTTATGCAAGATTATCCTTAGTAAAGTTCTTCTAGCAGTTCTTGATTTGCTGTGTGCTGCCTCCACATGCCTTCCGGGGAAAGGGAACTGAGGACTGACTAATCAGTTTTTCTCAGTGGAAATGGATAGAGTGCTGTTGAGCGGTGGATCTGCAACCAGGATTTTGGAAATATCCTTCAAGAACCAACAGTGAATATAAGACAAAACCAGAAAAGCTTGACCAGGACTGTTATAGGAAAGGTGTGAAGCCAAAGCAATAAAGTGAGCAATGTGCAGAAGCAGGGAGAAGCATATGTATCTAAAGTCAAAATTAAATAGTCTAGCAATAATTCTGCAAACCCGTTTCACACCCACTCAATCCCTTGCTGGCAAATATTTCTAGCCACATTACCATCACTGTGTGGATTATACATAAAGAAGAATTGTGCAGCAGAGTCAGCTTTGCTAAGGAGTTCGGAAGTTCTTCATTTCCCTAAGTCCCCAAGACAAAATGCAGGCAGAAACACTGATATTGCCACAGGCCTGTCACCAAAGTAAAATGCTTTAAATTGGGCTGTGTATCTTTGCTCTTGACCAAAAAGGGCTTTTACCTCTCCTATGCAAAGTGACACTGGGGCATTGGATTGATGAACAAAAATTTGATAGCCAGGTCCTCAGGTTGAGGGAGGCAGGTTAAGGATACCCTCAATGAGCAGGGTCTCTCACTGTGCTCTAAACATTTCATTTATTGATAGACATATGGTTTTCTAGAGAGATTTGAGGACTATCAAAGACATGTGCATTTGACTACAAACTCTGGAAGAAATTTTGTCAGCCACCAACAAAAGGGTGCTGCCCAACTTGTCTGTGGCTACTGACATTCCAGTAATTTTTGCACTGTCCCTGATATTTGGATGTACACTGTGGCAAAAGTGAAGTGTGCTCAGAGGCAGTGGGTCCCACCCTTGTCAGCTGGAGAGAGATTACAGCCTCTCTTTAGATCCTTGACACAAACTGAAGAGAGGTTTTCCCAGAACCCATACTGCAGCCCATGTCTGGCCAAGGAAGAGAAATGAATTTGCATAGAGTGAACTTATGTGCAGCAAGTGTTCCTGCAGGGAAAAAGAAACATAGAAATGTTGAAAATGAACTTTTCTGGGAAGGAGAACAACATCAGTTCTGTTACAGAAAAAAAAAAAGGGGGTTTCCAAGGAGGTATTTGAAACAAACATCTTAAAAATCAATGTTTTGATTAAAAATATTCCATTTCTGTTTCTCAGCTTAAAAAAAAAAAAGGAGAAACAAAATAATAGCTGGAATGGAAATACCACTGTGTCATGTTTGCTTTTATTCCATTCAAAAAAAAAAAAAATAGGAATATGTCACTTTAAAGCAAAACAGAGGAAAAAGTTGTCACTTTGAATCTGTTCCAGACTTCAGTGGGAAAGCTGACAGCTTTTTGATAGAAAAGACTATCTCAAAAGAATTTTCAGCTGAAATTCTGTGAACAAAAATGTTGATTTTTTTCCCCAAAGAGTTTCTGGAAAAAAGGAGGCACTGCAGCTTGGGAATTGGGTGTTGCATAGGGACTGCTCTGATGTGCTTTAATATGATATTCTGCTGCAGATGAGCTTTTCTTCCACAGACACATAAAAAAAAAAAAAAGGTGGAGTGCACCATAGGACTCTAAAGTACTCTACATAGGTAAGAATAGGCTGAAGCAAAAGTGAAGAGAGCTAAATGTGCTTTTCCCATGTTAAGGAAAGCTCTGGAGTTGAATTCAAGAGTATATTTATAGCTCCTGCTAAAACACTGTCCAAGTTTTCCCTTGGAAAGCACCATTTCCTTGCTATTATAATTTTGTGAAAAAGGCTTGCAGAAATGCTCAGTTTCAGGTAAGCTGGAGTATTTTGTTTTGATTTGCATTTCATAGAACTGCAGACATGCTGGCTGGGAAGGGCCACTGGAGGTCACAGAGTTTGGTCTCCTCTTCAAATAAAACTGTTCTGCTGCCCATGTCAGATCAGGTCACTATGGCTTTATCTAGCTGAGCCTTGACAAGCTTGCTGGTCCTACACTTACTCTGAGTACCTGCTGCAGACTCCCTGGTATAGGAATTTTTCCATGTTTCCAGTCTGAATTTCTGTATTTCAAACAAAAAGCTTGTGTAGTAGCAGCAGAAATTCTCTGTTCTTATCAAAGCAAGGGACTTCACCCTCCATAAGAAAAGGATTCTCACATTTCCTAAACAGAATGGGTTTTTCCCAATATCTTTAGGTCACGGGAAGGTTTCTCATCTGAGCATGTTTTTTTTTTTTTTTTTTTTCTGGGGGGAAAAAAGTGAACTTGTGGCATTTTTCCTATAGAGAAAGAAATGTTTTGACAAGTCCTGACAGTGTGATGATTTTAGGCAGAATGGTACATGCTGATTAGAAGCTGAAGGCAGACAAATTTGTACTGAAGAGGAGGCAGAAGTTAAAAAGGATGATACCAGCTAGTCTGACTGGGTTTATGGTAGACAATGCTTCAGCTGGAGTCTTTTAGGCAAACCTGGATACCTTTCTAAGAGATGATGTAATGTGAATAACTTTCTCCACAGAGTGCTGAAACTGCTGAGTGTGTTGCCTTGCAATCCATGTTATCCTGGAAGTTGTATTAGCCCAAATGACCCCTTCTGATTTAAGGTGTGTTTTCTGTAGCAATATCAAAAGGCATTAAGGGGTGATGGGATGCCATAAGTGCATACAGCAGTCCCTGCTCCCAAGGGTCAGCAGTTTGGGACTGGGTAACAGCTAATTTCAGACCTGCTCCTTTCCATCAAGGCCTGGGAAAGAAAATGAGTCTGAGACCAGGATGGAGTTGAGGGGTAAGGGTTACTGGAGAGTAGGAGGAGAAGGTGTGTTTGAAAGAGTAGTAAAGGCAGGGAGGTATAGTGCTGCATATGTCCCAGGCAGTGGGGGAAGGAGACAGGAGGGGACCAAAGAGGAGAGTGGATGGTGATTCCTCAGTGTCCAGAAGGGGAGTAATGTTAATCAAAGCAAACACCAAAGGCAGAGCTGTGTTGTCCCTCTGACTTTTTTAGTTTACTTGTGGGGTTTTGGATTTTTTTCTCCTGCTTGCCTCTCTCTCTTCTCTTTTTCCCTTTTCTCTTCCAACTTTTATTTTTTTTTTCCAGCAAGCTCCAAAAACCCAAGGTGGTTTAAAGCCAGCTTAAGTGCCTTTGATTTGTTGTCTGAAGGCAGGTTTGTGAGGGCCAGGGCTGTTTCCTTTGCTATGGATGTTTGCTTCCCATGAACATGTTCAGCAGCCTGTGGATGTTTCTTTTATATTCTGCATAGTTGGTGTGTATCTTTGCCCTTGCAAGATATGAGAGAGAAGCAAAAAGAGAAAGTGGGATGGGAAGAGAAATTGTCTCTGAAAAAAGAGAAATTGTCTTGGGAAAGTGGACAAAGAGTAAGTAAGAAAGCAAGAGGGATCAGCAGAAAGACCTGGAGAGATAGGTGAGAGAAGGGTTGTGGTAATATGTTGGCTCAGTTCAGTAGCATTCAATTGCATTCACAGCTACCTTGCAGGTGTCTCAGCTGGGATAGAGGAGCCAGACTTGGACCACAGAGGAAGCAGGATAAAACCCTAGCCTGGGACATGGGAGTTAAAATTTGAGCTTCCTGCTTTTCCAGGGGTCTTTTTGTTTTACCTTAAAAGAATTACGTCATTTTGCTGTGCTTTAATCCTTGCTCTGACAATAAAAAATGTTATCTTAAAGAGCATTTCAGGATATGAAGTGCTACGATATTGCTGGAGAGCTGAGCTTTGTGGATCCTCTTATCTGCAGATATCAACCCTGGTGTCTTTGGAGTGAGATGGCCACCAGATGGAACTTGAGATCCTGATGATTTGAGGTGTTAAAAATACTTTCACCAAAAGGCAGGAAACCAGTGACCTGGAGGTGAGCTATGCCTGGATAAAGCCTCAAACCAAACTTTATGCTTGTGCTACCAAGCAATAAGAGACAAAGTGATGTGCACTTGGGCTGGATGTGGGCACGGTTATTTTACTGAGAGCCCACTAGTTTTTCAGCAGCTCCTGTTACAAAGCTTTTTCCTCCTCCAAAATCCTTTCTGTAGCTGCTTCCAAATCCTGTCTTGCTTCAAAGTCCAGCCTGTCGGATAAGCATCAAGCACAAGCTTCCCACTTGGCCCATTCTGAACTCAGAATCCATTTCTGAAGTAAACTCTGTGGCTTTCTCTTCTCTTTCATGGAAAAGCAAGTGTCAAAGCAGATTAGCTGATATGGATTTTAATATCTACCATCACAGAAAATAGGTCACAAGCTTTAGAATTACTTAATTTGCAATGAGAGGATTCTGTGTCACCAAAATTAGTCCTAAAATTTGTTATCAAGCATGAGAATCAAGTTGGTAATATTTTTTGGTTTTTTTTCTGGAAACTAAGGACATGATCAACCTAACAGTCCTCTGTTTCTCCTGCCCATTCATTTTCTCTCTCTGTGGTTCAAGCCTGTACTGTATTTATTCAGCCTTAAGTATTGCAAGTATTCATGGTGAAATTGCACAAGCCATGCTGTTACATTATACAACAAGCATTTAGACTTCAGTTTCAGGGGTATCTAACCCCCTCTGTTGCAGCTTGTATTAGGTTTATAAGGTACACCCACCAGCATGTGCCCAGCATCACCTATATTAGATAAACAGGCTGACTTATTTTCTCAGGTCATATTGTTTGGCTTTGGCAGGGGTAGAGGATTATTTTTACTGTTCACCTAGAAATAGAAGTTGTTATATGGAAGCCAGTATATAATTGTCTTTTAAGACACATGTGTGGGTGCATATGAGAATTTGTACATGTCAGGCATTAAAAGTGTAGGTTGGATGCCCTGCTTATATGGGCTGGGCTTGTTGTTTGGCAGGAATGGTATGACTCCATCAGAGATGGACATATCACCAGAAAGCTTAAAGGTGAAATTTTAATGATGACTTCAAGGGTGCTGCCCAGGGCTAGCTTAGTAATCTCTCTCCACCTTTCACATGATGGCTAAAGCTGGATATTTTTTTTGCTAGAATAGTCTCTTTCAGTACTGCCCTAACACTGGAGCTCCTGACTGTGAGACTTTAGCATCTTGAAAATAAAACAATAAGTCCCCTCCATACTGGAAAGCTGAAAGCTTTGCCTCTAGTGGAGAAATACGATTATTTTTCAAGAAGGGATTTAGAAAGAGTACACTATAACTGCTTCTAAAATGACCTTTCTCACAATGTCAAGATGCAAGGTTATGCATCTTCTGCTTCTTCCTCAGTCACAGATAAGTAATCTAACTTTAAACATTAGGAGAAAGGCCAGTTTGAAGTCTGTGTTGGCATATGTAGCCAAACTCAACCAGAGCTAAACCATTTACCTTGACTGATAATATCCAGTAGTGTTAAAAGCTATTGTGTATTCAGTGAAGGACCAGGAGCCCTTCTTTCGTCCTTAGGATGTGTGTTTTATGTTTCCTATCCAGCATCTTATTTTGCTCCTTGCAAAGCAGGAAAAAAAAAAGTGCTTACCAATTTTCTTACTGCAGACAAGGCCTAAGGGACAAAGCGTTGTTTAAAAAGGATGTTCTCTGTAGAAGCCATATCGATTCTTGGGGCAGAGGGAAGGGGAAGAGACAGAGCTATTCCCTCTGAGAGTAAAATCACAATTGCCATTGAGAAATTTGGCAAATCTTGTCAGAAGCCTGAATGCAGGTGGTCAATTCATCCCTTTTTTGTCCCCACTGAGCTCTTGTGCATTGTATAAGCTTTCAGCCTAGTCTGCCACATGAGAAAAGCCCCTTCCTGGGCTGGGACAATGGGACCTAGCACAGCAGGTACAGAGTACTTCACACTGTCAGGACTGGGAGGTCTGCAGAGAAATTGGAGGGTGCACAAAAATCAGGGAAGGAGAAGGGATGCTGTATCTTCTTCCAGCATGGGTGTATGATGTGGGAGAGACCCAAAGACAGCTCTTTTATTTCCCACTTCCCAAGCGCTCCCTTCCCCGTGCAGTTGTGAGATCTATTCTCCCGTCAGGTAAAGCCAAGCAGCCATTGATTGGCAGCCACATGGAGCAATGAAGGTGGATCAATGTGAATTGGATTTTTTTAACTTTAAATAAAATTTGTATCGGCATGAAGTTAATTAATAGACAGCTGTCAGAGGGCTCCTTGGCACATCAGTGTATTAGGAGGCAATGATACCCTTCGGGGAGGTGGTGGGAGGAGACTGGAGGAAAGGGGATTCAGCTAGCAGCAAGCTGAAATTAAAAAACCAGGCCAGTCTTTCTTTTGGACCTGTTTCAATGGGGTTTTTTTTCATCCTTTCTTCCTTCCTTCCTTTGAGATTGCTTTGTCTTTACTGATGCACCTTCCCATTTTTTGGCCTGTTGTTGTTCTTGTTGCTTGCTGTCCGAAATCCCTTCCTAATGGAAATGTTGCTCTGTTGACTTCTTGTGTCAGCACAGCTGTTTCTGAGTTTGCTGCTTGCTCCACTCACACCCTCTTCTGTTGGGGGAAGTGATGAGATCCCAGCCAGCAGAGGCGAGGCACAGAAGAGCAAGGCTGCAGATGTATTGGCTATTAGGTACCTTGTGTATCCTTCAGCTCCAGGCCTGCCAGTGTATGTGGCCTAAGGCAAGTCCCAAAAAAGAGCATCTCTGCTCTAGCAGCCTCAGGAGGGAATAGGGCAGGTGATGGGGTATGGATTACTTTTCAAAGAGAAACAGCACATCAGTCTCACAGGCTCCTCTGTAGCCAGCTGGGGGTAGACTTCAGTGTGTACAGGGACATGGGAATAACCCAGGATCTCCTGACAAAGCTCTGTAAAGGCTTAAGGTGTGTGTATGTGCAGACATTTCTCATGACCCTCCAATGGATGCTGCCTTACAGAGCCTGGTTCTGCTTCACTTTTAATTAAACTTGCCCAAAGAACAATAAGATTTGGCCTTCTCTGTGAGGCAGGAGGTGGTTGGGAGGCCCGGGGTTACAGGGCAGCCTGGCTCCTGCAGGGATGGTTCATTGTATCAATGATCAATGTCTCTTCGATGCTGCCTCTGACTCTGAGCAGGGACATGACTGAAAGACAGAGAATGGAAACCAGATGCAGTTTCCATGGCAACACCCCAAAAAAAATGGGAGAGTGGCTGGGGGTGGGGAGAATTAAAAAAAAAAAAAGGGATGAAGAGGAGCCTCATAGAGATTTAGGTTTCACACATCAGTGAGTGAGCTTTGACGCTGGCTTGCCCAGTACTGGAAGATGCTGCTTTATTTGCTCACTGCCTTCCCCTGCATGAGGAAGAGTATGCAGAAGACTCCCTCAGAGGCTGTTCCAGCTTCAGTACCTTCCTTTAGCCAGCAGAGAGAGGACAAGGGCACCAGAGCCCTTCAGCACACTCCCAGTTCAAGGCCTGCACATGCCAGACAGGATGAGCAGGGTGAGCCCTCCCAGTTACTCCAGTCCCTGTCTCTTCCTGTGAAGAGTGTGTTAGGAAATGAAGTGAGAGAAGCAGCTGGGGAACATTTCAGAGCTGCTCCAAACCTGGATGCTTGGTGAGGTGCACAGATCGGGGCTTAGGGCATGTTCCCAGGCACAGGAGAGTTTGCAGCTCCTTTGGCAGACAGTAGAGGAATCCAGGGTAGTACTTCCAGCCTTTCCCAACAGGAGGCACAGGAAAAAAAAGGTATAATGGAGCCAGCTTTGTGAAAGGCTTTCATCTTCTCAGAAATTCTCCTTTCTGTGATTTCCATGCATGCCCACTTATCCCATTATCTGTGTCAGGAGGAAAACAGAATCATCAGCAGTCGTGATTTGTATCTCTTAAGATTTACTTCTCCATGCTTAAGCGAAATCCCCTCTTAACCACTTCTTGTCCTTGCCTTCATAGGTTAAAACATTTCAGTTAATGTTTTTTCTTATATTCTTTCCTTACTTTAGAGTTCAATCCCGTTGCTGCCTCTAAAGAGCTGCTTTTCTTAGGCTACCAGATATGACCTAACATAGAGTCCAATAATATGGTATACTCAGACCTGGATCAATAAAGCTTTTAGGTGCCTAACTCCTCGCTTTGGTGCTTTACTCCTTCACATCTTCCCTGTGGAGCTGTAAAATTCCCATTTTACAGAGTGGCACACTCAAGTAGGAGTTTGCTGATGCTAGCAGAGGAAGCTGTGAAAGAGCTGCAAATATCGTTCACGAGCTACTATGTCTGTTTTGAAAGCCTTAAACTGTCTCCCCGTGTGTTGTGAGTTACTAATCATAAATGCATAGGGATCTGGCAAGGCTTTCCTTCCTGTTATCCCATAGGTGTAGCTGGGATCCCCGCCACTGGAGTACACTCTTTCCTGAAGAGGACCTGCTGAAGCAGGTCCTGCTGAGGAGCCCGACGTGTTACATCCAGTGGTTACTTCAAATACAAAATCTAGATAACATTGCTCTCATATTTTGCGGGTCTTCAAAGCTAAGTCAAGGTTTATAGCTCAGCCATGGTTGGCTACTGTTGATGATGCCAGATGTCTGCTCTGGCACTGGGAGTTTGGGCCAGCTGCCTGCTCTGGCTCTTTCATCCTCTGTAAAAAGGGTTGGGTCAAAGCATTTGTTGTCACATCAAGCATGTGGTGGGTGGCCTGAGCTGTACCAAACCTGTAAAGATAGGGCAGAAAGGTTGAGGTCCTCAATTTATAGTGTTGCAGTGAGGTGCTTGCTTTGAAACATGCAATAATAGGCAGGTATAAATAAAATGTACAAAGCAAATACAGAATATTAATGTATTTGCAAAGATTGGATCAAAATCCAAGGTGCCAATAAGGTTTCTAGGTCTATTCCAATTGGAAGGATACTTTGCTTATAAAACTACTGCACTTGAGAAGTGCAGCAAAACAGCTTAGCGTTTATTCTGAATAAACAATACCTTGGTAATAGAGTTTTCCTTTCCTTCTTTTATTTTTCAAAGACCCTTACCTCATGTTTAGAAGAGACGAGGTCTTATCGCTTCTTAATTTTCTGTGTTTCTGGTGTTACCCGTAGCAGAAGTGGCCTTACTCGAAGTTGTGCTGTCTGTGCGAAACAGGGATGCCCCTCTGGATGGAGGTAGAGCTTGTTCGATGGTGCTACTGTGCAATTATGCATTTCTTTTCTAATGAGATCGTTAGGAGTGCAGTGCTTGTCGCTGATTAGAAGTTCCTAGAATAGAACTTGCTATTTTCTTCTAATTACATTATATAACAGTGTAATTCACAAGGATAGTAGTTAAGACAAAGTATATGGATTTAGGAGATTAGTTTCTGGTTCTGTTGTGATTTGGTTTTTTTGTTTTGTTTTTTTTTTAGAGACACTACTGCAACCTTTTTGTCTGACATTTGGGCTAGTCGCTTAATATTCTCTGCAGCTGAGATCCTCAAAAAGTAAATAGACACGTAGATCATTAAGTATCTAATTATCTTAGAGGATATGAACTCCTGCTCCCTAGATGCCAAATGGGGGGATAACTTCAGAGATGCATGTAAAGCCCTTTTGGATACCACAGTAAATATTTTAAAAAGCCAGTAAATAGTAGTGTGTGTATTATAAATCTTTTTTACTGGAACTCAACCTGTTGCATTAATATTGGTTGTTCATGAAAATTAAGTTTGATATAGTTCAAAAAGAGACAATCTCTTTTTGAGATTTTGCTCTAAGTTGCAATCAAGTCATCAGCATGTGGAGTGTAGGGGATGCAAAGACTGCATAAAATGGGTAAAGCTGGGAACAAGCTTTCTCCTTTTTTTTTTTTTTTGCTGTAGATGGAAATGATGTTTCCTATCAAAGCCTATACATTTGAAGAACTTGGGCTATTATCATAATTTACTAAAGAAGAAGATAGGATAGGGGGGAAGTAGACTGTGAAAGATAAAAATAAATGTGGAAAAAAGGAAAACAAGTAGATTAAAAAATAGAAGAGAAACAGTATGAGCTAGGAAGCACTGATTTTTAAAATATGTATATACAACATATATATATATATCAACATTCTATTTCTCTTTGTTCATGTATTTTTACACATATACAAAAAGAACATTCTGACACTAGCTGAGGTATTTGTTCCAATGGAAAATGTGCCCAGTTTGTATGATAACATCAAGGTAATTTGTTAATTATGTGGCTTTATCAAAAATCTTGTTGAAAGTACTGACTTTCCAATGACATCCAGCTTAACTTGTATCCTCCTGAAGAGGAAATCATAGCAGAGAGTCTAAGACCTTTGGACAAAACTGTATTGCTTATTTAGGATGTAATACCTTTTTCAAGCAGAGCTGCTTTAACCTTGAACCTGAAGAAAACCGGTAGAATTTACCTTTGCCTGCTCCAAGAAGTAGACAATAAGATTAGAACCAATAGTAATAGAAGAAACAATACAGAAGTGATTGGGGGTATAGGGCTCCATGGGACCTCTTTGGGTCATCAAATCAAGTCCTCTGGTATTACTGGCAGTCTTGCTGTAACTTTTTTTTCATAAGCCTTGAGGACACAAAAGAATGTTTGCACACACTTATAATAATAAACACTCTGAAGGGTTTAACACCTAAAGCCACACTGTTGTAAAGAGACTGATGACACAAAGAGAGACCCAGGGGACAGAGACGACAGAGGTGATGATAGGTAGGTCTGCTTAGGAGTGGCAGTTCTGAGATGGATCAAGTGACATGCTAGAAACTCTATTCCCCACTTAAAAACTGTACCTCTGAGTACAGGTTTTTGCAAATTAAACAGAAGCATAGTATGGTGACAATGTGATCCAGGGACTTGTATGGATAGACAGGACTGGTGAAAAACATATTGGCTTGGTAATGTATCATACATTGTTCTTCCAAGAGCAAAGTTACGAGACAAAAGTTGCATCCTACCTCTTAATTTCTAGGCTCTTTCTGGTGTAGGACTTAAGGACATTAGGGCATTGAATTATAGTTAAACATTTCTAAGATGGTTTCTTGCCTACTAGCTGTCCACTATGGATTCTCATATGCCAGCTAACAACTGGCTGTACTCAGCCCTGCTTTCACTGTGGTTTTGCCTCAGGGGGAGTGGATCAGACTCAAAATGTGTGTTCACAGACTCCAGACTGGATCATGTCCCAGGATGGATGTCTGCAGACCCTTGCTGAATACATTCTATGGAAGAATTTAGTCCAGAGAGCTGTATTTCTCTTGCTTGAAGCCCTGACCTTCAGGACTCTATTGTTGTGGTGTACATTCATGTTGCAAAATAGTTATTCCTTACTGATGAGCTTTCCTCTTCTTGACTGGCCTGACCTACACCATCTGCCCTTCAAAGGGTGTTAAATAATTAAATAAATGCCCAGCAACACTTCTACCCAGCTATTGTTCTTAAGCATAAATCACTTGCACATTAATCGAAACTTCCTCTTCCTTCTCTTTCTTCTCTTTTCCCTCCAACCTCCAACAAGGTATTTGCCTTAATTTGCTTTCATGGGTCTTTTTTTCTCTGCCTTTTCTTTCACTTCAGGCGTTCTCAGAGGGCACCTAAAGTTCTTTGGCTATGCAGTTTTGAAATGTGCAATTTGGCAGCAGCATGAACCTAGGATTGAATTAAATTAACTTGAGGCACTCTGAATTTTTTTTATTAAATTACTTCTTTCAAAGTTACTACAGAACATTCCACATATTAATTTTTTTTCTTATTATTATTAAATGAAAAGAAGAAATGGGAGAAAAGACATAAAACTAAGGAAAAGTCTGGAGCCAGGACTTGTTTAGTTTTTAGGGTTTGACTCTTGCAGACTTCTCTGTGGTTTTATAACGAGCTTCTTCATTTAGAAGGGTTATGGAGCCTTACAGATCTCCTCCTTCACTAGTTTAACATGTGTAAGAACGGCCAAAGCTTATTTGAGCATCAGTATCATCTGTTAAGAATCCTTCAAATTCACGTGCTTGATTGTCATGGAAAGTACATACTCCAGTCGGGCAGGCCTTTGTGTGGTCAAAGAACTCAGAGGCACTGTGAGACAAGACAGACCATAGCAAGGGTCTAGTATTTTCAGCTAATGCCAACATACAAAGAATTCCTAAAAAGGACTAAAGAGGCAAATCATACTTGTTAGGGAAGAGAGTTTTGGTTGTGATGATGTCAAATAGTCTGCTGTTGAAACCCAACCAATTGTCAGCATGTGAGTGGTGGTGATGGTGGAAAAACCTGGGATTTGGTAGTTATGTCTTGAGTTGTTCACTTCTGGCTGTGGATGATCTTAGGAGATGTGTTTTTTCCAAGTGGTTTTGTAGCTTATCACTACTCAGTATGGTTTTGGTCTTGGATCTTTGTTGGTCCTCGTTAGTCCAGAAGGGAATTCAGCTATGCAGTGGTCCTGCCTTCTCCTTACTGTCTTGTCAGAAAGGTGTCTAGATGCCACATGTGAGTTACATTTTAAAACAAAGCTGTTATTATCTTTAACAACCTCCTTAAGACTGAAGATCTAAGGACTCGGCTCTATCATGAGCTGAGATGTGTTGTGATGTTGCAATATTTCATATGTGATAGCACCAAAATTGGACATTAGCTTTGTCTCGTGGCCAGGGAGAAGGTAGAAATTGGCTTAACCTAGAAAAACATGCTTGTAATGTCATTTCCTCTAGAAGGTGTTGGGACAGAAAGAGAACATAATGATTTTGTGCTGCAGCAGTGAAAGCATCAGAGATGCAACTGCTCTGTGTGACAGCAGATCATGGGTGGTCTTTTGCAAGGGTGAGAGGAGGCCCCTTTCCCTGGAGGTGGATATGTCCCTTCAAAGAAAGGAGGGATGGAATGTGCCCACCATTGGGTCTCCTGGGGCAATAAAGAACTGAGGGCTTGTGAGTGAGAAGCACCCTGTGCCTGCACTGCTAGCCATGGCCAAAACCAAGCTGTGCATGCTGCTGGCTGCATGATGGCAACACTGTGCCACCCAGCCACTGTGACAGCCTTGTGCCAACCATCTGCAGGGATTCATGCACCAGTGCAGCTCTGTTTGAAGGGATGGAATATCAACCCCACTGCTTAATGAGATGGGGACTACTGGTAAAAAACTTTCTCACAGAGATGGCTTTAGCTATGGGGAGCTGCTGAGGGAAAAGGCTGTGCTGTAAGCAGCTAAGGAAATAAAAAAGGAAAGAAGATTAGGAATTAATGACCTTTTTCTTGTTCTCTCTCTCTCTCTCTCTCTCTCTCTCTCTCTCTCTCGCTCTCTTTCATTTTGTTCCTCCCCTTCTTTCAGGTATTTCCTCATAGCTCTTTTGGAAGCCAATCTCTGTGCCTTTGGCTTTCCAATTAAAAAGTTCTCATCAAATTGATTTGTTATTCTTTCCATGTGCCCCTAATCCTTTCCCCTGAAGTAAACCAAAACCTGAAATACATAAATATGAGTTGCCAGAAATGGATTTAGATGTTTGTATCTCTAATCCTATCTGTTTGTATCAATACCTGGTATTGTTTCTCACCAAGAAATGCCATTTTCCATAGGAGTTATTAAATCTGAGAAATGTGACTATGGTTGTCATTAAAGAGAAAATAACAAATGGACCCATTTCAACTCCTATTTTCATTGGAAGCAGAAGGACATCTGTGTGTGTGTGAGAGAGAGAGAGAGAAAGGAGACTGACTGGCTAGAAAACACATTCCTGGTTTGTTTACTATAATTGATGAGGAACAGTTTGACCTGGAGAATCAATCTTGTGTCTTACTCCTGATAACTGCAAAGGACAGGAGAAATCAGAAATAAGCCACTGAAGCAGATGAAGGATGGAGAAAACAAGGGGCAAGAGCAGGAAAGGAAGGAGAGGAATAAGCATTCATATTGTCTCAGCTCACTGCATTTCTAGAAAGATGAAGCAGTGCAAAACTGGATTTCCAAGAACACAATGTGACAGTTGACTATTAGACTTTACCTGAAGCTTATTTTGGAAACCAAATTGATATCATTAACCAGAACTTGTGTTTTCTTTTTCCTTTCTAATTTTTCACTTCATACTTGAGTATTAAGAAGTGGCAAATGTTTTAGTTGTGTTGGCTTTTTGTTGCGCATTTCTTCCAGTACAGATATACTGATGAGGGTATTATTTTGCTGTATCTTTCCCTTTTTATCAGCCCAATATTTTCAAAACTGCCTGCCTAGCTATGATGGTTTCTACAAGGAAAAGAACAACATGGTCAGAACCCTAGAGATGGTGGAAAAACCAATATAATCTTGGTGTAGAGGACAGCTCTTGTCTTGGGGATAGTCATCCCCCACAGAATTTTATAACCTTCACTAAAAGCTTCAGAAATATTTCCCTACTGTGCTAAGTGTGGACAGTGAATGCTGTCCCCAAGTGTGGCACCACAATGTGCTGGAATAGAGAGCACACTGCACCTGTCCAGTAGCCATTGGGGGGTTCCAGTGCCTCTCCCCAGTTTTGCAGAGACAGGCATGCAGAAACTCGTGCTGAAGACAAAATGGGGAACATTAGAGAAAATACATAAGGTCTTTTGTGAGATAATGGTCAGTCTTTCGGTTCTCCAACATATCATGCCTAAGTCATGTCTTTGTAGCAGTATCATCTTGATAACAAACATCCCAAACTGCTCTTGTTCTCTATGACGTCACTTGAAATCCCTCTTGTGTTATATACTTGTATGAGAACACAAGTCTTCTGCAAAATTTAATCTTGAGATCCTCATCAGCTGACTAGTGACAAAGCTGCACCTGTATCCTATTGCAGAATCCCCCTGTGGTTTACATGTGTCTCATGTAAGAAACACTCTTATATGACTTTTTTAGGTGAGGTATTAATTTTTGTCTTGCTGTGTCCACAGGTTCAAACAGACTTCTAAATGTGCTGTGGCTGCATCCCTAATGGAGTCTCTGTTAGATCAGGAGGCAGAGTTAGTTTCTTGAAATGAAGTGAAATAGATTTGGGTTGGGACAAAGATTGATTGAGTAGGGGAAGTTGAGAAACGCCAGTGGAATATATATATATTTACAAAGGTTTCCAGGAAACAGGAAAGAACAAAACAAAATCTACTTGAAGTAATATTTTGGAATGAGTCCTAGGAAAGGCAGGCTTGTGGGCAGAGTGTAGGGGAAGAAGTCAAATATGTATAATGAAACATGCATTCATTCTGTGTTGAGATTTTTTACTCTGTCGCTTTGGTATCCCTTCTGGAACATGCTGTGCAGGAATATGCTGTAGCTTTCTGCTAATTAAAACATCTGGCACTAGTTTATAGAACTCTGGCCTTTAAAATAGTGGGAAACAGGGTAATGCATTTAATCTTGAATAGCTTGAATTGTTATCTGGTTTGAGCACAGGAGCCTTTGCCCAGATTACTTGCTGCCTGCATTGACTCAAAAAAAGAGATGGGTAAAAATGTTTCACATGTAAAGAGATAATCAGGGAAAGTGTAGTAAAAAAAAAAAAACAAAAAAAAGGAACATTTTTTCAGATCTCTTTGCTATTCACTGGAGTTGAGTTTTTATTTATTCTTGCTAATTTAAGCAACCTTCAGCCTGGTCAATAGAGAGAATGGGTTACCTTCAAAAGCAGGGTGCTGTAGGAAGTGGAGTGTTTCCTCTGGATCCATGTTGAATTAATAATCCAGCACAGTGTAAGAGGGTGCTGTAGCTGTGCTTTAAGCACAGTTCTTTCTAGTGAAAAATTAAACCAGGTGGGGAGCAGTTCTTAGTGAGTCAGCCCTGAACTTCTGCCCCGCCTTAATAATAAGCTGAGTCTGGAGCAAAGCCTTCCCCCGAGGAGGTGTGTTGTGGTGAGCATCAGCTGAGGAACTGAAGGGGCATTTATCTCCATAGTGGCAGCATTTGACTCTTTGTGGTTTCCACAAATCTCCTTTAAAGGCATTGATCGCCCCTGTCGGCTGGATTAGTGGAAGCGGTCATGCAGAACATGTTTGTAAAAATGTTTTTTAAAAATTCTTCTTAAATGTACCAAATCTTGTAAGGGATCTAACTATGCTGGAGAAAGGGAAAGGTCAACTTTAGAGAACAAGGGATGGCTTTCTCTTCAGCTGCTTTATCAGAGTAGAGCTCTGATTTTTTTTTAAAGGAGGTACATGCATCAGGGACTGCATCCAGGCATGTTCTGCGTAAAGCAAACAAGATTTGGCCATCTAGACAAGTCTGCCAGTGCCCCCCATCTGCCCTGCAGCCCTCCTGGTATTCCAGTTCAGAGCTCCCCAGACACAGCTCTGTCAATGCCCCCAGCTTTTGACCAGCAATGCTCCTCCTGCCTCTTCTCTATTCCAGTGCTGGTGTCAAAACCCCACCTTGAGTGTGACCTTTTGAGCTTCAAAGCAGGAGGTAGATTTAGTTGAAAACTTAAAAAATGTTTTCTGCATTGTGCCTGTATGTGTGTTATAGAACCCAGCAGGAAAACAGACCTTTTGCCTGGATGGCTAGAGCTAAGTAAAGTTGACCTTAATACAGAACTGTGCCAGATATCCCAAATTTAGTTCAACATGGATGCTCCCAGAGTGCCCTATAAGACTAGCTTCCAGTACTGAGGGGAAAGCTCTTCACAGATTATAAGGACCTGCAGAGTATGTCCAAAACACATAATGCCACGTCATATTAAAAGATCCTGCTCCAGATGAGTGGAAGAGTGCAGTTCTGGTCTTAAGTCCTACAAGTGAAAAGGGAAAAAAACACCAAACAATAACAAACAAACAAACAAAAAAGCAAAACCAAACCAAAAACTCCAACAAAACATAAACCAAACCACTACCCCCAAAACAAGGAGATTGTTGCTAATGCAGCTTTGCTTACAACTAGTTTACAGACCCGTCCAGAATATGTGCTGTGTTTTTACACCCTGGCCATCAAAGTGTATGCAGGTTTACAGGAAGAATTAACATGGAGAAGTGGTGATGGTTTTGTGCAGAGTATTGCCATGTCCTCATGTTCTTCCTGTAGGGCAAATGCCAATAGGTGGCAGTGATAAACCTCACTCCCCCCTTGCTGTAAATGGTGTCTGTAAAGGGAGGGACAGGGACGAAGATATTAGATAAGGGAAAAGGGGGGTGCAGACAGGTGCTGTGATGGGAGATTAATTATCTGCCTTCAGTGTCACACAACATGTTAGTTAGAGCAGAGACCCCATGGGCTACAGAGGGATGTTTGCTTTTTGCAAGCTGCATCCCTTGTAAATAGCAATGCTGGCTCCAACTGCTGCCCTGCATAACACCAGGATAATTCTGTTTGTCATTTTCAGACAGTCCTCCTCTGCCTTGTCTTTTGAGCTGCTAAAAAGTTGTGATATGTCTGGGCCCACTGGGGAAATGGCTGTTGCAGAGTTGTGAGGACAGCAGATGTGTTGCAAGAATCAGGGCAACAACATGGTGGGAGTACTGGAAACAGGACACATGCAGCTGCTTGGGATGGCCTGCCATGGTCCCTCTGTGTCATGTGTGTGCCTTTCTCCCCTTTCCTTGCCCTTTTCCTCTGCAAAATGAATGCTTGTTACTCATTACTTTGAAGATCAATGGAGTTCAAATCCTTGTGGGCATATTGTAGTTTTCTCATGCTGGATCCTAGTGGGGTCAACTGACCCAACTTAAGCACTGTGCTGCTGGGTAAAGACTGCTGCCCAAAGCTGAGTTAGCTCCTTTACAGCTGAGCTGAGGGTATCTGCACTCAGTGTGGCAGTGATCTTTGTGTGGCAGTGCTGCCACTGCTGCCCTGCATTGGCTGCTACCAGAAACAGTGTGTTTATGTGTGATAGGGGGGACAGAAATCAGATGTCCACTGGTTTTCTCCTGCCTTTTTGGCCAAGCACTCTGGCAATTCTCACTTAGAAGCTTTCAAGGACTTAGACCCTCTCTGCTCCAAGGAACACATCATCGTTTTTTCTTTCTGCAGTGGTTTTTCTGTGTTTTTTGTCATGTGTCAAGTGCAAGATGGCCCTTCTGGGAATACTTGAAGCTCCAGTTGCTGAGCTATGGTGGAATATAATGTGTTTTTCTAATTGACGTGGCAGACTTCAACTAAAGGAACAAGTGTGTCTAGGGATGTTTATTTAGTCCTGATCTTTGCATACTTAAGGAGTGGACCTCTTTTTTCTGTGGATGGATCTGTTCCAGTCCCTGTGAATTCCTGTAATGTGGATCTCCCATTTGAGCCAGTTTGCACTGACTTCAGTCTGGTAGAACAGGATGAGCTCTCCTTACACTCAGTGCTCCTAGTAATTTAAATGTACTCAGTGGGATATGGCTGAGGGCCACAAACCTTCCTTCACACAAAGACCACCACACAGTGGTCAGATGCAAATGGTAATGATTTTAATGTGCCACCAGAATGCACAGGAGTCAAACTCATAATCTGGTGGCAAAAGGTTTTGTAAGGTAATGTCTTTTTAGCAATTACTTTTATAGCTCTATCAAAGCAGTTCTCAGTCTGCAACACTGTGAGGCTCATCCAAACCCCTTCTGAAAAGCCAAGTCCCAGCCATTTGATCTCACAACATAAAAAAGCCCTTCAATGCAGTTTTGGATTCTGTAAGTTGTGTCCAAGTAGGAGGTTGCACTACTGTTTCTGAGACCAAGTGGACCAGGAACATATTCCTGCTTGCAGCAGACAGATGTTCTCACCATGTCATCCATCCTGAAAAAGAACTCCACTGCATTCTTGTCCATCTGCTAACTCTGCAAACCCAGCCAGTGGCCTTAATCCACCAAATAATTAGTTCTCCTTTTTGGATAATGTTCTTTCCACCTGAGACTTTTAGGACCGACTACATTTCTTTAATGCTTTTTGAGCTGCTGTTTTTGCACCCTTTCCAGGAGTCCCCTGAAAGAGCAGCAGTCCTACAGAGAAAGAGAGAAAGCTCCAAGAAGGTGCAATACTGGCATTTTACACGCACTCCATGCCCTCAGCCAAAGGGAAAATATGAGTCTGTTAGCTAGAAATCCATGAGAAACGGAAACATCCCATCATTGGCAGCAAAAATTCTGCTAAGCATCTGCACAGTAGAGCTGAAATAAAGGTCTTCAACAGGGCTTTCTACATCTTTCTACATCTCTCTGTATCTGTGTAATTTCCTATTACCTCCATTTTCTACAGCTTTCTACAGCTTCTACAGCCTTCCTAACTAGTCTTTCCTCTCCTTTTAATCTCTCTTCTTGTTGTTCCCACTATACCCCATCTGCTTTTAAAGAAATAAATGAAATTTTGAACTAGATATTTCAATTTTTTTCCTCTTATTTCTTGCTTCCCACCTCCATTCTTCATACAGGATAAAAGCAATGCTTTTTAGCATGAAAGTCATGGGCAAGTAGATACACCAGAATTCTTATCTGCCCTTTGATTACCTCTTGTGCTCAATATTAGTCAGTAAGCCTGACTAATGTCAGTCCTGTTTTACTTATGTGCAGTGGTCCAACAGAGAGGACTCATTAATTGGTGATGCTTAGGTTAGAGTCCCTTGTTCAGGTCTCTTCCTTTTTAAGCAAGGCTGTCATGTGGCAGAGACTGCCAATTTTATGTTCTTATTTTGCACCGGGAGAAAGCTGATGCTTCTCTTCCTTTGCCCTGTTCGTCTGAAGAGCTCACCTCAGTCACAAAGGGTGGTTTATTTTAGAAGAGTTAGTGGTCATTATATGCTAGTTAGGCAGCATGCTAGTGTGGGGAGAGTTAAGAAGCCTGAGGAACTCAGCTGAAGCCTAGGAATCGTCCATGTTCCCTGTAGTTTTAGGGAAAGAGGATGTGTGAAACCAAGATATGCTGCACAGTCATCACTCACAGGTGATGCCTCTGCCAGTGGAGGACTTGTTCAGTACCCAAGTTCTCTGTGAAGACTACACTGTGTCTGCACTGCATCACAGTTCACTCCTGTAGGAGCCTTTTTAAGGTCCCCCCACAGCAGTATCTTAGCATGAAAAGAGCAGCAGTAAGGTTATAGAGTGATGGAGCCAAGTTTTCCTAATGTTGTAGTCCCCACTTGGTTTCCCACAGGTTGGTTCAGAAAAGTACTGAATAAAAAGGGAGAGAGATTTTAAATTTCCAGACAATCTCTGAAGCCTTCCACTTTAACCCTGAGTGTGTGATTACTCTTACAAGCCCGGACACTGTATCAGTTTGGGTCAGTTAGCATTTTTGTCCTCTATATTTTAATGACAGGTAAATTGAGGTGCAGTATGTCTTGCTAATAGCATGTCAGTCCACAAACACCATATCTAGGAACATAACCCATGTCTCCTGAGCCTTGCTTTTAAATCTGAGGCAAAGCCAAAATGTTATTATTGGATTAGGATCTGTGGTCTTTATATCTGATAGATTTGAGCCGAAGCACTTCTGGAGTCCAGGTTCCTCTTATGCTTTTGCTCATGAAAACAGTACAGTGTAATTTTATTTGCACATTCTACTTGATCTGAGGCTTATATGAGAGGGGAACTGGGGAGAAAGGGAGCAGCAGTGAGAGTGGGTGAGTGCAAGAAGGCAACATGAGAAAAAGGCATTGGAAAGTAAAGAAGGGAAAAGCAAAAGAAAGATGTTGGGACAAGATGCAAAGAGAGAAAACAAGAGAAAGCAACCTGACAGAAAGGAGAGAGATTTAAGGCTAGGGTGGCAGGGGCAGGAAGAGGTCAGGAAGCAAGGAACAGCACGATATTTAATCTCAGAGCGACTGCAGCTCTTTAGCCAGGTGGCTGGTGGGATAACCGGCAGGAAGCTGGCATTTACCTGTATGCTAATTCCTCCCTTCCTGCCAGTCTGGCAGGATGAGTGCCTGCTCTCCCGGTGAGATGAGATCATTTGAAAAGCCCCCCTGGCTGCTATTATGAGGAGCGGCTGAAGGCAGGCTCCAGTGTTGTGGTGTGTGATAAGCATGGTAGCTGGGAGGGGAGGGGGCTGGTGGCAGTGGGAGCACTGGAGACAGGCTGCTCATTTAGTGCTGCCAAGCTCTGCATCTGATTAATTATGGAGCAGTTGATAAATAACATAGCAGAGATACGTAAATCAACGGGAGAGATGCAGGGAGCTGAGCAGGATCGAGGGACTGGCAGTGCTTGGGCAGCTCTGCTCGGAGGATCCTCGTTCTTGGCACGGGCACTGCCACGTTCAGCAGTGGCAGCTGGCAAGGGTGGCAGACACAGGGGGTGGCAGCGAGAGGCGCAGGAACAGGGAGGCAGGCGTGCTGCTCCGGCCCACGTCACGGCTTTCCAGGGAACTGTCCAAGATACGTAGGTGGTCCCTGCTAATACCACAAGCAAAAAACCCTTTGTAGTCTCTGAGACATTCATCTGCCTGGCCCTCATAGAAAAAGGGAAATGCTCTCCTCACTGCTGCAAAGACAAAATGTGGGGAAGCCGAGGGTTTGGCAGGGAAGGGCACTGAACCCAGCTTCCTTCTCTTCTTGCTCTTTCCCAGCTGTGGGTTTGTGGTTTAGTCTCTTCACTCTCTCCTTCCTCTGGATAAGGGAGAAAACCTATTTTTTGGAAGATAGCCGTGTGGCTTCCTGAAGACACATTGTTCCACTGCTGCACGCAAGGTTGTTCCCTTTGGCTACTACAGCCTATGGATGGGTGCCCAATGGGTGTCTCATAATCTCTTGGGTATCTTTGGGTGGAGTTGTCTGGAGGGACTCATGGCCTAAGTTTGCCCATGGAACCACAGAATGGATTGGGTTGGAAGTG
The DNA here is from genome assembly GCA_003676055.1 of Chloebia gouldiae. Classification (NCBI taxonomy): domain Eukaryota; kingdom Metazoa; phylum Chordata; class Aves; order Passeriformes; family Passeridae; genus Chloebia; species Chloebia gouldiae. The sequence goes on along the minus strand of QUSF01000035.1, from coordinate 6,070,439 downwards.
ACTTCAAAAGTTTTCTCATTTCAACTAGAAATGGACATGCTATGGACAAGCATGGTTTTCCATTAAACCAGGTTGCTCATAGCCTAATCCAACATGGCCTTGAACACTTCCAGGGATGGGACATCTATCTCACCTTCACCCTCTACTTTTGTGTGTTTCTGGTTTCATCCCTGCCTTTCCTCATCCTAAACAAGTATGTTTAAATTAATTCATGTAAACACAGGAGGAGGAACGTAAACAGCTGACTGCTCTTGGTCAGTGAATTCAGCCATAGTTCAAAAAAACCCAAGGACTCTCTCAGGATTCAGACCCAACCACCAGCATGTGGTAAAACACCAGTACTTACATCTGGGTTGTGTCCACACACTAATGTTTTTCCATACCTGGGTAGAATAAAACAAATGGTTAATTAGAGAGGGACAAGAATCTAGTGCAGGTGCAGCCAAGCTCACTTTGACTCTGGGCAAGGAAGAGCAGTCCTCTTAAAAAAAAAGACTGGAATGTGGCAAATATTAACTTGATATAAAATTGTGGCTTCTGTCATGTTCTATGTCTGAGGTGCAGTGAAGCAGTCAGCTGATGGTCTAATACTAAAATGTGGTCCATAACTTAATGCAGGCATTGTTTCAAGCAGGGGATGGGCATGGAAAGGTTAGTGGGATGAAACAGCACCTTGGTGAGGTGGGCATGAAAGAGTCCTACAATTTTCTTCTGTACCTTCGCTGTCAAGGCTCCTTGCCACAGCCCTGCCTATGAGTTTGTGCCTGTATATGTAAAAAGTGGGTTCAACCAGTGAAATCTCAGCATTAGTGACATTTCAAGTTATTCTGGAGTGCACTACAGTGTAACAGCAGAGTCTCAGGATATTGGTTTAACCCCAGGCAGCTGCTTGCTCACTCCCCCACCAGCAAGACTGGGGAGAGAATTGAAGGGTGAAAGCTGAAAAACTTGTGGGCTGAAATAAAGACAGTTTAACAGGGAAAGCAAAAACTGCCCACACAAGCAAAACAAAGAATTAATTCACCACTTCCCATGGGCAGACAGGTGTTGAGCCATCCCCAGGAGAGCAGAGCACCATCAAGTCTAACAGTTACTTGGGAAAATAACCACCATCACTCCAAATGTCTTTCCCTTCTTCCTTCTTCCTTCAGCTCCATATACTGAACAGGATGTCACAGGGAATAGAATATCCCTCTGGTCAGTTTGGGTCACCTGCCCCAGTTGTGTCTCTTCTCAGTTTTCCAGGCACCCCCAGTCTCCAGGCCATCACAGCAGTACAAAAAGCAGAAAAGGCCTTGTCTCTAAGCCCTGCCCAGCAATAAAGAAACCACGACTATATTATTGCTACTCTGCTCTGCACAAATTCAAAACAAACGCCCATACCCTCCACTGTGAAGAAAATTAACTCTCCCCCAGCCAAAACCAGGACATGGATCAATGAAAAGACAGATGCAAAGGTGACTGAACCCATTTTGCAGTGACTAAACCCATTTTCTCTCATCAGAAAAGTGAGGCAGTATTTTGAATGGAATGGACAATGTAGAAGAAAATTGGCTTGAAAAGTTTCTAAAACATGGAAACGCTGTTCCCATAGGGAAATTAATTTAATTGCAATGTGAAGAGCAGGAGATACCGGTGCATAAAAAAAATACACTTAATACTTCTGCATGTACTCTTGCTCTGCTTTATGAAAGTGGACACAGGATGCTAAATGTAGAACATCATGAACTGTGAAGCAGCAGCTGCCTTTATTGTGAGTTGTTTTTATCAGTGCAGATAAGTAGTTGGATGAGCATCAAAACAAGCATACATCTTTCAGGAAAAGCAACCATATGGGACTTCTCAGCTTTTAGATCTCCCTATACCCTATTTTAACCTTTCTATTGATTATACCTTTGAGCCATGCCTGGAATACATGAAGGCAATATTTGCTCTTTATGTCAAAGAGGAGTCACTTCCATTCTTGGCCCAAAGTTCAGTGCCAAAGCTTTCAAAACAAGGCTACATGGTCAGTTTTAGAGCTTGGCTGGAGGTAAAGCACCTGATCATGAGTATCCAATGCTCCAGATCTTTCTTGCACTGTCTTTCCTTCCTAATAGTGGAGCAAATTTGAGCACACCCAAGTTTAGGGAATGTTGCTATTGTAAATGCAACTCAAGACTAACTCTGGGTTTTGGATGGTCTTTGAGTATTACTAGCTTCAATACAATGGCAAAATGGGGGAAACCCCAAAAAGACCCCTAAACTGCTTATCTTCTTGCTAGTATGCCCCTTTAAAAACCAACTTGGGTACAGAAAAATATTCCAAAATTTGAATCCATCAATTAAAATTATTCTTTTTATTAGGATTGAGTAGAGTCACTAACAACTCAACTGAGCCAGCTTCTGACAAGTGTCTGTAAATCTAGAAATGGAAAAGAAATATCTCACCAAGCTAATCTGAAAACTCCAGACGAATAAAAAGTAAAAGAAATAACTCAGGTAAGGCAAAAGCCACAAGTAATTTAAATCTGTGAAGTGTGTTCTTTCCGATAATGTATTTTAAAGAGCTAATAGCACAGTGCAGAAAAAATGTTATAACAATCTAATGAGGTCCCATTAAGCTTCCTTTCCATTAAGTTCTTTTGGGTCCTATCTAAGCTAGTCAAATAGGTAATTTAAAACGAAACCTGCTTCTTTAGTCTAAACATGTGCTTGGTTAAGAAGGAGACTTGGGAGTTGATGCTGCCTGGGTTCTGTTACCTGCTCTGCCATCAAACTCTGCATATTTGGCTGAAAAAGCTCCCACCTCTGGGTCATCACTTCCTAGGTTGTAACACCCAGATAATTATTTTCACACACAGCTGACTGGGTAAGGGAAAGCATGATTCTCAGGGGAGAGCCTGGGATACTGTGAGAACATAAGGATGTTTTGGAGATGTGTATATATATATGCTTGCATATATATTTATGTATGTGTGTATTTGATCCCCAACACTCTAGGTAGGACACCTGGAGCTTGTCAGGGTTTGTTGCATGCTGGATATAAAGCTGTTAGATATTTATTTGTAGCTTTCTTTCACTGGAGCATGTGAAAGCACCAGTCTTTGGGATTTTATTCATCCAGGAGCAACTTTGACCCACAGAGGCTGTCAGTCAGGGGACGCTCATGGTTGGGGGAGAGTGGACAGATGGGTCTGCCTTCCCATGAGCCTGTTTGCCTTCCACCAGTTTTAATTACCAGCCTTTGCAAAGGTTCCTTTGGGAGAAAATTAGCCATCAGTTGCAACAGCAGCAGGCAAGACACTAGATCACTCATGAGCTGTCAGCTAACTTTAGCTCTCATCTTGCTGAGCCATCCTTTATTTAATCAGGGTCGGAGGAGCATCCGTGCCCGGGACTCAACTCTGCAGGTGGGGAATGATTTACTGCCCTGCTATCAGAGAGCTCTTTAATCTTGTCTTTATGAACACTTAGCACCTACAAATCACCTGTTTGGCTTGAAATACATCGCCTGCTTCATGCCTTGGTGCCCTGAAGTGGAGAATGTCAAAGGTACATCTTGTTTACACGACAAGATGCTTTATGGAACAAGCCCTACTGCTTGTGTGGCAAACCCTACCCCAGCCCTCTCCTCTATCTCCCTCTTGCAGTACTTGAAGTGCATGGTTTTATGCCCTGGATACCTTCTAGAGGGCCTTCAGCCCCCTCATATGAGCCTTTCACCTCTTCCATTCCTTTACTCAGGAAGCCGGGCAAGGTTTTCAATTTCTGCTGTGCTTCCTTAACTCTGGTTCAAACCTTGAGTTTGAAATTTCCTTTAAGGTTTTCTGGTTCATATTGTTTTCCTCCAGATGGAAAACAAAGGTGAGAATAGCTCAGGATTAATGTCTGACATTTCTTCAAATGCATTTTATCCCGGGTGGCTTCAAACTTCTTTCTATTCAGCCATCTCACTAGGACAGTGCAGGCAGCTTTGGGGTAGAGCAGGATAACCATGACTGTTAGCCATGCTGTGTGCCAGTTTGGGACAAGAATTAAAGAGTTTAATTGAAGCGAGATATATAATTGAAACTGCAGGGGAAACTTTAGGATAGACAGCAATTATACAAATTAGGACATCATGACACCATAGCTGCACTTTAAGAAAGAAAAGACATCTGATTTTAGAAAAGAACAATAACTGAAGAGAAAAACCCCAGGCTCTTAAATGTCTAGAGATGAGCAGCATCAGAGATCTTACTGGGAAGGCACATCTCCAGTGGCCTGGAGCCCCTGAATACCACAAAGGGGCAAGCTTTTGTTATAAGCTCAGAGAGCAGACATCTGCTACCTGATTAGCAGAACAAATTCCTTGTACGTACTTTTGCTAAAGCTCCTTTCTTCCCTGCAAGCGTGTGCTTACTGTCTGGAAAGGAAGAGCTGTCAGACTTTCAAACAGAGATGGGAAATGCGCATGGGGGATGTCTAAGACCTGGTGCAAACCTCACAGAGCCTTAAAATGAAGGTGCAGAACTATTCTTTGGGCTTTGGTGTCTTTTCCCGAAGAAGTCACGCATTAAACCCACTCAACAGCCTTTGATCATGCCGCAGAGAAGACAGGAGCCTGGAATGCCAGAAAGTGTCAGTCTGTCCCTTGACCTGCATTGCTGAAAAGATTTTAATATAGATAGTGGACAATCTCCTCAAGTTCGTGACTTTGCCCCCCACTTTCCAGAGTTCCTAGAATAGAGACAATCCAGGCTTGCATTGGAAGGTGGTAAGTATGGCCATGAGTCTTTAAGTCAGCAAGTTTTCCTCTCTCTGGCGCCCATCCCTTTCATAGTCATGAATCTTGATGTTATTTTTAGCATGAGCAGACCAAATGGAGTTGGGGGAGGAGGGAGTAAAAGTGAAGCTTACAGTATAATGTGAGCCAACATGCAGGCACTCTGCATTACAAAGAGATGAAGGATGGCATGTCATACATCAGCAGGAACAATAAAACATGATAGATTTCTTAACCTCAGTATCAATCCTAGATGAGCTTGTCCAGTTTCTCCAGAAACAGCCAGGCTGAGGTAGCCTGGAAAGTTTCTAGCTCTTTCCAGAACCAGCAGCTTCAGCCTCATGGATCTGTCAGGTTTAGAAATTACCTTTACACTGTACCAAGACATTACCAGCACCAGACAAGATAATGCAGGCCAGGCTGGGATCATGGTTTCAGTTCTCTCTTTGCCAAGAAAGCAACTAGAGACAATCATTTCCAAACCTGAAAGTGTTCAAAGTTACCTGGAAGGACTTATTTGAAGCTTAAACCTCATAATTTTTGTTTGTTTAAAAGCCCAGGATATCTTCAAGCTTGTATTATCCTTGGGAGAAACTGCTGACTGCTTCCAATTTCTGAAAACTATTTAAAAAGAATTCTTAAAGTGTTTGGTATTTTAGGATTAGATAGACTTGAAAGATCTCAGGCAGATTGGAAATTAGAATAAAACAAGCTTTCAAGTGAGATTCATTTCATCAACAGAAGAATAAGCCAAATTTTCTCTTTTTTTTATTTCCAAATATTAAATGCTTTAATGAAAAAAAAATGCTGAGGAACTGTTTAACACAGTGAGACAGAGTATGGGTCACAAGGCATTTGGGAATGAGGGAAGCTTGAATGCTTATTGTCTTCTGGTTGCTGTTGGAGATAGGATAATGACTGGGCTGTTATGAAGTCTGACCCTACACAGCAGTGGCTCCATCTTTATCTAGATCTCTATTTATCTGGAGATTAATAAAAATTGTACTTGAGTGTCTAGACTAGCTTCAATAAAAATAACCATAATGGAGCTTAATGGGTATTTTTATTGTGGGAAGCACAGTTTGTTGTCTGAATCTCTTTGAAAATGTTCTTCCCATTAGCTCCAGCAGACCTTTTAGAAAGTCTTCACAATGGAAATGTCTCTTCAGTATCATTTCACCTTGTGGACAGTCAGTACATGCATGTCAGGCTGCTCACTGCAGGCTTTAGTTCTGCTCTGAACACTCCATCTACAAGGTGACAGAGAACACTTTATTCGATGCAGCTCCTCCTTTCCCTCTCAGAGCAATTTTTCTTGTCTTTTTCCTGTTGTCAGTGAGCCACTGTTCCTCTGTGGGGCATCTTCTGGTCTAGTGGTGAATGGAGTATGTGTTGGGTATTTCAAATGGTTCTTGTCAGCTGAGAACTAAGAACCATTTTCCATGTGCTTTCAGAAACATAAGTGCTTCCTTGTACCCTGCATAGCTGCTTCATGACTTTTTGTAATGATTTCTTTTGGTGTGAATTAAATCATAAGTTGAGTTTGACTAAGAAAGTTCTGCAGAAAAGTAACCTGTAAGTGGTAGGGAAGGATTTAGAGTGGTGAGAAGCTCAAGTAGCAGGAAAGGATATAAGGTGATGATGAATGTTGGGAAAGGTTTTAAAAACTTTTGCAACTGGCCTGTGTGTGCTCAGAGTGAAGTCAAAGATAAACCAGTGCTATGTGCTCCTGAATATCCTACCTGTAAAACTCTGCATCTTGGGAAAGGAAAGAACATGGATTAAAAGCAGAGGATTTCAAGTGAACACCAAGGGGTCGATTATGGTGACCCAATGCTGAGAATCAAAGTGTGCTGTCAGAATCACATACATCTTGGTCTTTGAACTTGATTCCATTTTTAGTGCCTCTGCAGTTCTTGTTTCTACACAACTGGAAAGCCAGTCTACAAAAAGAAAATATATACAGTGCTACTAAGTTATGTTTATCCACTGCATTTTGCTATAAATGGGAGAAATGCCCCCACTTTTGCTGTCACTAAGTATGGAAAAGTGTTTGACTGCCCGTGAAAATGAGTCCTAAAAGCTAATATGCATCTCTGGCCAAAATGCTTGCTCATTAGAAAAACCACCCACAATATAATGAAATGACTTGACATTTTCTGTTTTGTTTAAAGCATCAATCATCCAATAAGGGGGCAATGCAAATACCATGTGACTTAAGTGACTAATGACCTACTACATCAGATGGCATCATAAACTGATAGACGTAAAGGGATGTCAGTACTTAAGACTAGTCCAGGCATGGCGCTGAGTCAGCCTGCCATTTTGTGAACAGCTCAGGCCCTCCCAGAGACAGTGAGCAAGGAGAGAGAGGGACAGGGAAAAGCTGCTGTGTTTGTAGGGCTCTTAATTACTGTGATGTTTTACCTTTATAATTAAAAAAGGAGAAAAGTCCAATTGCTTGGCAGATTTTCTTGTGTCAATACAAAAAAAAACCCCAAACAAAACAAAACAAAAAAAAAACAACCCAAAAAACACCAAACAAACAAACAAACAAAAAACCCCAAACCCCAACCATACTAGAAGCAAGCTGTCTTAATACATGCCATAGCCTCATATGTGTTCAGAGCAGGCTACCTGGTTAATAAATAGTTGGATGATTCTTTGAGAAATATGTTGTAATTTAATTTGTAAGTAGCATAAAAAGTGAGGAAATGGCTAAGGTCCTGCTCTAATTTTTCTGATAAAGATTTTGGCTGACCCCTGCTCTTCGGCGGTGAAGGAATAAGACTCTCTTACTGTTTCTTAGCTGGGTGTAGGGTGTTTTCCCAAGGAAGGCATCAGCATGAAGGCAGTGGTGGCTGTGGAGTGGTCAGGAAGTCATTGTGCTGATGGAGGAGGCATACTGAGGCTGGCAGTCAGACCAGTATCCAAGTGGGAGTAAACCCTTTTCACATGCTGGAATGAAGTATTTCCTGTGGTTTTTGTTCGGAACATGGTAGGACCTCTAGTTACCTCAGCACCTTGCAATATCTGTGCGAGTTTATTGGCCTCCTACTTTTCCAAGTCTGTTTTGTTTCCAAAGTACAACTCTATATGCTTCATGGCTCTGCTGAGAGGAGGACAAGGAGGTTAGCTCATATGGAAGAGCTGAGTTTTGTCTGTCAAGTCATGAACATTTTAAAGGGCACTGTAAGTTGAGTAGATTTGTGACACATATGTGTTCCATATGCTGTGATTTCCTGTCATGCCTACCCTGACCCTTTCTGTGGTCACCATTTTGGGATCAGCTCAGCTGTGACCAATTGCTGAAATGTCTTTTGTTTTTTTCCTAGTAAGAAGGAAGTTACAATGATTGTTTCTTGTATAAAATTGTGTCCATTTAAAATCATATGCATTGTCTTTGCTTAAAACAGAGACGTCCTGGGGGCACAAATCAACAGGTGCTAGGTAAATAACATGCAATCAAAACTAGTAAATGAAGCTAAGAGCTGGTAGCAGTGGGGGAAACGGAATAGAAACAAAAAAATGAATATGAAAAGCAGGTATTGGAGAGGGAAGTACTGGGGAAACATGGGAAGCAGAAAAAGGCATTCAAGCAAGTTATTCATATTGTCATTTGGGACTTCTCTGAAAAAATCTTCCCTTCTCTCCAGTACCCTTTCCCCATAATCATGGCTCAGATAGTGCAAAGAGAAGGAAAAGGAGAACATGTGGGGGAATCTGGAGATTTCTTTGCCTGCTTGAACAACAGTGTCTTTAATTTTTAGCACATGGTGCCAGATCTTTACCTGCTCTTTGCTGGAAAAATATTCTAGAAAATCTCTCCTGAGCCTGCTGGTAAGAAGGCAAGGTCAAACAGGTATTAACAGAAAGGACTCTTTTGTCCTTGTTTCCAATATCATCTAATAACCATCCTCCACCAAAACCCCAGTTTGCTTGTTGGAAGCAGTGTTAGGTGCTTGCGTCTCTTGCTTTAAAAGATTTCTGGTATCCTGCCTGGCTTCCTGCCACTGGTGCAGATGGGCACAGGTCTCCTGTAGTCCTGGGTCATATCTGCCATTTCTGTGCAGATATCTTGTGCACCCCAAGGCATCCCAAATGGCACCAAAAATCTATGTTTAGGCAAGTGAAGGGAGCCGCAGGGAAATGCCCTGCTTGGCAAAGTGTGGCCACCGATGGACTTAGAGAAAAGAGAAAGCCATCTGGGCCATGATTTAATGGAGTCAATTCATTGCTGCCAGTCTGGAGGGAGGGACGTGGCAAAGGTCGCAGGGGAAGGTGTGCTGGGGAGGAGGGAAGGGACAGATGTGACAGCCAAGTTCCATGTGGTTCTAAGTTCCATGTTCCATGTAGCTTGAAGACTGAAGCTTCTAGTGATTGTGTTGATATTGTGGCAGAGTTGATGCGCTTTTAACACTGCCTTAAAGTGATCAGAGAATGCAGCCAATGCTACTTCAGTGCAGGGTGCAAGCTGCCTGGGCTCCATCTCCATAGTCCTGGCAGGATCTCAGCTACCAGTGCCATTGTCACAGCCATCCAGAACAACTGGCACCACACCTGGTCACTGAACCAGCCTGCTGTCACATTGAGTCCTGTGGCAGTGGCTGGACAGCTAGCATAGAAAACTTGTGTGTTTTTGGAAAGAGGGGTGTCAGAAGAGTTTTCCATTAAAGAGGTGAGGAAATGGAGAAAAACAAAAGGTCAAGGCATTGATAACCATGAAATTAGCGTGTGGTAATAACAGATCATCAAGGGTTGAGTCTTGAAAGGGAGAAAGTGAAGTGAAGAGTTGTGCTTTAAGGGTGGTTGTCTTTTGAAACTGCGTTCTGTTTAAGTCCCTGTTGGTATCTGTATTTGCACTGCCAGGACATGTCTCATAAACATGAGGAGCATGCTTATTTTTATTCTCTGGAAAGCAAATGATCCAAACAAGCATGCTTTTAAATTCTGAGTATACAGTGAACAAGTCTGGTCCTGCAGCCCTGTCAGCATCCCTGGCTCCAGCCTTCAACACTGTCTGCTCTCCTGTGCTGAGCTTCCTGAACAAAGCTCCAGTTGCTCCCATCAGAGCTCCACAGCTGCTCCATCCTGTGAGTGTCCAAGGAGTCATTGCACAGCCTGCTGGAAGGTGGGCCAGCCTTAAGGTGGGAATTGGGAGCAAGTCTTTGAGATACATAAATAGGAAATCCATCAGTCATCTAATCAAAATTTTTTTTCTTCTCTTTCTAAATGGTAGACTGAGACTTATTTGATAATGATGGACTATCTTTTGTCATGTAGTTAAATGAATAATCTTTCACTACTATTCCTATTCCACATTTATGTTCTTCCTAGGAGCTCCAGATGACTTTGCAAAGCTAGTAGAAGTGAGGAAGTAGTTTGCAGGTGGAGGGGAAAAGAAGTTAAATTCTTTCATGAAAAATGGGATTCTGTGGTTAATGAAGCAGGTTTTAAAGAAAATTTTCCCAAAGAAAGCAATTAGAATGAAACATTTCAGAGAAAATGTTGATTTTTTAAAAATAAAGCTTATTTCTAATTTAATTTGTAGAAAGTATATATTTTCTGCCCTTCAATTTCTACACTGTATTTTTTTTTCTGTAGGGACTTCCTTTTTGTACTTCTTTTTACTTTTCCAGTTAAGCTGCAAGAGATAGTAACAGTTTCTCATTTTCAGAAAGATTTGCAGGCCATCTGCCCTTTCTTTTGGCATACCCTCAAGGGAACAGCAGTGGAGGTGGGCTAAGGGACCATGCATCTCTCCTGAGGGCCATGCTCCAGCCTCCTTGGTTTTCCATGGACCTGGGCACAGGATTGGTCTAAAATGAGCAGCCAAAACAATCCTCCTTTCTCTGAGCCAGTCCTTCCCCAGGGCACTGGCATTCTCAGCTGATCAATTCTCCCCAGGATCCCTCCCCAGTGTGAATACTAATAGGAGGGGTACAGGCAACTGATTTATAATATTCTTGAAAATCTGGATAGATTGCTGTAACGATCAGAATTAATTACTCTTTTCAAGATTTTATGTTTCCAAGCTTCCTTTTTCCTCCTCCTCCTTCCCCCCTTCCCCCTCCCATCCCTGCCAGCTCAGTAGTCCTCTTTTCCCTCTGGAGTCCTTCCACCTTGGCTCCTGGCCAGCTCCCTACAATAAAGTCACATGCTAATCAATAACACTTTTATTGAGAGTGACAGACAGGAGCTAACTGCACTGAAACAGTAACAAGTTCAGCCAGTAGTAAATGCGCTCCCCTCAAATCCCAGCCCTTGTGCTTTGCTTGCTGCCTCTTCACCTTCCCTTCAATATCTATCTCAGGCTGCTACTCCTCCCTTCAGACCGCACAACACAGTGGTTTTATGATGACCCTGTCTAAAGTGACAGTCGCCTCCAGGCCTTCTGACAGGAAGAATTTGGTCCCTGGGATTTCAATACCCCTTGGCCTTGACTGTGCTGCTTTAGTAAACTGGTGCTCAGGGCACGTAGCTATTCTTATTTCGGCCGAATGCAGGCCTCTTTCTGTGAGAAAGGTTGAGGTATTGTGGGATAAGAACAGAAGTCTGCACAGTCAGTTCCAAACAAGGTATAACCCACAGTAGTATGTTCATTTCCCAGCACCCTCAAAGTCTTATGCTACCCCCACACCCATCTGATGCTAAAACAAAGGTCCATGCAGAGCTCTGCAATGATGCAACCACACCAGTCTATAATTTAACAAGAACTGAGACCATTGTGGGTGGGAGTGAATCCAGCTTGTGGTAGGGCTCTGAAGGTCACCTCTTTGGCCAGAATAGTGCTGGTACTTTCTGACAGAGCTTAAATAGGACCCTGACTTGTTTTGCTTCTGACTTGGCCTTGCAGCTGCTCATAGTCTGCTGGTCTGGGAAATGACTATTTCCTGCATCTGGAGATGCTCTGGCAAGGCAGAGCAGCATGGTGCTGAGAAGCAGCCTCTAACGTGCTCTTCCAGCCCAGCTGACTGACTGTCAGTCCTGAGGGCAGGCCCTTTGTGCTCAAGCATACCACTGTGCCAGCAGAGCTCCTGTTGTTTGCCATGACTCATTCAAGAGCACATGAAAGCAGGTCTAAGACAAACTGAGAGGCTAATGGCTCCCAGACCATGAGAAGATAGACGTTACCATTAAAAAAAAAAAAAATTGCTGGTCATTCCTATTGCTGCTTTACTGATCCAGGCAAAACTTGGTTGGTGTAAAGTGTCAGTGTAATGGGACATAGGAGTCAAAGTGCCTCTGATGTGCCTCCAGGAATGACACATCGTCCTCTTCCTTGACACCTACACAGCCTCTTGCTTTGCCAGAGATGTGATCAGCTGTATCCGTGCCTCCTTCCTATCACACTTTCTGCTGAGCAGGGAGAGAAGTCTCATCTTCTGGTGCTAACTGTCCTCATCCACTGGATGCTGCAGGGACATCGCACACCTCTTGCCTCACTCGTTCACAAGCATCACTTTTGGTTCATCTAAAATAGATGGTGGTCCCCACCTTCCATCACATGCCATCTGATACCATCATAATCTGATGTAGGTATGCCAAAAAATCTGAAATGTTGTGCTTGTCTAGTATAATATAAAACCCAAAACAGAGAGAAGGTTAGCAGAGACAGCTTTGCATGTTTAGAAATCTGCCTGCTTTCTCTGTACCACCTACTTACAGTGAGTCTGATCTATCAGCAGTCCTGCAAATCCTAGCTCAGGGGCATTTGGAAGGGAGTAGGATTAGCTGAGGTCTTCTAAAGGAAACCTCTAAGGCTATGAAATATTTCTAAGCTTAAGAAATAATACTTATAATTACTTTTTATAATTATTTCTTCTGTCAGAAATATGAAAATCAAATATGTGTAATGTTAAAAAATTATTTTTCATTAAAAGTTGTAATTTCTTTTATGGACTCCTCAAATGTTCTCTATCATTTTTTGATAAATTGCTTCATTTCTGGCAGAACACTATCTTATACCAATTGAAAAAAAATCAGTAGAAAAGTTTTAAAAACCAAGTAAGGCCTGATAAGGGTTTGGGATTTTTTTTTCAGTTTTTAAGTACAGTGTATTTGGGGGAGATGGTGTTGTAACACAGAATAGGATCTTTGGCCTTCTACACAATGAGCAGAGATCAGTTTTCTGGATCCTTTATGAGTTGGTAAATCATTTATTGGGATGTGCTGTTGAACAAAACACAGCAGTAGTGCTTCATAAAATGTAAATAGTACAAAATACTTTAGTTCCATTAACAACCTGTAACTGACGCACTTGAACTATTTCTCATTTTCCTTTTTAATTTCTCTGTCTTGTAAAGTGGAGCTTGGTTTATGATGGCAAATAAAAATGAATTTGGTGGATCTCATCTTAATTTTATCATCCCAATATAGTCTCTACTCAAGGAAGATTGGAGTGCAGGAGGGAGGGGGAACAGCCAAGGGAGGTGCTGGGGTGGTTGTGGCATAGCAGGGGCAGTGGCCAAAAGCTGGCTGGGAAGCCAGACCCTGCTTGGAGGTCAGTTCTGAGGTGTACCATCAGTCACAGAGTCCCATGACCACTCTTGCTTAGAGCTGCTCTTGGCTCAAGATAGGGATATTGATCCCTGACTGCCAAGAACCACTAAATCCTCTTTCAAATTAAAATAAGTGAATAAATAAGCACAGACAGAAATGCAGGAAGCACTCCTTTTCAGATTACTTTGCAGATCAGGAGCCAAGTGAAAAAATCTGTGGGCCACTGGGATTAACTTGCTTGCAACAGCAGGACCAACAGGGGGTTGCTTCTGAGGACAGTGGGCCCAGTCCATTGGTGATTTTCTCTGAGGGAAGGCTTGCTACGCTTATCCATTAAATATTTTCTTTGGCTTGTATTCAGAAATCAATTGTGCTGAATGGGGTTGCTGGCCAATCCCCAAACCACTTCCTCTTTTTCACCTTCTTTCTCATGATGAGGGAAAGCCTCAACTCTCCCTTTATCTCTTGAGTATGGTTTACTGGCTTTAATCTGGGAAATGGCAAGACAGAATAATTTTTTGTTCTCTGGACTATGGAGGTTTGACAGGATGGTGGAATGGTGGGGAAGACAATGGCAACTTGATATTAGAAACCAAACTTAACATTTGTAGAGATTCCTTCAACAGGCTTTGTTCTGTCTCCCTCAGAACTACAGTCCCTTTTGATCTAGGATGTGACATCTCTTTGTAAGTATTTTCTGCAGAGAACTTGCAGCACCTGTCCTTGTGTTGGGCTTCAGATGCAGCCTGGGAGGGACTTGCAAGGGTTGTCTCTGAGTTTCAGCTGTTTTTTGTTCCGGAGCACTTAGCAAAGACAGAGAAGGTGGATCATCCTAGGATAGAAAAAACAGAATATGTGGTAAATTACCTTTCTTCTCTCATCTTCCTGCAGTTTTCCTTTTAGGAAGTGGAGGATTTAAACCAAATAATTCCAGCTTCTTCTCAGTGCATCTCCACTGTGTTCACCTACTGCTTGCTAATTCCATATTGATTATTTTATTCTTAGAGGCATAAGAATATGGCCCTATGAATGGAGGGATAAAATGGAACTTTCTTTCTGTTCTTACTAGAATAAAATGCAAATGGATGCTTCAACATCCCCTGTACTTTCAGTCCTGAGGCAGAATTTCCCCAAGCAACTGAGTAGACACAGTCAGCCATAAAAAATATCAGGCTCAGTCCAACCAGCAATTTTTCCTCACAGTAGTGCATATGGGAACAAATTGATGGGAGGGGATATACCACAGCACTGTGGAAATGGGAGGGAGCAGATAAATTACGACCCAGCATCACAGGGAAGTGCAATTATCATTTAGCTGCAACCTGCTGATCCCACTGCTTTACCTCTCCCTTGGCTTTCTGGAATGGAGGAAGACTAAAATGGTGCTCAGCCACCCAAAAGTGTGCTGATACACCAGTCCTACCTTAGCCCTTGCCCCTCAAAAGCTGTACACCTCCAGTTCTTCAGATTCTCATACTATACTCGTTTCCTCCTCTCTGTCTGTACCTGAGTAGTTTGATGTCCTGGGGGATCTGTGAGCAATGCCCTAACAATCTTCCTCGACAAATGAGTGATGGGCAGTCTTGTGGATCTCTGAAAGCACTTTATGATGCCTCATATTAGTCAAATCTCTCAGATTGTAATGTACTTCCACTAGCTCCATCAGGGTACATGTGCATACGTGCCTCTGTGTGTGCAGATTAAAATCTTTGCCAACATGTCATCCTTTATTGAGCAAAATATTGACAGGTTTGGATGTGGAGAGAAGACAGGAAAGAACATTGTGTCTTTCTGGAGAACTAAAAGGCCTCTGCCTTCTGCATTCAGTGCCTTCCTTCATCTCATGCACACATGCATGCACAAACATCCCCCGCCACTCCTACAACCACTTCCCAGCATAGAGTGAGAGCCAAGGAGAGTATATATTTTCTCATCATGGAACAAAATCTTTTTTAGAAAAATAATAAAACTTCATTAGAGTATTAATTCGAAGCTTTTATTTTTTATAGTCCCCTTTTTATCATTTTTATTGCTAGGTTTAAAAGGAGGAGATTCCCTACATTAAGGAGGCAGCAAGCTGTTTTACATGGAGTGTCCAAGTGCCATTTACTAGTATCAACTTTGGGATGCAGTCTGGTTGCTTTTGCGCCTCAATTGCTCTTAGTATCTCTCTGTGCTTTGCTTTGGTGCTGTCTGAGGCTGTTTACATGCTGTACATTTGCCCTGGCGTCCTTTATGTGTATCCTGTCTGTCACAGGGAGTTGGAACTGGAGTAGATGGTGAATTTCCACATGTGTAATGCATGCTAATTGTTTTCTAGTGTACTTTCTATGAGGCTGAACCTTGGCATAGATGTGAGCCAGCTTTTTCTCACTTTGTCCCTGTGCTGTGAATCTTGTAAGGTAGAAGTTACACATGTCAACATCTACCTAATAACAACACATGAATTGTGCAGAGCCCTGAGCTCTCTGTGAGGGAGACATGACCTTCATTATAATGATACAGTTGACATTTTCCCTGTGACACTTACTGTAACATCATTGCTTCCTCTTGGCATCTGTGGGCTTATCAGGCAGCTTGTTCAATCAATCTGGAGCTGTGATGAAACCAGGCAGGAGAGAAGAGGCTGAGATTTGAGGGGGAAGAAGAGGGAGCGGGTCAAAAAAGGAGGATTCATGGAGTATCAGAGCATACAGAATATTTTTGAATGTGAGCTAATCTAATCCTCTCCCCCTAGCATCCGTCCCCATGCCTGTGGATTCACAAACACCCTGCACTGCAGAACCCAGCATCCCTACAGCTCACCACTTATCATTGGCATTCCTGCTACTGGTGGCAGTGGCAGTCCTCTCAGCAACAGGAGCCCAGACTTCCTGGGCAGTCAAAGCCACCAGAGAAGGAGGTCCAGGGGCCCCTCTTCCATTGTGCAAACCCCTTGCAAGCAAGGGTGGCTCAGGCACCCTGCATTTATCCTGAGGCTAACATTATGGCACACTAAGTAATGTTTGTTTGGGGACAATCCAGGAGATCTGGTCTACATTCAGAATGTTTGCAGGCTCATCTGCTGATGTATTGAAGCTGGCTAGGCTTTGACTGATCTTGAGGGGAAAATCAGGCCCTAGAGTGGTCAAAATCTGGAGTCAGGTGTGCTGACTCAGTCTTTCATCTTCTTGCATATACTTTTTTTCTGTCTTTTAGCATAAGTCCCATATTTATCATCACAGTGAGGAAATCAATTATTGCACTAGCTGGGGCTTGGGGTTGGTGTCTGCACTGTACTAGCCCTTGGCTACCTAATACCTGCCCAAAATGAGGCAGGCGCATGTTAAGAGCTTCTGGTCACCTATAGTGAGGGGTGGTATAAGCTAGTTTAATGTACAGAAGAAAAGCTTTGTATCCTATTATTTCCCAAGCATCTCAATTTCTTGTTGAAACTCCTGAGCTTAAGTCTTGGGTCCAAACACTCCATCTATGCTGAGTGAGGCTAGTGTGGAGTCCTGCACTTTTGCTCCTAATCTGCAATCTGTAAATGTCACATGCACCACTAACTCATTACAACTAAACTGATGCTACAATTTTTGTGTCAGGGCTGATGAGAGGCCTAAAATTAAAATTCTCCGCAGTTTCATCTGGCAAGTAGGCACATGTATTTCCTGTCCTTTTTCTGCTTTCCAGTCACTCCTCGAAGCTACTTTTGGGTACAGCTGTTGCCAGGGCAAAGCAAGCCCTGCACTGTGTTTTACTCCTGACAGCATTCTTGGCTGGTTAGCTGGGAGAAGAGGAGAGTGGAGTAGAGCAAAGTGGCTCCTTCATTTTTCACGGGAACATAGAATTTGACATACAAGATCAGACTCTGCCTTCCCTAATGGCCAAATATGTAATATTTCAGAGGAGTGCAATATCCTGCCAATAGAGAATATATTTATTGGCACAGCTTCCTGCCAAGAGTTTTGGATTGAGCTGCCTGATAGACAGGAGGTGCAGTGAGAGCTGCTGCAAAGAGGCAGGTTGGAGGCCCCTCATGTCTCAGGGTAATGCTTCAGGCAGGGGACTCCCTTCCTGAGCCCTGTGGAAAGCACTCTACTTCCTGAGGCATGAGATTCATCTGCCTTAGTAATTACTGTGGCTCCCATGGCTACATATGTTATTAGCAGGTATCACATGTTTCAGGCATCAAATGAGGTCTGAGGGGGAGAAACCCCAAAATTCATAGTCATTGTTCACCTGAGTTGATGTGCTCTTGTGGGAGGGC
This sequence comes from Chloebia gouldiae, assembly GCA_003676055.1. Taxonomy (NCBI): domain Eukaryota; kingdom Metazoa; phylum Chordata; class Aves; order Passeriformes; family Passeridae; genus Chloebia; species Chloebia gouldiae. The sequence goes on along the minus strand of QUSF01000035.1, from coordinate 6,052,938 downwards.
ATCTCCCAAGTTGCTAATGTGTAGCTTTACAGGCTATGATATTTGCGTGCAGTGGAGATGATGGGATATATCTTTCATTTCATCTGGAGTTAAAATAGCTCAGGATTATGAGAGATAAGTAGAGTTAAAACTCCCTGTTATTTTAGCATTATATGGCACTTTGGACCTTTTTAGCTTCAGTAGAACTGTATTCTGCCTCCAGGGGAGAGGACACTTTGTTCCCTCACACACAAAGAACATGAAGAGGTTTCCCCCGTGAATGTCTTTAACAAGGAGAGGAGAGCAGCATGGGAGAATTCAAGTAGAGCACAATAAAGCATTTTCCATTTCAAATACAGCATTACCACAGCCTCAACACTGGGATGGGGATATTGGAGATTTTGCACTGTTGTCGCTCAAATTCTAGCAGCACTTCTTAGTCCTTCCATATCTAATTTCGAGCTCAGCTGCCTCTCAGGTATGTGAGAAGACAAATTTTCCTTTCATTGCTTTTTAGGGGAAGTGAGGAAGGCTTGAAGGTTTTTTACTATAATGTCATCTGATGAAATGCTTGACAATACAGCCCTAAATGTCACCTGATTATTCAAAACCAAAAAATCTAGAAAACTAATTTTCATGGTTTGGGGAGGTTACACTCAGGATTTCTGATTGCTTGAACTGCCAGTACATGGAAACAAAGACAGACTATTTAGAAACAAAAGTGCCTTGATTTCAGAGCTGTTTTATACAACAGAAATAAGACATCATTCCTTTTCACTGCTCCCTCTAAGACTCCCAGCAAGCATTTTTCTCACAGCCAGTGAAGGGTGGCTATATCTCCCTTCATAGTGTGTTGGTACCTGCAACAATCTGCACATTGTACAACAACAGCCATTTGCCTGCTTCTCTGTTCTCAGACCCGTGGTCCTTAAGATGTGCCTGCTATATCACAGTTTTGCTTCCTCTTAGGATTCATGGAGAGGAGGATGGGCAAGGGTGGGAGAGAGGTTTTCCTCTGTTCATTAGAGGATAAGATTGAGCCTTATTATTAATTATTCCTGCATTATGGCCACTGGTGGCCTGTAGTATTCCAGAAGTCAGACTGCCAGCAGCACTAAATCAATGCTGCTGCCTGTTCAATGTTATCAGTCTGTAGCCACACAGAAATTTGGTATGTTATAAAATCAGAGTAACGCTTCATAATTGCCTTGCAAAAGTGAGGCATTAGTGTTTTCTAAGTGACAAGCCTATCTGGAAATGCAATCGGGTCTTTAGCTGTAATGCTACAGCAGTGATAGCTAAGTCATACTCAGGGCAGAAATTAACTAAAAATTAACCGTACAGTTGCAAATAGGCAAAGCAATTAAGTGCAACCCATCCTCCAGGCTGCAAGGGCCTTAGTGCTCATCACTGAGGAGACATTTCTACCTGTGGAGCTCTCCAGGCTGAATGCATGTTAAAGACCTCTGTCTTTTTCCTCAGCATCCACAGACAGTTCGTCCCAGGCAAAGTGGTATTTACCTAGCTCTTTCCTGGCTCTTAGAGCAATGGTTGAGAGCAGATCAGTACCCTCCTTTTTGTTACAGAAGAAAAAATGGCACTGAGAAGCATTCAGAGAAAGCACTGAAGAAATCTCTAAGCTGCCATTAAACAAAAGTTCTTTTTCACCTGGGCCCTGAGCACATTAATTTGAGCAAATTAATTTGGGTCTATCCCAGTACCATGCCCTGGGTATGTTGCTCTGGGAGGTGACCTCTTGCTCCCCTGTGCAGCAGGAACTTCAGCCTAAGTGAAGCCAGCCCCAGAACCTGAAGTATTGCTTCAAAAAGGTGCAAAATTAGAGAAGCTACGGAAAAACTACTTCACATCCCCTTGAATCCTCGGGCTGGGCTCTGAACGTGAAAGCCATCTGTTCCTCCTTCCACCTATCTCAGACCTAAGACCATTAGGGAAAGATGACTACTCTCAATGTTAAGATCCTCTTGGCTGGCTGGTGTTCTTTCCCAAACTTTGGCATCCCTCTGCCCAGTTTGGCCAGAGAATAATTTCCTCTGTGGTTCAGCTGGCTTGGCATCTGCTTGCAGGACTTGGACATGGTGCTCTGAGTCTCAGCCATGAAAACACGCTGGCCATGCACACACAGAAGCCTGGTTTGCCAGCCTGAAAGACTGTGGCCAGTTGGTTGCATCCACTGTAGTGTCTGGCCACCAGCTGGGAGACATGACAGCCAGAACGTTGCTCCGTATGCTAATGAATTGCGAATGATTACAAAACCTGTTTCTATAAAGGCTTCTCCTTGATTCTTGGAATAGTTGCATGCTGTGTCCCCCTCAGACCTGATAAAGGTTTGGGAAGAATCAGGTCAGTGATATGCAAAGGACAACATAGCATCAAATTCAGCATGCCCTCTTCATATTATACATATATATATATATATATTTATTTAACAAAACATAACAGAGATTTTACATTTCTTAGAAGCTGCTTATCTCTAGTGAGCAAGTTTGTTCCATGGTGCCAAGCTTGGGCCAGGCCTTGTTTATCAGCTGATAAATATTTACTGTGCAATGTATTCCTCTGTCTATATATAGGAAGTTAAACCTGTGTAAGATCCAGGAGAGAAGAGAGAAGTATTTCAGAGTACTTAAAGAAAGTTATCTCTGCATGTCTTTAATTAATAGAGTAATCACTTGAGGAAGAGCAGTAGTCACCATACTGTGTCTTTGGTAGGACCTGAACGACTTTCATACCCCTCCAAGACTATCAGAACTAGGATTCTGGTTATGTGTGCAAATTTCAAGCCCAATTGGTGACATTGTATAAAGTCTCAGTTCTGACAGTAAGCTGAGCAAAGGCTGCATATGGGTTTTTGAAAAAATTGGGAACTTTGTATGTAGTCCCTAAGCCTCTTGATTCACTGGGCAACCTTGCATATGTTAGCCTCCCTGCTTAGTGTCTCTGTGGAAATGACTGTAACAATATCGACTGATTAAAGATCTTTAAACTTTGCAAGTAAAAATGCCAAAAAGGTGCTAAATATTATGTATCTTTACTTAAAGTTTAGGGTCAGGATGATTTTTAATGAGGCTTATGTGCATTTATAAGCTTAAGCCATGTAAAATGTGCTTACTGGCAGCAAAAGTGGTTGTTAAAATGCGATCATCATGTGGCCCAGAACTGACACTTCTGGATCCTAGTCCACTGTGATGCTAGATCCACTCCAGGTTTCATGTGCTCATGTTGACTTTTCTTGGAATAAAATACATAATGGATCAAGCTGCCATATTAAATTTAGTTGTTCACTGTCACATCACCTGGTACACAGTCTGCTCCCTAAATCCCATACTAATCCAGTTGTCTGTATCTTCTTTGGTATAAAAGCACATTAGCTTCAAAAGAAGCAGCAGAGACAATATTTATAAAAAAATAAAACAGTGACGAGAGGGTTAACATCAAGCTCCAGTCCTAACCTGATACAGCATTTATATGTCCTCAGGAATAGCACTTCAGCCCCAATATGTATATTCTTGATGTTTCACTGGGAAGATGATGATTTGTGATTTCTCTTTATCCTCTCTCACACCCATCTTCTTTTATTTGCTTATGGCAACCCCGATGTGTAGTGTAGTTTTAGCAGTGTCAATAGTGTACCTTTTACCTGGAGTGAGTTTAATAGGATTTGACAGTGACAGAGGATGAGAAAATTCTGTGATTCTATTATTCATCCCATTCCTGCAGCAGTCTGTGTAGATTGTATACTATTAGGAGAAAATATTTGTACTGAAGATTTCCTATCTCTCTCTCTCCATCTGCCTCCATCCTTACAGTTTGCTGCCATCATCACACTGTGGGTATCTCTGGTCATTAAAACCTTTTGTAGGAAAAAAGTGAAGAGAGAGGCAGGAGAAAGGCCAAGGAACCACTTAGATATCAAATATTATAAATTCATATATTAAAGAAGATACCTTCCACTTAGATATCAAATATTATAAATTCATATATTAAAGAAGATACCTTCTCCCAGAAATGTTTATGAGCAGCAATTCAAGCAGAGCCAGAGCCACTTTTGTCACTCATGTGATTTGCAAGCATTGTGTTTGACAATTGGATCTGCCTTGAACGGATAGCTATGACTAGTTTGTGTTTTTACAGCACCTCTCTACATACAGGCATTGCCAGTGTCTTCATATTCTCCCTTACCAAGCTGCTGTTATGGGGCTGTGTCTTTGAGCTGTTTGAATTGTATTCATTTCAGTTTTCAACTGACCTTGATTTGCTCCCTGACCATTGCTCTACTTCCTGATCTCTACGGCTTCTGCTCACACAGTGCTGGACATCACTGAAAGAACTGGGGAGGCAAAGTCTCAGCATGATGCTGGCCTCTTGACTTTGATTCCATCATCTCTGCAGTGCAGAAACATATAACTGACTCCTCCAGTTGGAAAAGGTAAAATATCCTTTCCGAAGTCCTTCCCAAAAAGGTTAAGAATTTAATTTTGGATGAACATTCTGGCCCTCTGAGCAAGTCTTTATATTAATGATCTCATGACAGATTGCTCCTTAAACTGGCCATAGCGCAGGTCAAGACAGAGTGAGAATATTCTCTATTTAATGAGGCAGAGATCAGAACCTCTAATATTTCATCATTCGTGCTCAGGGGAGGAAGGGAGTTATGAGCTTGGAGAGCTGCTGGCAGAAGGGGCCCTCATGAGCAGCTGCGATGGCAACTTGCTCACTGCATGGTTCTTAGCCCCCAAGAACTTACTGCTGTAGGTTTCCAGCTTCCTCTTGGAAAAACTAATCTTCATCATTAAATTCATATAAATGATTGACTTCAGTGTTGGTGAAAGATCCGAGGCTAATAACCCTTGGGACAGCAGAGAAAAATTTAGTCTGTAGAGAGGCGTAGGATGAGGAACATGTATGCCAGTGGTGTATGGACAACCACGGTTTACAGGACTTTGTGGAGCATTTATTGTTTCTCATCAGCTTTTGCCTAGGAAGGGTGGGCAATCTGATACTCAGATGCTAGTAAATTAGAGAGCCATCTTGCAGATCCAGTGGTTTACAAGTGTCTTAATTTATTAATGAGTGGAGGCCATCTCAATGTGTGTATATATAGATTTTAGATCAGTTGACATGATGTACATAAACAATCAAACTTGTAGCATAATGCTGAGATGCTAATGTTAAATCTACCCCTGACTTGAGTGCTACTTTTCAGTAGCACTGTGTCCCTGGGAAGCAGTGATATATAGTGCTGTGCAAATCACTGGTGCTCTTAAACTGCAGCTCTGAAATATTTACACATCCAAAGTGTGTGTGTAAATTGGGAGTATTACAACGTTCCCATACGGTGACAGAGATTTGTAAATTTTGCTTCTGTGCTGTCCAGCATTTCCCTGCTAGTGACCGAGAGCCAGGACTCAAGAGCATAAATTCCCCAAATAATTCTTGCAATACTTAGGGTAAGCTCAGCTTCTTCACTTAGCTACTAGAAGCAAATCTTTCCGAGGTGCCACAGTTATTATTTGCCCTTTGAAAGGGACTGGTAGTGTCTTCAAAGCAACAGCTCCTGGAGAAAAAATAATAGCTATGCAAGGTGCTATTCCATGGCATTGAGTAAGGCCATCCTGGCTGGCTCTAAGTCTAACTGGATTGGTCAAGGCTGGACTTTGAATCCTGTGTTCAGTTTTGGGCCATGCATGACAGGAAGGACATTGAAATGCTAGAGTGTGGCCAGCAAAGGGCAATGGAGCTGGTGAAGAGTCTGGAGCACAAGTCTGATGAGGAGCATCTGAGGAACTGGGGCTGTTCAGCCTGGAGGAAAGGAGGCTCAGGGCAAAATTATTGTTCTTTACAACAAAAGAGGTTATGGTCAGATGGGGGCTGGTTTCTTCTCCCAGGTAACAAGACAAGAGGAAACAGCCTCAAGTTGTGCCCGACAAGATTTACATTGGATTTACACTGGGAAATATTTCTTCACTGAAACAGTTGTCAAGCACTGGAGCAGCTGCCCAAGGAAGTGGTGGATTCAACATCCCTGGAGATATTTAAAAGATGTGTTGATGTGGTATCTAGGAACCTGGGTTAGTGGTGAGGTTGGTAGTGTCAGGTTAATGGCTGGACTTGATCATCATAGATGTGAAAAATGCATATTTTATGATTGGCTTTTCACAAATATTACAATGAATATTATATGTGTAATGTTAGAAAGTTATGCTGTATTAATTCTCTTACGTAGTGTGTGAAATGTAGTTTTAGGTTACAACATAATGTTAAAATAGAGACTATGTATGTGGGGGAAGTTTTTTGCTTTTTTTAGGAGTGAGATACTCACTCTGGGGAACACCTAAATCTTCCAAAGGAGAGGAATTTATGGTTTCTTATCAGAAGAAGCTAATTTCTTCAGGCCTGGCTCAGCGTCAAAGGTGCCAGGGAGGTTAGAGGAAACAGTTGACATACACCAGACAGAGTTTCTTGTTTAGAACAGAATGTATGCATAACCATGAAGGATGTATGAATATGCAACAAGTGTATTGTTTTAAGAGTGATTCCTTTGTTCATAAGGCATGCTTTTCATGACTTAGTGGCCGAGAGCATCCGGACGTCTGTAATTCTTTGCTTTTTATTGTCTTGTAATTGTCCTAACTCTAAACTTTAATTACTCTAATTGTATTATTATTTTTATAACCATTTTATTATTATTAATTTTTTAAAATTTTAAAAACCAAGTGATTGGCGTTTTTCACAATAGAGTTCTTTTCCAACCTAAAAAATTATCTTATTCTGCAACGGAGGAAATATGCCTGAAGAGCAGCAGATGGTCCTTCCTTCCTAACTCATCATGGATGACACAGATAAAGTCAGAGTTCACAGGTGTGCAGCCGAGCCCTGCGTGTCAGCTGGGACCATCCAACCTTCCTCACTTCCCTCCACGCTGCGGGGACAAATGGCTCCTCACGAGGCACGGAATTTGCCGGTCCCGGAGCGCTGCCGGCAGCTCCGGCTCGTCGGCGGCGCCGCTCGCTGGGCGCGGGGCGGAGGCGCGTCACGGCGGGCGCGCCCCCGCCGCCGGGGGTCGCTCGGCGCCGAGGCCGCGCCGGGGGCGGCGGGAGCCGAGAGCGGAGCAGGCCCGAGAGCCCTGGGGGGGCTTGCTCAGCCTCCGCTGCCACGGGCTCCTGTGAGCCATGCACCTCCCTGCTCTGCCATGCTCGCTCTCTGCTGCTCCTCGGGGAGGGGAGGTGGAGGGAGAGGCGCTGATTCCGGCCCCCGGCGCCCAGGGACAGGGCGCGTCACTGGGTTGCAGGAGAGGTTCAGAGCGGACACTGGAATGCATTTCTTTGCCGAGAGAGTGGTCAGACAGTGGAACAGGCTTCCTAGAAAACTGGTCAATGCCCCAAACAATCAGTGTTCATGAGACATTTGGAAAATGCCCGTAACAACAGCTTTAACTTTGGGTCAGCCCGGAAGCCGTCAGTCTGAATGATAGTGATAGGTCCCGTTCAACCAAAACAGCCTATTCTATTCTATTCTATTCTATTCTATTCTATTCTATTCTATTCTTTCTATTCTATTCTATTCTATTCTATTCTATTCTATTCTATTCTATT